>JARQOD010000005.1:451777579-452127084 GCA_033576555.1 Oophaga sylvatica
TGGCCGGGAAAAAACCCCCCAGATTTAAACCCCTTTGAGAACTTGTGGTAAATTCATCAAGGGACGGGTGGACAAACAAAAACCTAAAAATTCTGAAAAAATTTAAAAAGCATTGATTGTGCAAGAATGGACGGGCTATCATCGGGGTTTTGGGTTTCCAGAAGTTGTTTGAGAGCGTCCCGGGAAAATTGAAAGGGTCCTGAAGAAGAAGGGTCAACACTGCAAAAAATTGACTTGCTGCTTTAAAATTATTCTGTAAATATAAGTTTTTGTTAGTTTTATTTTTTGCAATTATTATTTTCTGTCTTTTGATAAAAACATCTGTCAAACAAAAACAAAAAACCCAGAGGGCAGCAGATTCATGTGAAAATATAATATTTGTGTCTTTCTCAAAATTTTTGGGCCCAGATGTATAAGAAAACCTCTCCATTACTAACCCTTTATAGTTACAGAAAAAAATAAAGACAAACCCAGAATAAAGTCCTTTATTTGAAATAAGACAAAATCTTTTTTTACTTTTTTTTTTAAAACGCCTAATTACAGCAAAACCCCTCGTTCCCCTGAAATAAAAGTAAAATAAAATAAAAAACAATATACCATACCTGTCATTCAGTCCCACGCCGAAAACCATTTTGGGGGGGAAAAATTTATTTTTAAACCCTGGACAGTGTGAAGATGGGGAACCGTCCTGCTGAAAAAACACTGGTGAATTTGCTGCTGCGAGTACAGCCTCAATGACGTCACTGAGGCTGCGCTCTCATCCGGCCTGAACTGCGGTGACCTCTGGACTGTGGGAAAACACCAGTGATGAGGTCACCACAATTCAAGATCAGTGTCTTCACAGCAGATCACCATGAAAAATTCTCATGCTTAGGCCGGTGTCACACTTGCGAGTGTGATGCGAGAAACTTGCACGAGTTTCTCGCATCAACACCCGGCACTGTCGCTGGCACTCGGACCAGAGCGTTCAGCTGCATGGACATGGAGATTTCAAAAACATAAAACGTTATACTATATTACATTTCTTTCCTTTTTATTTTCTTACTACATTTTATCCTTAACCCTATTCCTAATCTGGTCCCTAACCCAGCGCGCCCTAAGCCTAGCCCTAGCCCTAACTATAAACCTAATCCTACTCCAGTCCCTTGCCCTACTTGTAACACTAGTTCGTATTAGAAAAAATGTAAAACTGTAAAAGCAGCTTTAAGTAATAAATTAAGGCAGTATTGAGCAGCACAGCGAATGCCCACCCAACGGTACTTATGCAGAGCGCAGAAGGTGCCAGTAGCTGCTGCTCTCTACATAAGCAAAGACCAAAATAACAAATCTTAGTATAATGAAGTGAGATTTATCACATAAGTCGCTGCCTAAGCAAAGCACAACAGCCTATGGCAAACTCATCTCTAGTGCTTCACTCTACATAGGCAGAGACTGAGACAACAGAAAATGAGTAGCTAATGAATGAACACTGGTTATACGCACTGCACATAATTAGAGTTGCCTTCAATAATTAGTTGCTCATTTTCTGTCATCCTGGTCACTGCTCATACATAGCACTGAAGTCAAAATGAGTTTGTCATAGAATTCTGCGCTCTGCATAGGCAGCAATGAAAGCAAGCATTATTGTACTTAACTTTGTCATTTCAGTCACTGTTTATACTGAGTACAGCAGTGGATGAGAAACTAATCTGGCTAGCTTTGTTCACAGCCACTAGATGCAAATAATGTAGCCCTCTGCATTTTATTGATTTTCATGTGCATAAATAATCCTAAAATTATCTGAGATAATACTGAAGTGATTGAAAATGAAAAAGATAAAGTTTAAATCAATCAACTAAAAACAGTAGAACAGAAACAGATTTAATTTTATTACAACTCTTATATCAAACTGATAGTTTCCAATACTTATACTGTAGCACATACCCTGTAATCTTATTGGTCAGTTACTGATCACATGACCAGGTGCCCGTGCGCTCAGTTGACAGTTGAGGAAAGTGACAGTTGGAGTTGGCTGGTGAAGGTGAATAAGTTGTCTGCGGACTGTGAGAAAAGTGCTAATATGGAGAAAGAAGAGGTTGTAGTGAGGAAGAGAGTGAGGAAAAGAAGACTCTTGGACTCATCGGATGATGAGAAGTCTTCAATGAAGAAACCCAAAATAATGGGAAAAAAGAGGAAGAAACCAGACTCGGGACCGAAGATGTCTCCCACCCCAGATATGCACAGAGTGGATGAAGACGTCATTGTCCAGAGTAAAGGACCGAAGAAAAGAAAAATCAGCCTGGACTGTTTAGAGAAAGGAAAGATACCTACCACAAAGACCAATCTTGAGACGAAAAAAGCCAAGCAGGAGGACCCGAGAAGCGCAGGTAAGTAGAGAAATATATAACTAGTAATTATAATGAACATTATTGTACAATTTTTATGCCTCCACATGTAATCCAGGGATAAAAAGTCAGCAAAATGATTCTAAATCTTTCATAATGAAAAATTACCTAAACAGAATTTTATATTAGAGCAGATCATTATAGGAGTTGTATGCAGTTTACCAATTTTATATTAGAGAAGATGATTATAGGGGTTGTATGCAGTTTACCAATTTTATATTAGAGAAGATGATTATAGGGGTTGTATGCAGTTTACCAATTTTATATTAGAGAAGATGATTATAGGGGTTGTATGTAGATTACCAATTTTATATTAGAGAAGATGATTATAGGGGTTGTATGCAGTTTACCAATTTTATATTAGAGCAGATGATTATAGGGGTTGTATGTAGTTTACCAATTTTATATTAGAGCAGATGATTATAGGGTTGTATGCAGTTTACCAATTTAAAGTGAACCTGTCAGCAGGATTGTGCTCATTAAACTACAGACACTGTCAGGTTGGCGCCGTTATACTGATTGAAATGATACTTTGATTAAATCCATCTTGTGGCTGTTGTTTTATTTTTATTTGCAGTTTTCAGTTAATGAGATTCTCGTGCTCTGGGGCGGCCTGTGGGGGGAGCTGTGGGCGGCCTGTGGGGGGTCTTTATGTGGTGCTCTGCTTAGATATTCATCATCTGTATGGGCTTATGACAGGTCACTGATCCCTCAGTGACCTGCCCCCTATTTTACATACTGAATATAGTATGGTTTTAAAAGAAAATCACATACATCAGGCAGGTGCTGTAGCATGATATTTTCATTTTCTTTAGACATATACAGTAGTTTTGTTTAAGAAAATCATTATTTTTTTCAAACAAAATAATTAATGTGATTTTTTTAATTTTCAAACCATATTATATTCAGTATGTAAAATGTAAAATAGGGCGCAGGTCACTGAGGGATCAGTGACCTGTCATAAGCCCATACAGATGAATATCTAAGCAGAGCACCACATAAAGACCCCCCATAGGCCGTCCACAGCTCCCCCCCGGAGCACGAGAATCTCATTAACTGAAAACTACAAATAAAGATTAAACAACCACAAGACGGATTTCATCACCCAGATATCATTTTGGTCAGTATAACAGCTCCGACCTGACACTGTCTGTAGGTCACTGAGCACAATCCTGCTGACGGGTCAGAGTTATCTGTTCCCAAATCATGATTACGTGCTCTAATCATTGTGTAATGTCCAGGATCAGTTTGGCTGAGATTTACCACAAGACTTGGACAATGCTCACACCTTTTTAAAGGGAATTTGTCAGCAGGTTTTTTGGTACCCTATTTGAGAGCAGCATGTTATAGGGGCAGAGACCCTTATACCAATTATGTACTACTGATTAGGCTACATGGCGTAATTTTGATAAAATCACAGTTTTATCTGCTACGTATTTACCAGTTCTCTGAATGCTGAGCTCTGTATAACCCTGCTAACGACACTGATTGGCAGCTTTTTGTATGTGTACACTGTGCATAGGCAGAAAGCTCCCAATCAGTGGTGTGGCAGACTTATACAGAGCTCATGAATATGGATGATTACCTCGCAGCAGTCCTCTAGTGATAATCTCCTGCTGATAAAACAGTGATTTTATCCTAACAACAGCAAGCAGCTCAAGAACTGACACAATTCTGTTTATATATTATATACCTATATATCTGTTTATATATTATATCTCAGATTAGGTGTCAAAACCTTGGTGACATGGCCCCTTTAAATGCTGCAGTGCCTGAAATAAAATAAAAAAAGACATCTCCTGGAATGGCGCCATTCCAACCCTCTCTGGGTAACATGAAGTGTTCTTACTTTATTTGGGGCACTGTAGCATTCAGATGTGGGTGACCAGTAATGGATAGCCTCTTAAATGACTTTCTCTGCAGAAAACGGTCCAAGAAGTTGCCAAATTTGTACAAATGTTATAATGCTGCAACCTCCTTCTCTACTCCCCTGTTCCCACAATCACATACAAGTCTTCTCCCGAGCATCCCCCCCACTCTAGAACGCTCTACCCCAACATATCAGACTGTCGCCTACCGTGGAAACCTTCAGAAGGAACCTGAAGACCGACCTCTTCTGACAAACCTACAGCCTGCAGTAACCCTCGCTCCACCACACCGCTGTACGAGCAGCTCTGCCCTCACCTACTGTATCCTCACCCACCCCCTGTAGACTGTGATCCCTCGGGGGCAGGGTCCTCGCTCCTCCTCTACCAGTCGCTGACTCGTATTGGTCAGGATTATGGGACCTGTTATTACTCTGTATTTTCCTTCTCACATGTAAAGCACCTTGGAGTAAATGGCGCTATAATAATAAATAATAATAATCCTAGTGATACTTGTAAAGGATTGTCCGTCTCGGTTTATTTCATGAGCAATGCAGTTGTTTCTCAGCACCATACGCCGTACATTTAGAAATCCTTGTGTTTGCCTTGTGTGTACCTGGTGTAGCGGATGTGCCATGTCTGCAGCACCTCCATACTGAGCTCTTCTCTTATGTGGCTCCTGTAATGCAGACTACATTCCCCATATTGCTGGATTCTCCTCAGTTCTCCTTGCTCCCATCTCCTGACAGCAGTGGTAGATTGGTGACATTGAGCTGCTGCCCCCTGATGTGTAATGCAGGGTCTCAGCCTCATTTATCAAAACTGTTCATTACATTGCCCTTTGTTGCCCATAGCAACCAATCAGAGCTCAGCTTTAATTTCTCAAACTGCTTTGGTAAAATGACAGCTGATCTCTGATTGGTTGTTTTGGGCAAAGCAGACAGTCCTGCTGTAAGGCTGTGTGCACACGTTGTGTTTTTGCTGCGTTTCTTCAGTGAATATTTGTCACAAAACGTGAATGTGATGCAGCATCAGCCGCTCTCCCCTACTATGTCACTGATCACTTATAGAAACTAAATAAAAGCTGCGCTCTGATTGGCTGCTATGGCAGCAGACAGGATTTCTTTTAGACAAGTCTTCCAACACTACTTTATTTGCATGGGAGGACGTACAGAGTGACAAGGAGGCCGAGGCCGGGGGAGAGAAGCTGCAGGAGGGCTCTATAGGTGATGAGGCCATCTTACAGGTCACATGACGTCAGAGACTGACTTCCTGTCAACACATTAGTGCATGTACTGGAATAGTTGTCAGCCTGGAGATCACATGACCCAATTCCCTATAATGATGGGGATGTGTAGATGTAACTGAGGTGGGATGAAATAAAGCTCTTCTGGACGAGCCACAGATTATACATTTCTGGGCAGTCCACTCATTACTCTGCCTCGGAGTGTAAGCAGCTTGCACAAGATGGTGGAGCTGTTGGGTGGGGAGCAGACTGTCATACACAGCCAGACTTCCCAGACAGAAGATAAAACACGGCTTATCACCATACAAACCAACTCCGTGGCTGTATACACATACATCAACCAGCACTTTTGTATACAGAAGAGATTAGGAAGCACTCAATGCTGCCTCCCCCAGATCCAGGAAATGCGGCCACTAGGTGTACTGGGGAAACAGTATCTGATTGGTTGTAGGAGATCAAGTCAGCTTTACCATACAGGCTGGAGGCAGAAATTCTCCTGTAACTGGGGCTAATATACCCGCCTCAGTTACAGGGAAAATTAGCGATAACAAGAATATTAATATGTTAAAATGTACCAAAAAGGTCTTGTAAAGCCTTATGGGGGGCATAGTGTGTAAAACATATGAAACAATAAATGAAAAAAGCAAAAATAAAGTAGAAAAAAAATGAATAAATAATAAAAAAAAACTAAAAATGGAAACCTAGTCTATATCAATGTTTGTAGCCCTGTCCCATTGAAAAATATATGTTCAATATCTAAAATCATTTCTATAAAAAGGGGAATGCAATTTAAAAAGGTTTTACTGGTCCTTTCTGGGAAAAAACTGACAAATAGACGCACATTTCCCATTTATAGTTACACGCCCTATCCCCCGATATCAGTAAGAAAAAAGGAAAATAAAAATGACATAAAATTAAGCCCCATGTATCGCAAATAAAAGGCAAAATTTTTGCTAAGCGGGAACCTTGTTTTAAGACCTTTTAAAAGTGCATGTATGAAAAAACACGAAAATGTGTATGGTCAGGAATGGGGGAAACAGTCTGACCGTAAACTGGTTAAACAGCTAGAATATTGAAGGAGAGTGATCTTTATATATGGAAAAAAACTATTGCTGCAGTGATTTTCTAAAAAGGATTTATTGTATGTAGAAATTCCAGAAAATTGAGACATTTCGGTCAATACCTGACATTCATTTATATATTGTATATACAGCAGTCTATATACATTATATAGGCGATAATGCTGCTGATGTGTATATACGTTATATATAGGTGACACTGCGGGGTGTATGAGTATATATACACATACGTGGTCAAAATTGTTGATACCCCTCGTTTAATGACAGAAAAACCCACAATGGTGACAGAAATAAATTGAATCTGACAAAAGTAATAATCAAAAATCTATGAAAATGAACAAATGAAAGTCAGACATTGCTTTTCAACCATGCTTCCATAGAATTTTTGAAAAAAATAAAAACTCATGAAATAGGCCTGGACAGAAATGTTGGTACCCTTAACTTAATATTTTGTTGCACAACCTTTTGAGGAAATCACTTCAATCAAACGATTCCTGCATCCGTCAATGAGACTTCTGCACCTCTCAACAGATATTTTGGCGCGCTCCACAAGAGCAATCTGCTCCAGTTGTCTCTTGTTTGAAGGTTGCCTTTTCCAAACGGCATGTTTCAGCTCTTTTCAAAGATGCTCAATAGGATTTAGGTTAGGGCTCATAGAAGGAACTTCAGAAAAGTCCAATGTTTTCCTCTTAGCCATTCTTGGGTATTTTTAGCTGTGTGTTTTGGGTCATTATCCTGTTGCAAGACCCATGACCTGCGACTGAGACCAAGCTTTCTGACACTGGGCAGCACATTTCTCTCTAGAATCCCTTGATACAAGAAAAAAAGGTAGCACACTGTAGCGCTATAGCTTGCAAACACGAAATATGAAAATATGAAAAATGAGTTGCATCATTACCTTAGAAATATGAAAAATTGAGAAGTCTTAGCGCATAAGATGGCCAAATTATGTGAGCCTGATAGCCACGTCAAGGCTCTTCTCGTATATCAGGTCCTAACTAATGCCAATCCTCACTTAGAAAAGTCTGTCTGCATGGGAACATATGAATCCTCTCTTCAGACTAAAATCTACATCTCTGTGGAGGGGTAATGAACCTGGTGTAATTAAAAAGCCTGTGACCAACAGGTGGAGTGCTCAGGTAGAAGGTAAATGAATACATATAAAAAAACTGACCGGCACATCCAAACATAGATCCAGTGTGAACAGGTGCTAAACCTAGAGTCACCAACTCATATACATACAAGAAAAAAAGGTAGCACACTGTAGCGCTATAGCTTGCAAACACGAAATATGAAAATATGAAAAATATGAAAAATGAATTGCATCATTACCTTAGAAATATGAAAAATTGAGAAGTCTTAGCGCATAAGATGGCCAAATTATGTGAGCCTGATAGCCACGTCAAGGCTCTTCTCGTATATCAGGTCCTAACTAATGCCAATCCTCACTTAGAAAAGTCTGTCTGCATGGGAACATATGAATCCTCTCTTCAGACTAAAATCTACATCTCTGTGGAGGGGTAATGAACCTGGTGTAATTAAAAAGCCTGTGACCAACAGGTGGAGTGCTCAGGTAGAAGGTAAATGAATACATATCAAAAAACTGACCGGCACATCCAAACATAGATCCAGTGTGAACAGGTGCTAAACCTAGTGTCACCAACTCATATACATACAAGAAAAAAAGGTAGCACACTGTAGCGCTATAGCTTGCAAACACGAAATATGAAAATATGAAAAATATGAAAAATGAATTGCATCATTACCTTAGAAATATTAAAAATTGAGAAGTCTTAGCGCATAAGATGGCCAAATTATGTGAGCCTGATAGCCACGTCAAGGCTCTTCTCGTATATCAGGTCCTAACTAATGCCAATCCTCACTTAGAAAAGTCTGTCTGCATGGGAACATATGAATCCTCTCTTCAGACTAAAATCTACATCTCTGTGGAGGGGTAATGAACCTGGTGTAATTAAAAAGCCTGTGACCAACAGGTGGAGTGCTCAGGTAGAAGGTAAATGAATACATATCAAAAAACTGACCGGCACATCCAAACATAGATCCAGTGTGAACAGGTGCTAAACCTAGAGTCACCAACTGATATACATACAAGAAAAAAAGGTAGCACACTGTAGCGCTATAGCTTGCAAACACGAAATATGAAAATATGAAAAATGAATTGCATCATTACCTTAGAAATATGAAAAATTGAGAAGTCTTAGCGCATAAGATGGCCAAATTATGTGAGCCTGATAGCCACGTCAAGGCTCTTCTCGTATATCAGGTCCTAACTAATGCCAATCCTCACTTAGAAAAGTCTGTCTGCATGGGAACATATGAATCCTCTCTTCAGACTAAAATCTACATCTCTGTGGAGGGGTAATGAACCTGGTGTAATTAAAAAGCCTGTGACCAACAGGTGGAGTGCTCAGGTAGAAGGTAAATGAATACATATCAAAAAACTGACCGGCACATCCAAACATAGATCCAGTGTGAACAGGTGCTAAACCTAGTGTCACCAACTCATATACATACAAGAAAAAAAGGTAGCACACTGTAGCGCTATAGCTTGCAAACACGAAATATGAAAATATGAAAAATATGAAAAATGAATTGCATCATTACCTTAGAAATATTAAAAATTGAGAAGTCTTAGCGCATAAGATGGCCAAATTATGTGAGCCTGATAGCCACGTCAAGGCTCTTCTCGTATATCAGGTCCTAACTAATGCCAATCCTCACTTAGAAAAGTCTGTCTGCATGGGAACATATGAATCCTCTCTTCAGACTAAAATCTACATCTCTGTGGAGGGGTAATGAACCTGGTGTAATTAAAAAGCCTGTGACCAACAGGTGGAGTGCTCAGGTAGAAGGTAAATGAATACATATCAAAAAACTGACCGGCACATCCAAACATAGATCCAGTGTGAACAGGTGCTAAACCTAGAGTCACCAACTGATATACATACAAGAAAAAAAGGTAGCACACTGTAGCGCTATAGCTTGCAAACACGAAATATGAAAATATGAAAAATGAATTGCATCATTACCTTAGAAATATGAAAAATTGAGAAGTCTTAGCGCATAAGATGGCCAAATTATGTGAGCCTGATAGCCACGTCAAGGCTCTTCTCGTATATCAGGTCCTAACTAATGCCAATCCTCACTTAGAAAAGTCTGTCTGCATGGGAACATATGAATCCTCTCTTCAGACTAAAATCTACATCTCTGTGGAGGGGTAATGAACCTGGTGCAATTAAAAAGCCTGTGACCAACAGGTGGAGTGCTCAGGTAGAAGGTAAATGAATACATATCAAAAAACTGACCGGCACATCCAAACATAGATCCAGTGTGAACAGGTGCTAAACCTAGAGTCACCAACTGATATACATACAAGAAAAAAAGGTAGCACACTGTAGCGCTATAGCTTGCAAACACGAAATATGAAAATATGAAAAATATGAAAAATGAATTGCATCATTACCTTAGAAATATGAAAAATTGAGAAGTCTTAGCGCATAAGATGGCCAAATTATGTGAGCCTGATAGCCACGTCAAGGCTCTTCTCGTATATCAGGTCCTAACTAATGCCAATCCTCACTTAGAAAAGTCTGTCTGCATGGGAACATATGAATCCTCTCTTCAGACTAAAATCTACATCTCTGTGGAGGGTAATGAACCTGGTGTAATTAAAAAGCCTGTGACCAACAGGTGGAGTGCTCAGGTAGAAGGTAAATGAATACATATCAAAAAACTGACCGGCACATCCAAACATAGATCCAGTGTGAACAGGTGCTAAACCTAGAGTCACCAACTGATATACATACAAGAAAAAAAGGTAGCACACTGTAGCGCTATAGCTTGCAAACACGAAATATGAAAATATGAAAAATATGAAAAATGAATTGCATCATTACCTTAGAAATATGAAAAATTGAGAAGTCTTAGCGCATAAGATGGCCAAATTATGTGAGCCTGATAGCCACGTCAAGGCTCTTCTCGTATATCAGGTCCTAACTAATGCCAATCCTCACTTAGAAAAGTCTGTCTGCATGGGAACATATGAATCCTCTCTTCAGACTAAAATCTACATCTCTGTGGAGGGGTAATGAACCTGGTGTAATTAAAAAGCCTGTGACCAACAGGTGGAGTGCTCAGGTAGAAGGTAAATGAATACATATCAAAAAACTGACCGGCACATCCAAACATAGATCCAGTGTGAACAGGTGCTAAACCTAGTGTCACCAACTCATATACATACAAGAAAAAAAGGTAGCACACTGTAGCGCTATAGCTTGCAAACACGAAATATGAAAATATGAAAAATATGAAAAATGAATTGCATCATTACCTTAGAAATATGAAAAATTGAGAAGTCTTAGCGCATAAGATGGCCAAATTATGTGAGCCTGATAGCCACGTCAAGGCTCTTCTCATATATCAGGTCCTAACTAATGCCAATCCTCACTTAGAAAAGTCTGTCTGCATGGGAACATATGAATCCTCTCTTCAGACTAAAATCTACATCTCTGGGGAGGGTAATGAACCTGGTGTAATTAAAAAGCCTGTGGCCAACAGGTGGAGTGCTCAGGTAGAAGGTAAATGAATACATATCAAAAAACTGACCGGCACATCCAAACATAGATCCAGTGTGAACAGGTGCTAAACCTAGAGTCACCAACTCGTATACATACAAGAAAAAAAGGTAGCACACTGTAGCGCTATAGCTTGCAAACACGAAATATGAAAATATGAAAAATATGAAAAATGAATTGCATCATTACCTTAGAAATATGAAAAATTGAGAAGTCTTAGCGCATAAGATGGCCAAATTATGTGAGCTTGATAGCCACGTCAAGGCTCTTCTCGTATATCAGGTCCTAACTAATGCCAATCCTCACTTAGAAAAGTCTGTCTGCATGGGAACATATGAATCCTCTCTTCAGACTAAAATCTACATCTCTGTGGAGGGGTAATGAACCTGGTGTAATTAAAAAGCCTGTGACCAACAGGTGGAGTGCTCAGGTAGAAGGTAAATGAATACATATCAAAAAACTGACCGGCACATCCAAACATAGATCCAGTGTGAACAGGTGCTAAACCTAGTGTCACCAACTCATATACATACAAGAAAAAAAGGTAGCACACTGTAGCGCTATAGCTTGCAAACACGAAATATGAAAATATGAAAAATATGAAAAATGAATTGCATCATTACCTTAGAAATATGAAAAATTGAGAAGTCTTAGCGCATAAGATGGCCAAATTATGTGAGCCTGATAGCCACGTCAAGGCTCTTCTCATATATCAGGTCCTAACTAATGCCAATCCTCACTTAGAAAAGTCTGTCTGCATGGGAACATATGAATCCTCTCTTCAGACTAAAATCTACATCTCTGGGGAGGGGTAATGAACCTGGTGTAATTAAAAAGCCTGTGGCCAACAGGTGGAGTGCTCAGGTAGAAGGTAAATGAATACATATCAAAAAACTGACCGGCACATCCAAACATAGATCCAGTGTGAACAGGTGCTAAACCTAGAGTCACCAACTCATATACATACAAGAAAAAAAGGTAGCACACTGTAGCGCTATAGCTTGCAAACACAAAATATGAAAATATGAAAAATATGAAAAATGAATTGCATCATTACCTTAGAAATATGAAAAATTGAGAAGTCTTAGCGCATAAGATGGCCAAATTATGTGAGCTTGATAGCCACGTCAAGGCTCTTCTCGTATATCAGGTCCTAACTAATGCCAATCCTCACTTAGAAAAGTCTGTCTGCATGGGAACATATGAATCCTCTCTTCAGACTAAAATCTACATCTCTGTGGAGGGGTAATGAACCTGGTGTAATTAAAAAGCCTGTGACCAACAGGTGGAGTGCTCAGGTAGAAGGTAAATGAATACATATCAAAAAACTGACCGGCACATCCAAACATAGATCCAGTGTGAACAGGTGCTAAACCTAGAGTCACCAACTCATATACATACAAGAAAAAAAGGTAGCACACTGTATGTATATGTATGTATGTATATGAGTTGGTGACTCTAGGTTTAGCACCTGTTCACACTGGATCTATGTTTGGATGTGCCGGTCAGTTTTTTGATATAGAATCCCTTGATAGTCTTGAGATTTCATTGTACCCTGCACAGATTCTACACACCCTGTGCCAGATGCAGCAAAGCAGCCTCAGAACATAACAGAGCCTCCTCCATGTTTCACAGTAGGGACAGTGTTCTCTTCTTGATATGCTTCATTTTTCCGTCTGTGAATATAGAGCTGATGTGTCTTGACAAAAAGTTCAATTTTTGTCTCATCTCTCCAAAGGACAGTCTCCCAGAAGCTTTGTGGCTTGTCAACATGTAGTTTGGCAAATTCCAGTCTGGCTTTTTTATGATTTTTTGAACAATGGTGTCGTCCTTGGTCGTCTCCCATGAAGTCCACTTTGGCTCATACAACGACGGATGGTGCAATTTGACAATTATGTTCCTTGAGCTTGGAGTTCATCTTTATCTGTTTAGAAGTTTTTCTGGGCTCTTTTGTTACCATTCCTATTATCCGTCTCTTTGATTTTTCATCAATTTTCCTCCTGTGGCCACGTCCAGGGAGGTTGGCTACAGTCCCATGGAGCTTAAATTTCTGAATAATATGTGCAACTGTAGTCACAGGAACATCAAGCTGCTTGGAGATGGTCTTATAACTTTTACCTTTAACATTTTGTCTATAATTTTCTTTCTAATCTCCTGAGACAACTCTTTCCTTTGCTTCCTCTGGTCCATGTTGAGTCTGATACACAGGGGCGGAACTATCGTGGAAGCAGGGGAAGCAGCTGCCATAGGGCCCGGGCTAGCAGGGGGCCCGTCCCTGCTGCAGCTGTCTCCCCTGCGGCTGTGTTCCGCCGCCCATGGCCTGAGAGTCGGCGGTTCCCTGTGCTGGCTGTCATGCTGACAGCCGGCGCAGAGAAGCTGCTGCGTGCCGTCTCCCAGGAATCAATTGCACTGGTGTCTATACAGACGCCAGTACAATTGAAGCTCTGACCGCCGGGTCAGAGCGACGTCTGCAGCGTGATCATGTCATGTGATCACGCTGCTGACGTCACTCGTCGGCGGCGCCCAGAAGGGTGAAGACTGGTGGTGAGTGTGCTCCACTGTGGAGCTGAAGATACCACCGAAGATTAACGGGGACACATACTGTGTGAGTGATAACTCTGCATTCTTGGCTGCATTACTACTTGAGGGGCACATTACTACTGATGGGAGAATAAGAGGGCTTATTACTAGTTATGGGGGCATAATGTGCCTGCATTAATAGTTATGCGGGACATGGTTACTAGTAATGGCAGCATAAGGGGGCTGCATTGCTACCAGTCCATTATATTATATTGTGTTTCCATAATGTCTGCTTTAAATACAGCTCTGATTTGGGCAAAAAGCTGGCCGTTATGAGACTGAAGAGTATTTTTTGGGCCTAGAGAATTGCTGTGATTTGCTCCGCCCACTGCTATTGGCTCCGCCCACTATCAGAACCCCGCCCCCCCACCGCCCATTTGGGAGAGGGGGCCCCGTTCAAAATTTTGCTGTGGGGCCCCGCCATTTCTAGTTACGCCACTGCTGATACACACCATGTCACCAAACAGCACAGTGAGAACCTGTAGCCCTCTACACAGGCCCACTCACTGATTCCAAGATTGTAGATGCTAATTAGTGGACGCACCTTGATTTAACATGTCCCTTTTGTCACATTATTTTCAGGGGTACCATCATTTCTGTCCAGGCCTAATTCATGAGTTTTATTTTTTTTTAATTCTGTGGAAGCATGGTTGAAAAGCAATGTCTGACTTTCATTTGTTAATTTTCATAGATTTTTGATTTATTATTAATTTCGTCAGATTCAAGTTATTTCTGTGACCATTGTGGGCTTTTCTGTCATTAAACGAGGGGTACAAACAATTTTGACCACGTGTGTACAGTATAATCAGCAGTCGCGGTGCCTCCTATGTACATCAGCCTCAGTGTCTACAGTCATGGCCAAAAGTTTTGAGAATGACACAAATATTAATTTTTACAAAGTCTACTGCTTCACTTTTTCTAATGGCAATTTGCATATACTCCAGAATGTTATAAAGAGTGATCAGCTTAACAGCAATTACTTGCAAAGTCAATATTTGGCTAGAAAATTAACTTTATTCCCCCAAAACACATTTCAACATCATTGCAGCCCAGCCTTAAAAGGACCAGCTAACCTCTTTTCAGTGATTGCTCCATTAACACAGGTGTGGGTGTTGATGAGGACATGGCTGGAGATCAATCTGTCATGATTAAGTAAGAATGACACCACTGGACACTTTAAAAGGAGGCTGGTGCTTGGCATCATTGTTTCTCTTCTGTTAACCATGGATGTCTCTAAAGAAACACGTGCAGTCATCATTGCAATGCTCAGAAATGGCCTAACAGGGAAGAGTATCGCAGCTAGAAAGATTGCACCTCAGTCAACAATCTATCGCATCATCAAGAACTTCAAGGAGAGAGGTTCCATTGTTGCTAAAAAGGCTTCAGGGTGCCCAAGAAAGACCAGCAAGCACCAGGACCGTCTCTTAAAAGTGTTTCAGCTGCGGGATCGGGCTACCAGCAGTGCAGAGCTTGCTCAGGAATGGCAGCAGGCAGGTTTGAGTGCATCTGCACGCACTGTGAGGCGGAGACTCTTGGAGCAAGGCCTGGTCTCAAGGAGGGCAGCAAAGAAGCCACTTCTCTCCAGAAAAAAACATCATGGACAGACTGATATTCTGCAAAAGGTACAGGCAGTGGACTGCTGAGGACTGGGGTAAAGTTATTTTCTCTGATGAATCCCCTTTTCGATTGTTTGGGACATCAGGAAAACGCCTCATTCGGAGAAGACAAGGTGAGCACTACCACCAGTCTTGTCTCATGCCAACTGTTAAGCATCCTGAAACCATTCATGTGTGGGGTTGCTTCTCAGCCAAGGGAATCGGCTCTCTCACAGTCTTGCCTAAAAACACAGCCATGAATAAAGAATGGTACCAGAATGTCTTCCAAGAGCAACTTCTCCCAACCCTCCAAGAGCAGTTTGGCGATCAACAATGCCTTTTCCAGCATGATGGAGCAACTTGCCATAAAGCAAAGGTGATAACTAAATGGCTCAGGGAACAAAACATAGAGATTTTGGGTCCATGGCCTGGAAACTCCCCAGATCTTAATCCCATTGAGAACTTGTGGTCAATCATCAAGATACGGGTGGACAAACAAAAACCTAAAAATTCTGACAAAATGAAAGCATTGATTGTGCAAGAATGGACTGCTATCAGTCAGGATTTGGTCCAGAAGTTGATTGAGAGCATGCCAGGGAGAATTGCAGAGGTCCTGAAGAAGAAGGGTCAACACTGCAAATATTGACTTGCTGCATTAACTCATTCTAACTGTCAATATAAGCTTTTGTTACTCATATGTTTGCAATTATTTTATTTCTGTCTGTGATAAAAACATCTGTCAAACACACATAAAAACCAGAGGGCAGCAGATCATGTGAAAATATAATATTTGTGTCATTCTCAAAACTTTTGGCCATGACTGTACTATGTGATATATGTGTGTCTCCTATGTGATGTATGCATCATAATAAGGTATAATGCTGTCTTAATTATATTGTAGAGTTGTCTTTATATACTATATAGTGTAGAGATGTTTATATAGTATGGCGCTTTGTATATAGTGTGGAATTCACACTGCCATATCTCTACACTATGTAGTATATACACCGCTCTATATTCCTTACCACGGTATATAATATGGAGCTGTGTATATAATTAATTCTAGCATATATTGCGTAGCTGTGTACACTTTTGTCCTGTATAAATGATGTAACTCTCAGCAGCAATTTTTATTGTGTATGTGTATATGTTTGTGTGTATGTATGTATGTATGTATATATATATATATATGTATATATATATATATATATATATATATATATATATATATATATATACAGCTCTGGCAAAAATTAAGAGACCACTGTACAGTTTTATAAAAATCTAAAAATCAGCTTCTCTACATGTCTGACAGCCATTCCATTCCAGTGTCAGTTGAATTCCAACCAGAGTACACCTCATTCTACTTAATGTGCTTCTGATTAGATGATCACCTGAACCAAATCTTATTTAACGAAGGAAAGTATAAAAAACACTGCTGTGGTGTTCACAATCCTCTTGCAATAGGACAAGCTGGATGGCAAAACCAGTGCTAGTATTGTCCCAAAAGTAATAGGAATGAAAAAATAACTTTTAACCATGCCAAAGGAGTTGAAAAAAAAAGTCTTGAGTGAGGAAAAGAATGGCTCAATTCTGGCTTTACTTGCAGAGGGATACAGTGAGCATCATGTTGCCTCCATCCTTAAAAATTCTAAGCGACAGTCCATTACAACAAGGTCAAACAGCAGACATTGGGGACAACAAAGCTACAGACTGGTAGAAGACGAAAACGACTCTCCACTGACCGGGACGGCCGTCATCTTCTTCGAATGTCACTCAGCAACCGCAGGATAACATCAAGTGACCTACAAAAGGAATGGCAAATGGCAGCTGGGGTGAAGTGCACGGCAAGAATAGTTCATAACAGGCTCCTAGAGGCAGGCTCAAGCCATGTAAAGATAGAAAAAAGCCTTTCATTAATGATAAGTAAAGGAGAGCCAGGCTGAAGTTTGCCAATGACCATAAGGATTGGACCATAGAGGACTGGAGTAAGGTAATCTTCTCTGATGAGTCTAATTTTCAGCTTTGCCCAACACCTGGTAGTGTAATGGTTAGACGGAGACCTGGAGAGGCGTACAAGCCACAGTGTATTGCACCCACTGTGAAATTTGGTGGAGGATCGGTGAAGATATTGGGATGCTTCAGCAAGGCTGGAATTGGGCAGGTTAATCTTTGCGAAGGATGTATGAATCAAGTCGCATACAAGGTTATCCTGGAAAAACAGTTGATTCCTTCTGCTCAGGCAATGTTCCCCAACTCTGAGGACTGTTTTTTCCAGCAGGACAATGCGCCATGCCACACAACTAGGTCAATCAATGTGTGGATGAAGGACCACCACATCAAATCCCTGTCATGGCCAGCCCAATCTCCAGACCTGAACCCCATTGAAAACCTTTGGAATGTAATCAAGAGGAAGATGGATAGTCACAAGCCATCAAAGAATAACTGCTTAAATTTTTGTACCAGTAGTGGCATAATATCACACAAAAGCAGTGTGAAAGACTGGTGGAAAGCACCCCAAGACGCATGAAAGCTGTGATTAAAAATCATGGTTATTCAACAAAATATTGATTTCTGGACTCTTCCTGAGTTAGGCCGGCGTCACACTTGCAAGTGTGATGCGAGTAAGTCGCACGACTTTCTCGCATCAACACCCGGCACGGCCGCCCGCTCTTTGACCCGAGTGTGCGGCTGCATGTATTTCTATGCAGCCGCACACTCGGGTCCGAGAGCTGGCGGCCGTGCCGGGTGTTGATGCGAGAAAGTCGTGCGACTTACTTGCATCACACTCGCAAGTGTGACGCCGGCCTTAAAACATTAGTATTGTTGTTTCTGAATGATTATGAACTTGCTTTCTTAGCAGTATTTGAGGTCTGCAAGCACTGCATTTTTTTTGTTTTTTTGACCATTTCTCATTTCCTGAAAATAAATACAAAATTTACTGCTTGGAAATTTGGAGACATGTTGTCAGTAGTTTATAGAATAAAAGAGCAATTTACATTTTACTCAAAAATACACCTATAAAGAGAAAAATCAAACTGAAAATTTTGAAGTGGTCTCTTAATTTTTGCCAGAGCTGTATATATATTGTAGGGATTCGCTCTGGTAGGCCGAGGCCGGGCACGCAGTAATGAGGCAACACACAGGCATTAAGTCCAAAAACAACGGTTTACTGTCTCTGTAAGACCAGGTAACAGAACATGACAAAAGCATAAATGCGTTCCATCTTTGCAAACTACTGGTCCCAGACTCACCCTTGCATGGGACGGGCTTGACTAAGCGGCTGCAAGCCAGCAGGGACCGCCAGGTGCCTTCCCGGGTGATCTGGACTCGCTTCCGGTGCTCACTGACACATTGTAACAGAAAGTCACTTCCAGGCTGACTCCAGCCTAACTCCTCAATAGAACCGCATGGTTCTCAGTGTGGGACCGTCACAGGCTCCGCACACACATGTGTCCTGTCCGGGTGGTATTCAGGACCCCCGTCCAACACCCTGGCTACCAAGTTCCAAGTCTCACCACGTGCTTCCAGGAATCCGATCCAACACCGACAGACCTTCCAGGAACCTTTCCAGGCAGCCCTGTGCAGGACACACTCCCCACTGTCTCAGCCAGACTTCTAGAGACTAATCCGTCTCCAACACAATCTCTCCTCCATGTGCCCAGCACTGCGTTTCATACCTGTAGCCACTCCCCAAGCCAAGGCATGAAGCACATGGTCTGGTCACCTGTTCATGACCTCATCACAGGTCCTTCACCACATACACTCACCAGTATGTATCATTCATTCTCCCACCACCAGTGGGCGGTGTATGTGTGGTTAGCATGTCCCACCCAGCTCACAAGCTAACCCTGTAGGTTCACCCTTAACAACAACAGAACTCTTATGGGACTACAAGTCCCAGAACAACATTGCTGACCTACAGCACAGAGTAGCTCTGCGACACATATTTTCCATTTATTACCCTACCAGGACTGGTTTCCCATCCATCTCATGCCTCCAGGCATAATTTGAGCAACTTATACAGCGCCCCCTAGGTGCCACATTAGTCATTATACCACAATATAGATATATACAGTACAGACCAAAAGTTTGGACACACCTTCTCATTCAATGATTTTTCTGTATTTTCATGACTATGAAAATTGTAGAATCACACTGAAGGCATCAAAACTATGAAGTAACACATGTGGAATTATACATTACACTTTACAAAAAAGTGTGAAACAACTAAAAATATGTCTTATATTCTAGGTTCTTCAAAGTAGCCACCTTTTGCTTTGATTACTGCTTTGCACGCAGAAAAGGTTAACGGATGGACTCTACATGCCTGGTTCCCACCGTGAAGCATGGAGGAGGAGGTGTGATGGTGTGGGGGTGCTTTGCTGGTGACACTGTTGGGGATTTATTCAAAATTGAAGGCATAGTGAACCAGAATGGCTACCACAGCATCTTGCAGCAGCATACTATTCCATCTGGTTTGCGTTTAGTTGGACCATCATTTATTTTTCAACAGGGCAATGACCCCAAACACACCTCCAGGCTGTGTAAGGGCTGTTTGACCAAGAAGAAGAGTGTTGGGGTGCTACGCCAGATGACCTGGCCTCCACAGTCACCAGACCTGAACCCAATCGAGATGGTTTGGGGTGAGCTGGACCGCTCACCGCTTCAATTTTGAATAAATCCCCAACAGTGTCACCAGCAAAGCACCCCCACACCATCACACCACCTCCTCCATGCTTCACGGTGGGAACTAGGCATGTAGAGTCCATCCGTTCACCTTTTCTGCGTGCAAAGCAGTAATCAAAGCAAAAGGTGGCTACTTTGAAGAACCTAGAATATAAGACATATTTCAGTTGTTTCACACTTTTTTGTGTGTATATGTGTATGTGTATAATTCAACATGTGTTAATTCATAGTTTTGATGCCTTCAGTGTGATTCTACAATTTTCATAGTCATGAAAATACAGAAAAATCTTTGAATGAGAAGGTGTGTCCAAACTTTTGGTCTGTACTGTATATATATATATCCATGTATATGGATACACCTAAATAAAATGGGAATGGTTGGTCATATCAACTTCCTGTTTGTGGCACATTAGTATATGGGAGGGGGAAAACTTTTCAAGATGGGTGGTGACCATGGTGGCCATTTTGAAGTTGGCCATTTTGGATTCAACTTTATTTTTTCCAGTGGGAAGAGGGTCATGTGACACATCAAACTTATTGAGAATTTCACAATAAAAACAATGCTGTTCTACGTTTTAATGTATCTTTATTCTTTCATGAGTTATTTACAAGTTTCTCTTTGTTTACAGCCATTGTCATGTCGCAGAGGTTAACACGTGAGGAGCGGATAGAAATTATGTTGATGTCTGGTGAACGCAGTACCCGGTTCATTGCAGCACATTTCAATGCAAGACACTCTACACAAGAAAACTGTCACCATTCCCATTACATTTAGGTGTATCCATATAAATAGCCCGCCCAAAAAAGTTTGCCTCATCACTGAAGATAATGTTCTGTGTAAACTGAGGGTCCTATTCCAATTTTTGTTTTGCCCATTCTGCAAATTGAGCGCGCCGATCTGGGTCATCCTCGTTAAGATGTGTCACATGACCCTCTTCCCACTGGAAAAAATAAAGTTGGATCCAAAATGGCCGTCTTCAAAATGGCTGCCATGGTCACTACCCATCTTGAAAAGTTTTTCCCCTCCCATATACTATTGTGCGACAAACACGAAGTTGATATCACCAACCATTCCATTTTATTTAGGTGTATCCATATACATGGCTCACCCTATGTATATACATATAATCAGGCATTGACCTGATGAAGAGACAGGAGTAGCTTGCAATTTGTTACCATCTTTTCAGTTAGCCATTAAAAAGTATCAACCACTGAGGACTCTCAATTCTGAATATTTTTTCCATCTACTGACTAACACGGTACAAAAATATACATCTTTCCTGTATCATAATGGAAATATAATTATTTTATGGCTTCTACTTTTTAACAGATAAAGCCATGTAAGACTGATTACACAAATACAAAATTGCTTATTTATAACATCCATTAACACAATTTATAAAATTAATAAAATTTTACAAGCTTTACTTAGAACAGATTTCCTCGGTGTGACTAATGTCCTGTAAATGTTAGATTTCTTGTGAAATTTCCCATTTATCTCCCCTGATAGGAAGCAGTGATGTTCGGCCATCCAGCTCCTGCACAAGCTCTCATTCCATCAAGGAGAGATTATTATTCCACCATATGCTTGGCGTCGGAGGCTTTGGAAAGGTCGTGATGGCGGAAGACACTTTAACCCGCCAAAGATATGCTGTGAAGGTCATGAAAAAAAAGAGCCCTGCTGGCCGGAGCTGATAGGCTGGATGTCATGGTGGAGACGCGAGTTCTGCGGCTAGCATCTGGAAGCCCCTTCCTCATCCACGCAGACTTCGGATTCCAGACCAAGGTATCATTGTGACTGCTTAGTGCTAAACGGTTTGGTCACTTCTCTGATGTTGATGACCCATTCGTCTGAATAGGAGCTGTCCTGCAGGACCCAGCAGCGACCACTAAACCTTGTGTGCTCCGTACACTGTTCACATTCGGCTTTTAACAGAGATGGTAACGGCTGATCGGACCCCACCAATGTGATATTAATGACCTATTCTAAGGATGGGCGCATCATAAGAGTGGAAAACCTCTTTACCAATGTCCCTGCACTACAAGCCTCACTGCTCAGTGGGCAATACCTCTGCCAGGGGCAAACGTTATAGAGGTGATAGAGGGTATTAATGATCAGAGCAACATGGCTCTGTATACAGTCATGGACAAAAGTTTTGAGAATGACACAAATATTAATTTTTACAAAGTCTACTGCTTCACTTTTTCTAATGGCAATTTGCATATACTCCAGAATGTTATAAAGAGTGATCAGCTTAACAGCAATTACTTGCAAAGTCAATATTTGGCTAGAAAATTAACTTTATCCCCCAAAACACATTTCAAAATCATTGCAGCCCTGCCTTAAAAGGACCAGCTAACCTCTTTTCAGTGATTGCACCATTAACACAGGTGTGAGTGTTGATGAGGACATGGCTGGAGATCAATCTGTCATGATTAAGTAAGAATGACACCACTGGACACTTTAAAAGTAGGCTGGTGCTTGGCATCATTGTTTCTCTTCTGTTAACCATGATTATCTCTAAAGAAACACGTGCAGTCATCATTGCAATGCACAAAAATGGCCTAACAGGGAAGAGTATCACAGCTAGAAATATTGCACCTCAGTCAACAATCTATTGCATCATCAAGAACTTCAAGGAGAGAGGTTCCATTGTTGCCAAAAAGGCTCCAGGGCGCCCAAGAAAGACCAGCAAGTGCCAGGACCGTCTCTTAAAAGTGTTTCAGCTGCGGGATCGGGCTACCAGCAGTGCAGAGCTTGCTCAGGAATGGCAGCAGGCAGGTGTGAGTGCATCTGCACGCACTGAGGCGGAGACTCTTGGAGCAAGGCCTGGTCTCAAGGAGGGCAGCAAAGAAGCCACTTCTCTCCAGAAAAAACATCATGGACAGACTGATATTCTGCAAAAGGTACAGGCAGTGGACTGCTGAGGACTGGGGTAAAGTTATTTTCTCTGATGAATCCCCTTTTCGATTTTTGGGACATCAGGAAAACGCCTCATTCGGAGAAGACAAGGTGAGCGCTACCACCAGTCTTGTCTCATGCCAACTGTTAAGCATCCTGAAACCATTCATGTGTGGGGTTGCTTCTCAGCCAAGGGAATCGGCTCTCTCACAGTCTTGCCTAAAAACACAGCCATGAATAAAGAATGGTACCAGAATGTCCTCCAAGAGCAACTTCTCCCAACCCTCCAAGAGCAGTTTGGCGATCAACAATGCCTTTTCCAGCATGATGGAGCACCTTGCCATAAAGCAAAGGTGATAACTAAATGGCTCAGGGAACAAAACATAGAGATTGTGGGTCCATGGCCTGGAAACTCCCCAGATCTTAATCCCATTGAGAACTTGTGGTCAATCATCAAGAGATGGGTGGACAGACAAAAACCTAAAAATTCTGACAAAATGAAAGCAGTGATTGTGCAAGAATGGACTGCTATCAGTCAGGATTTGGTCCAGAAGTTGATTGAGAGCATGCCAGGGAGAATTGCAGAGGTCCTGAAGAAGAAGGGTCAACACTGCAAATATTGACTTGCTGCATTAACTCATTCTAACTGTCAATATAAGCTTTTGTTACTCATATGTTTGCAATTATATTTCTGTCTGTGATAAAAAACATCTGTCAAACACACATAAAAACCAGAGGGCAGCAGATCATGTGAAAATATAATATTTGTGTCATTCTCAAAACTTTTGGCCATGACTGTAGTCTTGTGGCTGAGCTGAAATTCCGGGCACAGCTCATGGGCGGCAGCACTTTTATCTGGAAGAAAAGCAAGTCTAATTCCTAACCTGACAATCCCGTTACCCCATAAAGAAGCAGCACAGGCTGGAAGAGAGCAGCAATTATCATTTTGTGTTTTCATCTCCGCAGCCTAAAAGCTGTAACTTTTGTCTTCTTCTCTCACTATAGCTGATTGCAGGTCGATATTTAATTTTACATGAAGCGTTGTAATTTTTAATTGCACATATTGTATTGGATAGCAATTATTCATGTTTTTGAGGTTGGATTTAAAAACATATCCAGTTTGCTTGTATTTTGGGGTATTTATGGCACTTACATAATGTTACCTTTATTCTCGGGTCTTTATGATTATGGCAAAACCAAATTTATAAGATTTTTATGTTTTGTTACATTGGCACACTAAAAGAAGAATAACATTTTTTTGTGTTGTTTTACTTTTTGTTGTTGTGTTTTGCTGCATACCCTGCACATTACATCGGTATTATTTGGGAGTACGATCTTTTATTCCACTTTTTGGGAAGTGGGATGGATAGAAAACAGCTACAGTATGGCAGCCCTATACAAAACAGAAAGATAACAATATGGCCTTGATTTATCATTGCCTTTCTGTCTGTTTTTGTGCCTTTTTTTTGTTTGTACCCAATTTATTAACGTAGATACGCCTTTTCTTAAGTCTATGTTATATGAGCTCTCCTGCATTTTTTCTTCTTTTTTGTACTTTGTGGGCAGAGATTAGTGATTCCAGATATTTTCAACGGATTCGTCAATTGTGATTTTTTTCTAATGTCTCAAATATGATGCTATCTTCATTCCAGTCCCGTTTGGTGTATTTTTTTAGTATGACAGTATTTTGGCCAAATTTACAGGCCAATTTGCAAAATGTGTGATTTTTTGGGGCCAAAAAGTTGCAAAACCAGTTCAAGGCAGACCATTTTCGACTTTGCACCAAATTCTTGAATTATGTGCGCCATTTTGTAAAATTTAGCAAAAACTGCAACAAATTCCACAAAATCAAAAAGGAAAGTGATTTACACATGCTAATTATGCATCTGGGCCTATGTCTATAATTACAAGAAAAATAAATATTACCAAACTTTAGCTGAAACTAAAAAGATTTTCTATATTTATTGATATATTATATATCATTGTGTAGAATTTTAGGGGTCACAGCGGATAAACCACCTTTTTATTGAGTCACTACTTATCTTAGCAATATACTGCAACTTTCTTGGATGGAAAACCCCTTCAAGTAGTAAAATCTGTATTTGTCTTTACTGTATAATAAATGCATATGTTCCATGTTACAGATGAATGTTTTCCTTGGTATGGAATACGTAAGCTGCGGGGACTTTTACCAACTTCTACAGAGGAAGGGGACGCTGGACATCACCTGTGCCAGGTAGTGTGTAAAGGAGATTGCCCAGTATTCCCCAGTCAGGTGGGCGAACCTGTGAACAGGTGTACAATTTGCAAACTTGCGCTCACGTGCCGACTAGTCTCACCCGGCTTCTCTCAATATTAGAGAATTGAGAGGCGTGCAGGAGTATAGTTGCCATACAATCACAGCATGTAACTTGCACACATACATTCTCCAGACTGCAGTACTGACAGTGTGCGCTTCTTACAGCGCCACGATTCGGCAGTCACATAGAGTGATGCAGACTTTTCTTCTGAGACCAGATAACCCCTTTATAAAACCCTCTAAGCTGCGCTGTATGTAATGAGCAGTGAGATACTGCTGGTCCCAGTGTCACTTCCACTCCTGACATGTCCGGTCCTGAGATTCTCTCTATCTCTGAATGTGGAAATCCTTTATAACAGTCTCTTCAGGAGCTCAGATTCATCCTGATCGTTGTGTAAAGTAACTGAAATGACAATGCTGAGAGTAATGATAGAAAATTGTCCTACGAGCGGAATAATATAGAATAATGCTTCTAATAACTAATATGATTCCCAAGTTTCCTGTCTATGGGATCTGATACTTATTCATTTTCTCTTTGTCAGATTCTATGCCGCAGAACTCGTATGTGGCATCCAGTTCCTGCATTCACAGGGCGTTATCCACAGGTAATCTAGTCAGTGTTAGGCCGGGGTCACCCCAGTGTATATATTCTCTTATCTAAGAGAACCCCGCCGATTATGCAAATCACACTTTGATCAAATTCCGTTTAGAGTTTAATCAGAGTGTGATCTGATTTTTTCAAGTAAGGAGAAGTTGGGAAAAAAAATTCTCCATCTTCTCCATTCTCTCAGTCCGTGGAAATCAGAGTGCAGTCCGATGTTTTCAATGGACTCATTGACCTGCATGTCTAAGTGTGATCCGATAATGGGATCCAATTTGGGCATGCTGCGATTGGTCTGAGGAAAAAATTGGACATGTGCACGGCCCCATAGAATAACATTGGTACGAGTGCGATCCGATGTTTTGTCATCCACTGACAGACTGATGCCCTGTACCTGGGGACTAGTAGTCCTATCTGGTACCACTGTCGGGAAGCTGCAGATGAGCGGCCGTCACATGTAATACAGTAATCCCTACAGTGGTACAGGTAGGGCATATAGTAAAGGAGTCATCCCAGATGAGGAAAGTACAGCAGGAACAGGAAATATGTTTATTCACGAATGTCATTATTTCACCACAGATATAAGAAGAACACTTACTTTATACTCAGGTTATTTTTCTTTTTCTTACAGAGACCTAAAGCCCGAAAATATCCTTTTGGCTGATACGGGCCATATTAGGATAACGGACTATGGTCTTGCACTTGACAAAATGCACGCAGGTCGAACAGCCACCGGTTTCGCTGGGACCATGGGTTACATAGCTCCTGAGGTGAGAATAGAATGATTTTATTTTTAGTATATAAAAGGTTTTTCAGGTCCTTTCCCATTTATGAGCTTTACTTAGGCCAGTTCATCAATGTAAAATCATTGAGGGTTTGATCCCACTGATTAGCTGTTCTTACCTCTGGCTGCAACCTGATGTAACCAGAACAGGACATCGCACCTCAGTACTGTTTAGTGGTCAGTAGTAATGAGCGAGTATACTCGCTGCTCAGGTGTCCTCCGAGTATTTGGGCGTGCCGGAGATTTGGTTTGTATCGCCGTAGCTGCATGGATTTGTGGCTGCTAGACAGCCTGAATACATGCGGGGATTCCTAACAAACAGGCATTTCCCACATGTATTCAGGCTGTCTAGCAGAAGCAAATCATGCAGCTATGGGTGACACAAACTAAATTTCTGAGCACACCCAAATATTCAGAGGACACCCGATCGTGCTCAGGAAAACCCGAGCAACGAGTATACTCGCTCATCACTAGTGGTCATTACTGAGGACTGCAGATCAGCCTGTGTTCATTTCAGTAGGGGCTAATCTGTAGTACCAGAAGCCGCCACTAACCAGTGAGTGGAGCTGTGACGTCTGTTTATTGATTATATCCAACCACCGACGGAGGCGATAACAGCTAATCAGTGGGACTGCCGGATATTGGACCCCACCAATCTTATATTGACATGATCACTGAGCACCGATGTGTTTCCATGACAGTCGGGGGCTTGCTGAAGACCTCCATGCTTGTCATGACAGTACTCCTGTAAAAGCCAGCATTTAACTAGCATTCATAGGAGATTGTGATTTTAGCTATACATAGCACTGCATCAGAAATCACACAGTCACAGCTTCAGTTCCCCTAAAGTGACTAATAAATACAGTAAAAAGTAAAAAAAAAAAAGTTTTTAAAAATATGATGAAAATAAAAAACACAAACAAAAAAGTTCAAATCACGGCACTTTTTCAAATAAAACAAAAAAATGACACATATTTGGTATCTTTGTGTTTGTAAAAGTCTGTCAATCAAAATATAACAAATTAATCCGATCAGTAAACTGTGTAGTGGGAAAAAAAATCTCAGTAAGGATTGTTTTTTTTGGCCACCCCAACATTGTAATAAAATGCAATAAGAGGTGTTCAAAACATTGTATCTACCCCAAAATGGCATTAGATAAAACGTCATCTGAGGGAGCAAAAAATAAGCCATCACACAGCACAATATCCTGAAAATTGAAAGCGTTACGGGTCTCAGAAAATGGCAACAGAAGAAAAGGGTTTTCTTTTCTTTTTACAAATTTTTTCCACACTTAAATGGAACCTGGATTGTGCTGAGTAACCTACACACAGTGTCAGGTCGGCGCCGTTATATTGATTAAAATGATACCTGGGTGATGAAATCCATCTTGTGGTTGTTGTATAATCTTTATTTTCAGTTTTGAGTTAATGATATGCTCATGCTCTGGGGCGGCCTATTAGGGGGTCTTCATGTGGTGCTCTGATTAGGTATTCATAATGCAGACTGCTGACAGGTCACTGACCCCTCACTGACCTGCCCCCTAGTTTACATAATGACAATCTATATATAAAAAGCTGAGTGTATATATGTGTGTTTGTGTATATGTATCAAGCCACTCCCACTCCACATAGCCACGCCCATTGGCGGCTGGAGATAGGAGCTGCAAGGTAGAGAGCGGGATGGCGCGTGGAGAGCGGGGCTACGGAGGGAGAGAGCAGGGCTGTGGAGGGAGAGAGCAGGGCTGTGGAGGGAAAGCGGGACACGGATGGAGAGCAGGACTGAGGAGGGATAAAGCGGGATGGCGCATGGAGACTGGGGTTGTGGAGGGAGAGAGTGGGCTGTGGAGGGACAGAGCGAGGCTGTGGAGGGAAAGCGGGACACGGATGGAGAGCAGGGCTGCGGAGGGATAGAGCGGGACGGTGTATGGAGAGCGGGTCTGTGGAGTGAAAGAGCGGGGCTGTGGAGGGAGAGAGCTGTGGAAGGATAGAGCGTGAAGGTGGGTGGAGAGTGGGGCTGTTACGGGAGAGAGCAGGATGCGGGTGGAGAGCAGGACGGCAAGTGGAGAGCGGGACTGCGGAGGGAGAGAGCGGGACGGCAAGTGGAGAGCAGGACTGCAAAGGGAGAGAGCGGGACGGCCAGTGGAGAGCGGGACTGTGGAGGGAGAATGCAGGACGGCGACTGGAGTGTGGGGCTGCGGAAGGAGAGAGCATGACGGTGGATGGAGAGCTGGGCTGTGGAGGGAGGCAGCGGGGCTGCGGAGCGAAAGTGGGGCTGCTGAGGGAGAGCGTGGTATAATAGATAAGTACACCGCACACTCTCAGATACATATGCAATAAAGGAAAAATTTATTATTGATACAATACAGGGGAGCCAATGATAAAGTAAATGGCGAATAGAAATGAGTGGACATTTCGACCCTCCTGGGTCTTATTCAACACAGTCGCTAAAGGAAATATAAATAACAAATTAAAAAAATTAATATACAATAATAACATTGAAAATACAATAATGAAATAAAACTTCAAATCCTGAAGTGAAATAAGAAAAAGAAAAATACTATTATTAATTATTAATAATGTATTATTATTATTTTTCTTTTTTTTATTTCACTTCAGGATTTGAAGTTTTATTTCATTATTGTATTGTATTGTGTCAATAATAAATTTTTCCTTTATTGCAAATATATCTGAGAGTGTGCGGTGTACTTATCTATTATAGTATTCAGGACACTTGTCCTCTACACCAGCACCTCGATCTTTGTGACTGAGTGCACACCAATTTACCCATTACTGAGGGAGAGAGTGGGATGGCCAGTGGAGACAAGGGCTGCGGAGGGAGAGAGCGGGACCGTGGATGGAGAGTGGGGCTGCTGAGGGAGAATGTGGGACGGCGGGTGTAGAGCTGGGCTTCAGAGGCAACGCCGGGCTCTTCAGCTAGTTATATATATTTAAAAAAAAATAGGGGGCAGGTCACTGAGGGTTCAGTGACTTGTCAGAAGCCATACTGCTGAATACCTGATCAGAGCACCACATGAAGACCCCCACAGGGCGCCCTGGAGCACGAGCATATCATTAACTCAAAACTACAAATAAAGATTCAACAACAACCACAAGACGGATTTCTTCACCAAGGTATCATTTTATTCAGTATAACTGTGCCGACCTGACACTGTAGGTTACTGAGCACAAGTCAGCAGGTTCCCTTTAAAAAAAAAAAAAAAAAAGTATACATGTTTGGTATCTACGTTATTATACTGACCTGGAGAATCATATTGCTGGGTCCGTTTTACCATATATTTAACAAGGTAAATAAAAAAAATGTAAAAAATTGCACATTTGTGAGGAATATTTTTATTACGTTTACCTGCATTTCATGATGAAATGAATGGTGTCAATCAAAGATACAACTCGTCTTGCAAAAAAAAGCCCTTATATGGTTATGTGGGCAAAAAAATAAAAAAGTTATGGCTCATTGAAGAAGGGAAGGAAAATACGAAAACAAAATAACCTGAAAATCGCCCGGGGTGAAGAGGTTAAAGTGTGAGCCGGTAACACACTGAGCCGAGCGTTGTGTGCGCCGTCACACCCGTATATATCACATTCATTCTGATTGTTAATATCCTTCATTAATTTCATTTCTGGAGCATAATTATGGAAGATCCTTTGTGTCTCCTGACTGAGTAATAAGACTTACTGCCATTACTATAGGGTCACATAACAATATGAGTGACATATAAGTGCGGTGACACACAGGAGGTGGCACTACTAATAATGCTGCTCTATGGCAGATCCTGAACATGGAGAAGTATAACGCCGGTGTTGACTGGTACTCGTTTGGAGTAATCTTAAATGAGATGCTGACGAATGAGATTAGCTACGATCCTGCACGCTTTGATGATTCTTCCTCTGACGCAAGGGACATCATTGAACAGGTCAGTATGTTCCCAGTGTAAGGGTCTAGTATTAGGGTCATACAATGTTAGTAGTCGCTGACACAGAGGTTACAATTGTGCTGAACACAGCCTTGGGCCGGTGTCACACTTGCGTGTGTGATGCGAGAAACTCGTACGAGTCTCTCGCATCAACACCCGGCACTGCCGCCGGCACTCGGACCGGAGCGTGCGGCTACATGTATTTCTATGCAGTTGCACACTCCAGTCTGAGTGCCGGCGGCAGTGCCGGGTGTTGATGCGAGAGACTCGTGCGAGTTTCTTGCATCACACACGCAAGTGTGACCCTCGCCTTACACAGACATTTCCTCCCAAACTACATTCTCCTTAGTAACATTTACAATGTCCTGTTATGTATAGGAGAAGTAGATATCCATTGCTTGCACCCCCTGATCACTAAATATCACTAACATATACTGTCACAGCAGACAACACGTTATGCAGAGCAACAACCAGAAAGAAGTGATCACTGTGTTATAATCTGTACCGGCAGATCACAGGGTTCACTTACTAAATCCTAAATACATTTCTCCTTTTCAGCTCCTCCAGGAACATCCTGTCCAGCGATTAGGAGTCATCGGCAACATTCGAGAACACCCCTTCTTCCAAGGAATTGATTGGGTCTCTGTGGAAACCCTGAGGATGGTCCCACCATACATCCCTGTAGTAAGTAATGGACAGGATTGCCTCATGGATCTGAATAAGATTCTCTCCCACAATCTTCTACCCTTTTGGTTCTGTGATACATTATGTTTAATGTCAGGGTTGAAAGATAATCTGGATGGCGTTAACCTCTATATTACTATTATAGACAATCGGGCTGGTGGGACAATGTAATTTATTATCGGAACATGTCTAGTCTATAGGATTGTGCTTCTATCAGACCCTTTTGCAGGCTACATACAAATTATTAACTAGTTATAAGTTCTGTCAGGTACGAGCCATTTAATCTGGCAGAGCATTGCACAGACGTCTGTAGCTGGTGCTAGAGAAGACCACCCTTGGTGAAAAATAAAATTTCCATGAGCCCTCCAAAAGGACCAGTTCACGTTTCCATAATTTTTCAGGCAGACCTGGAAGTGAATATAAAGAAGATTAGTTTATATGTTTCAATAATAATTCTCCTTTTTATAGTCTCCACTGCTGACTTTGACCAGAAGAAAAATAAAACAAAAAATATGAACCAATTTTGTCAAAAACAGAACTGATGGAGCCAGCCCAATTCAGAATGGGTCTGTTATCAGGTCACAGTGTCCAGAGCTGAAGTGATAAGTACAGATTGTGCTTATATAAAACTTCTCGTTCTCACCATACTTGGGCTATCGCCTGCTACCTGCACATAATTCTCCATCCAATGTATGAGGAGACAGAAGTCTGATCGGCCATAGAGATGATTATTGAAGTGACTAGACGTCAGCTGCAATGCTCGTGGGGCCGGTTTTGTCTCTAAGATATTATATTTACACTTTTAAAATGTTCCTTTAAAGGGAACCTGTCACCAGGTTTGTCCCATATGAGATAAGACCAGTACATTTCAGCCCTGTTATACAATATTCTAAAATACTGTATATATGCCCAATCTGACATGCAAGATAAGAAAAAGACCTTTTATAATACTCTCCTGCAGGGACATCGAGTCCGATGGGGGTCACTGGTCTAGGTCTGTGCCTCCCTTCTTCTAGCGATGCCATCCTCTGTCTTGCTCCGTGGATGGTGCGTCCTACGTCAACCACACAATGTCACCTGCATTGCGCACCTTAGCAGACATACTTTTGTACCCTGACCAGGGCAGAGTGAAGTACTTCAATGACCATGCACCGGGGCTCCTTGACCTTTCCTGGCGCACTGCAGTACCTTGCTCTATCCTTAACAGGGCAGCGATAAGTACGCCTGCGCAGGAGTGCGATGCCGGGAACACTATGTGGATGACCTAAGAGGCGTTATCCACATGAAGCAAGAAGGACGATGGCATCCCAAGAAGAAGGGAGGCACCAGACCAAGACAGCAACACCCATCGGACACGACTGCCCATAGGTGAGTATTATAAAAGGTCTTTTTATTTTCTTGCAGGCTGGATTGAGGCATATATATAGCATATCAGAATGCTGTAAATCAGGGCTGAAGGGTACTGGTCTTATCTCATATGGTACAAACCTGGTGACAGATTCCCTTTAATATTGAGCTATTTGTTTTCAATACTTCAAGTCAAAACTGTTTTGATTAGTCACCAAATTCACCATGACATTTTTCTCCATCTTTTATCTATAGCCAACTAAGCCTAAATCCAGGGTCCGTGCTTTTAAGCTTGACAAAATCCAAGCGGCAGAGGCTAAATATAACATTTCTATAAAACCAGCGGACCAGGACGTATTCAGAGGGTTTTCATTCGTGAACTAGAAAACCCTCAACAATACACCAGCTCAATAATATCAGAGCAAGCTGTGTTCCTGAGCTTCCAGAAGATCAAAGACCAGAAGAATGGATGTCCAATACCATCAGGGACCTCCACATGGATAAGTGATAGGTATAGGTAAATAGAGGTTAGGTAAGATAAGTATATTTAAAATACAAAAAAAAAATAAAAAAAAGGATATACATAGGTAAGTAAAGATAAGTATAGGAAAAATAATAAGTATAGGTAAGGTAGGATAAGGAAAACATTTAAAATTCAATGAAAAAAATAAAAAATAAAAAAGGATATATATAGGTAAGTAAAGATACGTATAAGAAAAATAATAAGTATAGGTAATAGACTTAGAAAGGATAAATATTGGTAAGTATTGATAAGAAAGTATAAATAGTTAAATATAGGTAAAGTAGGATAAGTATATTTAAAATTAAAAAAAAAATAAAAAAAGGATATACATAGGTAAGTAAAGATAAGTATAGGAAAAATAATAAGTATAGGTAAGGTAGGCTAAGTAAACTATATTTAAAATTCAATAAAAAAAAAAAAAAATAAAAAAAAATATATAGATAAGTATAGGAAAATAATAAGTATAGGTAAGGTAGGATAAGTAAAGTGTATTTAAAATTCAATAAAAAAATAAATAAATAAAAAAAATATATAGATAAGTATAGGAAAATAATAAGTATAGGTAAGGTAGGATAAGTAAAGTGTACTTAAAATACAATAAAAAAAATAAAAAATAAAAAAAATATATAGATAAGTATAGGAAAATAAGAAGTATAGGTAAGTCTAAGAAAGGATAAATATTGGTAAGTATTGATAAGAAAGTATAAATAGTTAAATATAGGTAAAGTAGGATAAATATATTTAAAATTCAAAAAAAAAAAAGAAAAAGGATAGGATATACATAGGTAAGTAAAGATAAGTATAGGAAAAAGAATAAGTATAGGTAAGTATTGGTAAGGTAGGATAAGTAAAGTATATTTAAAATTCAATAAAAAAAATGGATCTATAGGTAAGTAAAGATAGGTATAGGAAGAATAATAAGTATAGGTAAGTCTAGCTAAGAAAGGATAAATATGGGTAAGTGTTGATCAGAAAGTATAAGCATAGGTAATATAGGTAAGGTTGGATAAGTATATTTAAAATTCAATTAAAAAAAGGATATATATAGGTAAGTAAGGATAAGTATGGGAAAAATAATAAGTATAGGTAAGTCTAGGTAAGAAAGGATAAATAGTAGTAGGAAAGGAAAAGTATAGTTAAATATAGGTAAGAAAAGATATAGGTATAGGAAAAGGGTTAAGTATAATTAAGAAAAATATAACTATAGGTAAGAAAGTGCAAGTGCAGGTAAATATAGGTATGAAAAGATAAGTAATAAAAGGTAAATGTAGGGAAAAAAAGATAACTGTAAGTAAGATAGGTATACAAAAAAGGATAATAGGTAAAAAAGATCAGTATAGGTAAGAAAATATAAGAATAGGCAAACAAAGGATAAGTACTGATAAAAATGGATAATCATATTTAACAATTAATACAAAAAAATAAGCATAGGTAAGTAAAGCCCCCGTCACACTAAGCAAGATCGCTAGCGAGATCGCTGAAGCGTCACCGATTTTGTGACGCAACAGCGACCTAGCTAGCGATCTCGCTTATTGTGACACGCAGCGATGATCAGCCCCCCTGTGGGTATTTCTGATCGTCGCTGAATGTCCTCAAGCATTTTTTGATCGTTGGTCTCCCGCTGGCCAGCGCGCATCGCTGCGTGTGACAGCGGGAGACCAACGATCAGCGAACTGGGAACTGGTATCCAATGCATATATCGGGTAACTAAGCACCGCGCAGCACCTAGTTACCCGATATCTACCCTGGTTACCGGCTCCCAGCTTCTGCTGTAGAGCGCTGAGAGCCGGTATCTAGGGTACATATCGGGTAACTAGGTGCCGCGCGGTGCTTTGTTACCCGATATGTACATTGGATACCGGCTCTCAGTGCTCTACAGCAGAAGCTGAGAGCTGGTATCTAGGGTACATATCGGGTAACTAGGTGCCGCGCGGTGCTTTGTTACCCGATATGTACATTGGATACCGGCTCTCAGCGCTCTACAGCAGAAGCTGAGAGCCGGTATCTAGGGTACATATTGGGTAACTAGGTGCGCGCGGTGCTTTGTTACCCGATATGTACAATGGATACCGGCTCTCAGCGCTCTACAGTAGAAGCTGAGAGCCGGTATCTAGTGTACATATCGGGTAACTAGGTGCCGCGCGGTGCTTAGTTACTCGCTATTTACCCTGGATACCAGCGTGCTCGCTGGTCCTGATCTCTGGTGAGTCTGCCTATGTGACAGCTCACCAGGGATCAGCTAACAATGTCCCAGTGATCCCATCCACGTTGCGTCGTTGGTGGGATCGCTGGGACATTGAAGAGTGTGACGGGACCCTAAGTCTAAGTATATGTAAGTAAGAATGAGTATAAGTAAAAAAAAGGATAAGTATATTTAAAATTCACTAAAAAAAGAAAAAAAGGATAAGTGTAGGAAAAGGCTAAGTATAGTTAACCATAGGTAATTATTGGTAAGAGAGGATAATTATAGTTAAAAAAGAATAAGTATAGGCAAGAAAATATAAGAATAGGCTAATAGAGAGGTACCGTATTTTGCGGACTATAAGACGCACTTTTTTCCTCCAAAAACGTGGAGGAAAATGGGGGTTGCATCTTATAGTCCAAATGTATCGGCTCTGGCTGTGGTAGGGAGGTGGGGGAGCGGTTTTGGCGGAGCAGCGTGTCACAGAGGCAGGAGCCAGCTGCTTCAGCTAACTCCTGTGCCTGCTGCTAAAGAGAAATGAATATTCACTTCATTCCACGCCCATGGGTGTGGAGGGCAATGAATATTAATTTCTTATTTTTCAGCAATAGGATAAGACATAACTTTTATTAACCTTAAATAAAAAATTTATCAAACAAATCAAATCTAAAGTGCAAGATGCTTAAAAAACAGATGACCAGAATGGAGCTGGTAGTATATACAAAAATTAGTCCATGTAACCTTGTATGGATCCCAAAGGGTATTCAGGACATCAGAATTTTCTATACAACCATTAATATACAATTTTGGATATTGCAGCTTACCCAGGGCCAAAGTAGTAGTGCCACACTGTTATGGGTCACATGAAAAAAACTTGCATGTAGTGTTGTCAAATATATCTGGCGGCTTGACCTTATTAAACACCTATTTTTTATTTTGCCACCCATCACGTTTGTGACACCATGAACAGGAATAATGGAGATATCAATCAGTGGATCAGATGACTCCTATTAGCAGATATAAGTTTACCTCATAGTTATAAACCTTTAACCTTCATCTTCATTGAAGCGGTGAGCATTATGTCCCCTCCTCCCGACACGTTTCATTGGTCTCATCAGGGGAGTTACTTGGGGTGAGTATAGCTCCACAGTCTCAGTGGCCGTTTCAGTCCATCTCCTGCCATCACATGTGGATGGTCTGCATGTCGCCCATTTTATATATAGCGCCTTGCAGGTAGTTGACGGACCTTCCGGTCACATGACCACCAAAGGTCCTGTAGCTGAACCGCATGTATACAGGGGCATGCGTTCTGTGAAACGCATGACATCCCCTCAGCGCGATGCTTGGCTACTGCGCAGGCGGCCTCTGGCGCTGCTATACATATGGAGGAGTGTTTATCACCAGGTCACTTAGCAACCAATGTAAAGGAACAACATTCCCCTCATGGCTCATTTTTCATCGGTTGATCTATACAACCATTTTCTTTAGAGACAGAAAGAATAATTCATTGTTTTTAGTCCCCACAATGAATAATTTGTCCATAATCATCTAGATAGGGGGGCTTTCTTCTAAAAGGGCTTTTCTATATATTAACCTGTTTTCAAAAGTATGATATCACCATCCTCCTGGGAATTTACCTTTTTTTCTTTTTGCACATTTTGCCATAAGGAGTGTTCCTTACCATATGGGCGTTTCTTTCCACTAATCCCGAAGAGGTGCTAATATGAAATTTCCTGTGATGATTAACTGCATATAATCAAATGGTCAATAATTCATTGTGGGGACTGAAAACAATGAATTATTCTTTCTGGGTCTAAAGAAAATGGTTGTATAGATCAACCGATGAAAAATGAGCCATGAGGGGAATGTTGTTCCTTTACATTGGTTGCTAAGTGACCTGGTGATAAACACTCACCCATATGTACAGCGGCGCCAGAGGCCGCCTGCGCAGTAGCCAAGCATCGCGCTGAGGGGATGTCATGCGTTCCACAGAACGCGCACCCCCTGTATACATGCGGTTCAGCTACAGGACCTTTGGTGGTCATGTGACCGGAGGGTCCGTCAACTACCTGCAAGGCGCTATATATAAAAAGGGCGACATGCAGACCATCCACATGTGACGGCAGGAGATGGACTGAAACGTCCACTGAGACTGTGAAGCTATACTCACCCCAGGCCTTGGGTAAGTTGCAATATCCGCCATTACTGGATGCATAGAAATTCTGAGGGCGTATCATGCACCAGTGTGTCATATGGCGGTATAAATTACCCAGGCATTTGTACTAACTCCGATGTACTGAACACCCTCTAGTATTCATATAAGGCTATGTGGACCTGAACTTTGCCTTTATTTTTAGAATTTAAGTTCTTTTGTAGTGCACACCTAGCGCTGATTAGCAAATACATGAGAGTGCAGTTTGTATTACTGCGATTCGCTACGCTATAGGTTTATAACTATGAGGTAAACTTATATCTGCTAATAGGAGTCATCTGATCCACTGATTGATACCTCCATTATTCCTGTTTATGGTGTCACAAACGTGATGGGTGGCAAATAAAAAATAGATGTTTAATAAGGTCAAGCAGCCAGATATATGTGACAACACTACATGCAAGTTTTTTTCATGTGACCCATAACAGTGTGGCACTACTACTTTGGCCCTGGGTAAGCTGCAATATCCACAATTGTATATTAATGGTTGTATAGAAAATTCCTAGTGAATATTGTATACCAGTGTGATATATGGCGGTATTAATACTCAGGCATTTGTAATGAGTCCGATGTCCTGAATACCCTTTGGGATCCATACAAGGTTACGTGGACTAATTTTTGTATATACTACCAGCTCCATTCTGGTCATCTGTTTTTTAAGCACCTTGCACTTAAGATTTGATTTGTTTGATAAATTTTATTGTAAGGTTAATAAAAGTTATGTCTTATCCTATTGCTGAAAAATAAGAAATTAATATTCATTGCCCTCCACACCCATGGGCGTGGAATGCAGTGAATATTCATTTCTCTTTAGCAGCAGGCACAGGAGTTAGCTGAAGCAGCTGGCTCCTGTTTCTGTGACCCGCTGCTCCGCCGAATCCGCTCCCCCACCTCCCTACCACAGCCAGAGCTGATACATTTGGACTATAAGATGCAACCCCCATTTTCCTCCACGTTTTTGGAGGAAAAAAGTGCGTCTTATAGTCCAAAAAATACGGTACCTATCTATTTGCCTATTCTTATATTTTCTTGCCTATACTTATTCTTTTTTACCTATAATTATCCTCTCTTACCAATAATTACCTATGGTTAACTATACTTAGCCTTTTTCCTACACTTATCCTTTTTTTCTTTTTTTAGTGAATTTTAAATATACTTATCCTTTTTTTTTTTACTTATACTCATTCTTACTTACATATACTTAGACTTAGGGTCCCGTCACACTCTTCAATGTCCCAGCGATCCCACCAGCGACGCGACGTGGATGGGATCACTGGGACATTGTTAGCTGATCCCTGGTGAGCTGTCACATAGGCAGACTCACCAGCGATCAGGACCAGCGAGGAAGCTGGTATCCAGGGTAAACAGCGGGTAACTAAGCACCGCGCGGCACCTAGTTACCCGATATGTACCCTAGATACCGGCTCTCAGCTTCTGCTGTAGAGCGCTGAGAGCTGGTATCCAATGTACATATCGGGTAACAAAGCACCGGGCGGCACCTAGTTACCCAATATGTACCCTGGATACCGGTTCTCAGCTTCTGCTGTAGAGCGCTGAGAGCCGGTATCCAATGTACATATCGGGTAACAAAGCACCGCGCGGCACCTAGTTACCCGATATGTACCCTAGATACCAGCTCTCAGCTTCTGCTGTAGAGCGCTGAGAGCCGGTATCCAATGTACATATCGGGTACAAAGCACCGCGCTGCACCTAGTTACCCGATATGTACCCTAGATACCGGCTCTCAGCGCTCTACAGCAGAAGCTGGGAGCCGGTAACCAGGGTACATATCGCGTAACTAGGTGCCGCGCGGTGCTTAGTTACCCGATATGTGCATTGGATACCAGCTCGCTGATCTCCCGCTGTCACACGCAGCGATGTGCGCTGGCCAGCGGGAGACCAACGATCAAAAAATGGTTCAGGACATTCAGCGACGATCAGCGATACCCAGCAGTACAGAATTGACCATATTTTTTGGTGCAATTTTTTTCCCTAATTTCCTCCTCTAAAACCTAGGTGAGACTTATGGTCCGATGCATCTTATAGTTCGAAAAATACGGTATATTTAACAATTAACGCCCTCTCCCTGCAGCTTCCCAAATACAATTCTACACGACCAACCTTGTGTTTGTTGGTCAGGTGGCCGCCTGCCTGTTTACACTGCACAATTATCGGACAATGACGGATCCTAAGAACTCTCATTCCCGATAATCGCCCAGTGTAAGTGCGCCCTTAGTTACACATAAGCTTTATATAAGGTAGACAAAACGATAAGACAGAAATCTATGTATTAGATGAGTATAAAATACCCCATGTACAGGGGTGACAGGGCCCATCCAGCGCTGACACTGCAGTGACCAGGGATTAGCCGATCGCCAGGACTTGGGGTCAGGAAGGAATTTTTCCCCACACATGGGGTTGTTTCGCCTTCCTCTGGGTCACATCCTTTTTATGCAGTAAATCCTATAAATGGCGCTGGTCGATTCAATTAAATTAAATTTAATAATAGATAATAATAAAAATTAATAAACCCTATTCACTGTGTCTGTGTCTTCTTTATATTCTGCTCATTCTGCTGTGACTATTATTATAATGTTGGTCTGCTGCAGTGAATGTGACAGATGGCGGGGAATTAGGAGTTAATCCGCGTTTTCTTGTGGGAAGTTGGGTCACGTGATCTCGCTGCCGATTCTTTCCAATCATGACAGTGCTGTTATGGCGTCTGTCCTATGGCTTTCCCAGACTGATGTCACTGCCCCAATATGCACAACATCATCACTCACATGTAGTTCATGGGATAGGGCCGACACCTTCAGCAAATGCTCTGTAACCCAAGTGTAGTCTCCCCCACTAATGTCCCTGCAGGTCACAGATCATGTAGAGGACGCCATATTCCAGAGTCACTGTACTTACCCCACAGGAGCTCCACACCGTGCACCATCTCAGGAGCCTCCAGCCCATCACTTATCGAAAGGTGACCTGGTGCAGGGGGATGTAATGGGATAAAATATATTAGTGCAGCAAGAGATGTATTCGGGGGATACAGATGGAAAAGGAGGTGTCATTGGCATTACAGAACAAGGAGGTATAGTGGCCGGATGAAGATGAAAAGGGCATTTGTCAGACGCTTGTGGCATATTCTATGGACACAAAGGTCTAAGATGGGAATTCACCTTAGAAGTGGATCTGTTAGCAGCTTTCACATTACGCACTGCAAAGCTTATTAATTATGTCTCTTACATCTGATGAGACTGGTGTACTTACCATGAAAATCAATATCAAGATGGCCGTCTAATTCTCAAATTTAAAAGACCATAAAAAATTCAGTTTTAAATTAGGTAGGAAACGTTCATATAGCATCATACAGCCTTTCTTAAGGGATTTTAAAAGTCTAAGATAATGAGGAAGACTTTTCTTTTGTGGACCATTATGTATCCTTCCCCCTGGATAATATCCCACCCACTGTGTGATGGAGAAATAAAACCAGGACGCACCTTACTATGGTGGCTATGGACACGTTCCTGACAGCTTTGTAGCTGCATATATTATTTATTCTGGTGGTCAGTGGTATCTGGAAGTCGGGTCCATGGTGGGTGGTAGATGTGTGATGGGAACATAGAAGAAATGTTAAAAATGTTTTATGTAAATGTGCACAAATCATTTGTAAAATAAATAAATAAATTGCTGCACCAATAAGGAAAAGTTGTGGAATTATGGAAATCACAGGATGGATGGAATCAGAATTTCAAAACATCTTGATTACGTAACAAGTATGAGCGCCAAGTGCAGAAATCCCCACACTTATACACCTTGGCAGCTGTCAGTGAGGTTATTGTTGTCTGAGGGACTTTCTGCCACACTGACTGCATTTGGGCAAATCATCAACATCTGCTGCTGGCAGATCCCTGTACAATTGCTGACCAATGACGTTCCAGATGTGCTTGATGGGAGAGAAGTCCGGAGACGCTGCAGGCCATGTTAGGACATTTATGGCTGCTCACAGTAGTACGGGAAATATGCAGCCTGGTGTTGTCCTGTTGTAAAATGGCCCCTAGGACACTTGGAGAAATGATCTTACCACTGGATCCACGACCAAATTAATATCATTTTATTATTTTAAGGTTAATAAAAGTTATGTCTTATCCTATTGCTGAAAAATAAGAAATTAATATTCATTGCCCTCCACACCCATGGGCGTGGAATGCAGTGAATATTCATTTCTCTTTAGCAGCAGGCACAGGAGTTAGCTGAAGCAGCTGGCTCCTGTCTCTGTGACCCGCTGCTCCGCCGAAACCGCTCCCCCACCTCCCTACCACAGCCAGAGCCGATACATTTGGACTATAAGATGCAACCCCCATTTTCCTCCACGTTTTTGGAGGAAAAAAGTGCGTCTTATAGTCGAAAAATATGGTACCTATCTATTTGCCTATTCTTATATTTTCTTGCCTATACTTATTCTTTTTTAACTATAATTATCCTGTCTTACTAATAATTACCTTAGCCTTTTTCCTACACTTATCCTTTTTTTCTTTTTTAGTGAATTTTAAATATACTTATCCTTTTTTTTACTTATACTCATTCTTACTTACATATACTTAGACTTAGGGTCCCGTCACACTCTTCAATGTCCCAGCGATCCCACCAACGACGCGACGTGGATGGGATCACTGGGACATTGTTTAGCTGATCGCTGGTGAGCTGTCACATAGGCAGACTCACCAGCGATCAGGACCAGCGAGGAAGCTGGTATCCAGTTAAACAGAGGGTAACTAAGCACCGCGCGGCACCTAGTTACCCGATATGTTCCCTAGATACCGGCTCTCAGCTTCTGCTGTAGAGAACTAAGAGCCAGTATCCAATGTACATATCGGGTAACAAAGCACCGCGCGCACCTAGTTACCCAATATGTACCCTAGATACCGGCTCTCAGCTTCTGCTGTAGAGCACTGAGAGCCGGTATCCAATGTACATATCGGGTAGCAAAGCACCGCGCGGCACCTAGTTACCCGATATGTACCCTAGATACCGGCTCTCAGCTTCTGCTGTAGAGCGCTAAGAGCCGGTATCCAATGTACATATCGGGTAACAAAGCACCGCGCGCACCTAGTTACCCAATATGTACCCTAGATACCGGCTCTCAGCTTCTGCTGTAGAGCGCTGAGAGCCGGTATCCAATGTACATATCGGGTAACAAAGCACCGCGCGGCACCTAGTTACCCGATATGTACCCTAGATACCAGCTCTCAGCTTCTGCTGTAGAGCACTGAGAGCCGGTATCCAATGTACATATCGGGTAACAAAGCACCGCGCGGCACCTAGTTACCCAATATGTACCCTTGATACCGGCTCTCAGCTTCTGCTGTAGAGCGCTGAGAGCCGGTATCCAATGTACATATCGGGTAGCGGTGCTTAGTTACCCGATATGTGCATTGGATACCAGCTCCCAGCTCGCTGATCGCTGGTCTCCCGCTGTCACACGCAGCGATGTGCGCTGGCCAGCGGGAGACCAACGATCTAAAAATGGTTCAGGACATTCAGCGACGATCAGCGATACCCAGCAGTACAGAATTGACCATATTTTTTGGTGCAATTTTTTTCCCCAGTTTCCTCCTCTAAAACCTAGGTGAGACTTATGGTCCGATGCATCTTATAGTTTGAAAAATACGGTATATTTAACAATCAACGCCCTCTCCCTGCAGCTTCCCAAATACATTTCTACACGACCAACCTTGTGTTTGTTGGTCAGGTGGCCGCCTGCCTGTTTACACTGCACAATTATCGGACAATGACGGATCCTAAGAACTCTCATTCCCGATAATCGCCCAGTGTAAGTGCGCCCTTAGTTACACATAAGCTTTATATAAGGTAGACATAACGATAAGACAGAAATCTATGTATTAGATGAGTATAAAATACCCCATGTACAGGGGTGACAGGGCCCATCCAGCGCTGACACTGCAGTGACCAGGGATTAGCCGATCGCCAGGACTTGGGGTCAGGAAGGAATTTTTCCCCACACATGGGGTTGTTTCGCCTTCCTCTGGGTCACATCCTTTTTATGCAGTAAATCCTATAAATGGCGCTGGTCGATTCAATTAAATTAAATTTAATAATAGATAATAATAAAAATTAATAAACCCTATTCACTGTGTCTGTGTCTTCTTTATATTCTGCTCATTCTGCTGTGACTATTATTATAATGTTGGTCTGCTGCAGTGAATGTGACAGATGGCGGGGAATTAGGAGTTAATCCGTGTTTTCTTGTGGGGAGTTGGGTCACGTGATCTCGCTGCCGATTCTTTCCAATCATGACAGTGCTGTTATGGCGTCTGTCCTATGGCTTTCCCAGACTGATGTCACTGCCCCAATATGCACAACATCATCACTCACATGTAGTTCATGGGATAGGGCCGACACCTTCAGCAAATGCTCTGTAACCCAAGTGTAGTCTCCCCCACTAATGTCCCTGCAGGTCACAGATCATGTAGAGAACGCCATATTCCAGAGTCACTGTACTTACCCCACAGGAGCTCCACACCGTGCACCATCTCAGGAGCCTCCAGCCCATCACTTATCGAAAGGTGACCTGGTGCAGGGGGATGTAATGGGATAAAATATATTAGTGCAGCAAGAGATGTATTCGGGGATACAGATGGAAAAGGAGGTGTCATTGGCATTACAGAACAAGGAGGTATAGTGGCCGGATGAAGATGAAAAGGGCATTTGTCAGACGCTTGTGGCATATTCTATGGACACAAAGGTCTAAGATGGGAATTCACCTTAGAAGTGGATCTGTTAGCAGCTTTCACATTACGCACTGCAAAGCTTATTAATTATGTCTCTTACATCTGATGAGACTGGTGTACTTACCATGAAAATCAATATCAAGATGGCCGTCTAATTCTCAAATTTAAAAGACCATAAAAAATTCAGTTTTAAATTAGGTAGGAAACGTTCATATAGCATCATACAGCCTTTCTTAAGGGATTTTAAAAGTCTAAGATAATGAGGAAGGCTTTTCTTTTGTGGACCATTATGTATCCTTCCCCCTGGATAATATCCCACCCACTGTGTGATGGAGAAATAAAACCAGGACGCACCTTACTATGGTGGCTATGCATGGGCGTACCCACCGTGGGGCAGAGGGGGGCAGGTGCCCCTCCCTAGAAGCAGGGGCACACAATGAAAGAGAGCGGAGAGAGCAGCACTATGCCGGCTCCCTCTGCCTCAGGTTTCAGAGCCTGTCTGTGTGCGCAGTGCACTGAGCTGCTGTCTCACCAGAGGAGCTTCTTCCTTCCTGGCCGCAGCAGCTGTAGTTTCACTTTCTGCCCTGCAGGCTCTGGTTGTCTCAGCCACACTGGGTCCTAGTGCCCTCTGTGTGCAGACACTGGATAGTGATGGGTAAAATGCGATTTTTTGGTGAGCCGGCTCTTTTGGCTCCGAAAACGGCTCTTCATTTCCTATTACCTTTGGCTTTAAATTTGAAGCCAAATTCTGGTATGTTTTAACCCATGATTGTATACCTTTTAGTAAAAATCTACACATGTGCCAATTTATGACATAAAACAGAATAGTTTCCAGAATAACCAGATTTTATATTATTTGCTGTAAAAACTTTAACAAACACAAAATGAACATGCAAAATAGCAACAAGATACTAATTATCAGTGCCACATTTTAAAGCTACCTTCACACTTGGCAAGTTCGCTGTGGGCTGTCTGCTGCAAACAGTCTGCAGCAAAACTGCAGTGTCAAATGTCGCATCTGCATCCAGGCGGATTTAGATAAGGAATTTGCTGCGGAATTCACCCGTCCATTGACTGCAATGAATTTCGCATATCGGATATTCTGCACAAATGCATCGCTGGATCATTTGTTCTCTTCTATTCAAGTGAATGGGAGAGAACAAGGGACGCACATTTACATCCGCTGTTTCTCCCTCGCTCAGCGAGGATTTTACAAGCTGGCGGTAAATAACTATAATCAGGCTAAATCCAGATGTCAGTGTTCCTTTAATAAAGTGCCTGATGCTGACTGCTGCTTGCTTGTCACAGATAGGAGGGGGGCGGGGCTGTGAGTCAGTGCTATGTGCGGCTGCAGCAGGAGGAGCATGCATTCTCAGTCTCCTGGATAAGATCAGAGTGACTACTGCCGGGAGGGAGGGGCCGGGAGGGGCGGGGCAAGAGGGGACTGACTGTGGAACGTGAACTGGGAGGGGCGGGGCAAGAGGGGACTGACTGTGGAATGTGAACTGGCAAAGAGCCGTTTACATTTCAATTGGCTCCCTGCCAGGAGCCGACTCATATGATTCACTAGAAAGAGCCGGCTCTTAGAGCCGGCTCGTTCAGGAGCTACCCATCACTAACACTGGACACTTCCTGCTCCTGCCTCAGCCACTGCCTGCAAGCTTCATGGTAAGAGGGGATGGAATTTATTAAATTCATTCTGCTCAGGCATGTCATGGTCACTGTGGGGGAATGTGAGAGGATGGGGTTACAGTGGGGGAGGGGTACAGGGCACTGGGGTGAATGTAAGAGGATGGGGTATTGTGGGGGCTAATGCACTGGGGGGGGTTAATGTGAGAGGATGGGGGTATTGTGGGGTGGTACAGGGCACTGGGGGTGAATGTAATAGGATGGGGTATTGTGGGGGCTAGGGCACTGGGGGGTTAATGTGAGAGGATGGGGGTATTGTGGGGGAGGGGTACAGGGCACTGGGGTGAATGTAAGAGTATGGGGTATTGTGGGGGCTAGGGCACTGGGGGGTTAATGTGAGAGGATGGGGTATTGTGGGGGCTAGGGCACTGGGGGGTTAATGTGAGAGGATGGGGGTATTGTGGGGGCTGAAGTGGGGAGGGGCAACAGGGCACAGAGAGTGAATGTGAGAGGATGGGGTATTGTGGGGAGGGGATACAGGGCACTGGTTGGTGAATGTGAGAGGATGGGGATATTGTGGGGGCTGGCGCACAGGGGTTGATGTGAGAGGATGGGGTATTGTGAGGGAGGGTGGACAGGTCACTGGGGTTGAATGTAAGAGGATGGGGGTATTGTGGGGCTAGGGCACTGGGGGTTTACTGTGAGAGGATGGGGGTATTGTGGGGCTGAAGTGGGGAGGGGCAACAGAGCACTGAGGGGTGCATGTGAGAGGATGGGGGTATTGTGGGGTCAGTGGAAAAGAACACTAAGGGGTGCATGTGAGACGATGGGCTGTTGGGGTGTGGGTGGGGGACAGGGGAGGTAGGGGGCTTTTTTTTTACTTGTGAGCTCCTTAATACTTTAATAATAGATTAATATTTCAGTATTATTATAACAAGGGCATAGACAGATGGCCGTATAACTCATGCGAGGATCGCACTGCAATCCTCGGACATGCTGGTACCGCTCCTGACATGAGCGTGACTGCCATGTATAATATATGGTATATACAGCGTAGTGTCGAATACACTGCTGTATTATACAATATACAACAGTTCTAATGCTCCATATCTAATATGCAGGATAATGTACAGTGTATATGATGTTACCTGTATAAGATGCGACATTGGCTTGCCCCCCCCCCCCCCTAGTTTTGATCCTGGGTACGCCCATGCTCTCAGGAATAGTAGGAATACAGAAGGGAATGGTAGGAATGGTGCTGGCCTATTTTGTCTGTTCCTGCATGACCTGAACCTGCTAATGAAAAATTCAACAAACCGGTGAGATCAAACCATTTTTTAATTGAGCACTGGTTTCAGCACTGGCACTTTATCAATGTGTACAGTTATATGAAAAAGTTTGGGCACCCCTATTAATCTTAAGCTTAATGTTTTATAAAAATTGGTGTTTTTGCAACAGCTATTTCAGTTTGATATATCTAATAACTATTGGACACAGTAATGTTTCTGCCTTGAAATGAGGTTTATTGTACTAACAGAAAATGTGCAATCTGCATCCAAACAAAATTTGACAGGTGCATAAGTATGGGCATCTCACCAGAAAAGTGACATTAATGTTTAGTAGATCCTCCTTTTGCAAAAATAACAGCCTCTAGTCGCTTCCTGTAGCTTTTAATGAGTTCCTGGATCCTGGATGAAGGTATTTTTGACCATTCCTCTTTACAAAACAATTCCAGTTCAGTTAAGTTTGATGGTCGCCGAGCATGGACAGCCCTTTTCAAATGATCCCACAGATGTTCAATGATATTCAGGTCTGGGGACTGGGATGGCAATTCCAGAACATTGTAATTGTTCCTCTGCATGAATGCCTGAGTAGATTTGGAGCGGTGTTTTGGATCATTGTCTTGCTGAAAGATCCATCCCCTGCGTAACTTCAACTTTGTCACTGATTCTTGAACATTTTTGTCAAGAATCTGCTGATACTGAGTGGAATCCATGCGTCCCTCAACTTTAACAAGATTCCCGATGCCAGCATTGGCCACACAGCCCCAAAACATGATGGAACCTCCACCAAATATTACTGTGGGTAGCAAGTGTTTTTCTTGGAATGCTGTGTTTTTTTTGACGCCATGCATAACACCTTTTTGTATGACCAAACAACTCAATCTTGGTCTCATCAGTCCACAGGACCTTCTTCCAAAAATAAATTGGCTTCTCCAAATGTGCTTTTGCATACCTCTGCCGACTCTGTGGCGTGATTGCTGAATCGGCTTCTTTTGCATCACTCTCCCATACAGCTTCTCCTTGTGCAAAGTGCGTTGTATAGTTGACCGATGCACAGCGACACCATCTGCAGCAAGTTGATGCTGCAGCTCTCTGGAGGTGGTCTGAGGATTGTCCTTGACTGATCTCACCATTCTTCTTCTCTGCCTTTCTGATGTTTTTCTTGGCCTGCCACTTCTGGCCTTAACAAGAACTGTCCCTGTGTTCTTCCATTTCCTTACTATGTTCCTCACAGTGGAAACTGACAGGTTAAATCTCTGAGACAGCTTTTTGTATCCTTCCCCTGAACAACTATGTTGAATAATCTTTGTTTTCAGATCATTTGACAGTTGTTTTGAGGAGCCCATGATGCCACTCTTCAGAGGAGATTCAAACAGGAGAACAACTTGCAAGTGGCCACTTTAAGTAGCTTTTCTCATGATTGCATGCACCTGGCTATGAAGTTCAAAGCTTAATGAGGTTACAAAACCAAAAAAAGTGCTTTAATAAGTCAGTAAAAAGTAGGTAGGAGTATTTAAAACAAGAAAATAATAAGGGTGGCCATACTTATGCACCTGTTAAATTTTGTTTGAATGCAGATTGCACATGTTCTGTTAGTACAATAAACCTCATTTCAAGGCAGAAACATTACTGTGTCCAATAGTTATTAGATATATCAAACTGGAATAGCTGTTGCAAAAACACCAATTTTTATAAAACATTAAGCTTAAGATTAATAGGGGTGCCCAAACTTTTTCATATAACTGTATATATTTTTTCTTGTGTCACAACTATGTATGTCCAGAGTTAATTTTAATTTATCTTGAATAAAAGTTATATTTTAGATATAGGGAAGCTCTCCCTGCTGTATTCCCATTACATAGACTTTAATCTCAACCCCTTTTAGAGATCAGTATGGTGGTATTATCAATATTGTACATGTTGCCAATATTTGGTTATGGTTTGTTGACATTTGTCTGCAATATTGCAATATTATTATTTTGATATAATTATTTCATCTTATATAGCGGTGTTGTTGGTATTATTGTTGGTATTATTAGAAATATTGATCTTGTAGTAAATCTTGATTTCCTCCAGGCAGGGTAATAGTAGTATTTACCCATCTGGGACTTTGGGACGAGGACAGTTTTGGGCCTGTGTGGTTTCAAATGCCAGGGCTGAATTTCAGTCTCAATCCACCCATGCCTGTGTTGGTAAATAAGGTTGAGTTTTTCTGACTTGGTTTTTATTAGTTTCTTTGTCTTTTTGCAGGGGACGTACTAAAAAGAATGAAGAAAAGGAATAAATAAAATGAACATAATAACTTATGGGTCCAAAAATATAGAGAGGTATTATAGATTTCTTCCTCAACTTCGCCATTGAATGAAATATATGTCGTTAATAGGGGAATGAACACAGATCTCATATAACAAGGTGTATATTATATTCCCCATTCTGGTATACATGATCTTCTCATCCCTATCCTGGTATGCATGGCCCCCTCATCTCTAACCTGGTATACATGGCACCCTCATCACCATCCTGGTATACATGGCACCAATACTAGTATGACCATGTGATATTTCAGTTTTTCTTTTTTAATAAATTTGCAAAAATTTCTACATTTCTCTTTTTTTTCCGTCAAGATGGGGTGCAAAAATGAACTTTTTTGAATTTACCAAATGGCTGCAATGAAACAAAGAGTCTGTAACGAATGGAAGCGGAGGCAGAGGTGTTGAAGTTCACATTCAAATTTATTTTTTAATGTGGAACCTCGAGACCGCGGTCCGGGGGGCTCCGAAGGGGGCGTAACTAGTGAGCCCCGGGTACCCGTAGTAAGGCCCCTCGAACAGGACTAGAATGGAATACCCGGAGGACACAGGTGCTACCTCCAGTTAGACCCCGGACACGTGGCAGCTGTCCCAGAGGGACCAAAAGGTAAACAGGTATATACAGAGTCCGTGGAGGGTTCTTGACGGAGAAGGGTAAGGTCCTGGTCCAGAATGGATGGAAGTAGGCTGGCTCCAGTGACCTTGTCACGGTCCACGGGTACGGATGGCTGATGGCGGAACGGGATGACACCTGCGCCAGCAATAGCCGAGATTGTCCAGATATCCAGATACAGGTTAGCAATGATCTGAGGAGACAAACAGTGTAAGCGAAGCACAGAGACTGCAGACGCAGCGCAGACAGATCAGGAACAGAACCGGATGTAGCAATGATAGAACACGTTGCTCCGGCACTCCCCTAATGGTGGAGTGACCAGATATAGTACTGAGTGCGCAGCCATTGGTTAATTAGCAATTTCAAAAGATGCACGCTGCCCCTTTAAGAGAGGCGGTGGGCGCTGCCTCGCGTCCTAAGCAGACTGTCTGGAGGCCTGCCAGCAGCGTGCCAGGAAGTGGAGGAGGACACAGGACGCCGGGGAACAGATGGGACAGGAGACCCCAGCCCACGCACAGACTGCCGCAGAGGGACAGACCAAGGAACAGGTGAGTGAGCAGAACGGAGTGCAGGGCCAGCGCTGGGACCGGGTGTAACAGTATCCCCCTCTTTACTCCCCCTCTTTTTCAAGCCTGCGTGAAATCTTTTAAGAAGAAGAGGAGCCTGGATGTTCTCTTTAGGCTCCCAAGACCTCTCCTCAGGACCAAAACCCCTCCAGTCCACCAGGTAATAGATCCTACCTCTTACTCGCTTAGAGGCCAAGATATGTTTTACCTCAAAAACATCATCCTCAGAGAACGGATCAGGAGTGGTACCCGGGTCCTTAAAGAAGGAACTCAACACTACTGGTTTGAGGAGGGAAACATGAAAGGAGTTAGGTACTCTTAGAGAATTAGGCAATTTCAGTTTATAAGAGACCGGGTTGATTTGTCTCAAAACTTCAAAGGGACCAATGAAACGGGGACCCAATTTGTACGATGGTAACTTCAGACGGATGTACTTGGAGGAGAGCCATACCTTGTCTCCTGGACGAAAGATGGGAGCCTCCAAACGTCTTTTGTCTGCATGCATTTTCATACGTTGAGAAGCTTTCTCCAAAGCCGACCTGGTCTCTCTCCAAATGTCCGAGAAATTCTTTGACAAGGTATCGACTGCCGGAACATCAGACAATCCCGAGACAGGAAGAGGAATTCCGGGTTGCAGTCCAAACACAATCTGAAAGGGAGAAGATTCACTTACTTGATTGTTGTAGGAGAATTCTGCCCAGGGCAGTAATTCTACCCAGTCATTATGATGAGCGTTGACGAAGTGACGCAGGTATCCAGCCAGGATTTGATTGATCCTCTCCACTTGCCCATTAGACTGGGGATGATATGCAGAAGAAAAATCTAGTTCAATTTTTACCATTTTACAGAGTCCTCTCCAGAACTTAGAGGTGAACTGGACGCCCCTGTCGGACACGATGTGGAGAGGAAATCCATGAAGACGGAAGATGTGCTGAATGAAGTGAGTGGCCAGTTCTGGAGCAGACGGGAGGCCAGATAGCGGAACGAAGTGAGCCATTTTAGAGAAGCGGTCCACCACAACCCATACCACTGAGCAGCCAGAAGAGATGGGAAGATCCGTGATGAAATCCATCGCGATGTGCTGCCAGGGAGCGGACGGAATCGGAAGAGGCAGAAGCCTGCCAGCTGGTAGATGTTTAACAGTTTTGTTACGGGCACATGAAGGACATGCTGCGACGAACTCCTGGATATCCTTGACCATGGTAGGCCACCAGTAATACCGGGAGATGAGTTGCTGCGTCTTTCTCTGACCAGCATGGCCAGCCAACTTAGAAGAATGACCCCAGCGCAGAACACGACTACGATCAGAGACGGACACGAAAGTCTTCCCAGGAGGAAGCCGGGCCAGATCAGTAGAGGCAACAGAGACTAACTTAGAAGGTTCAATAATGTGCTGAGGTTCCTCCTCCAGTTCAGGAGGCAAGAAGGCTCTAGAGAGTGCGTCTGCCTTGATATTCTTGTCAGCTGGACGGAAATGAAGTACAAAATTGAAACGAGCAAAAAATAATGCCCAACGGGCCTGACGAGGATTCAGTCTTAAAGCAGATTGGAGATAGGCAAGGTTTTTATGGTCGGTGAATATGATTACCTGGTGATGAGCTCCTTCAAGAAGATGTCTCCATTCTTACAGAGTCAATTTGATGGCCAACAGTTCGCGATCACCGACAGAGTAATTCCTTTCTGCAGGAGAAAAAACCTTGGAAAAAAAAACACACGAGATCATCCGCCCGGTAGACGACTTCTGGGTCAGAACAGCTCCTGCACCTATGGAAGAAGCGTCAACTTCAAGAAAAAATTGCTCACTTGAATTAGGACGATGGAGAACGGGTGCGGAAGCGAAGGCTTTTTTGAGAGAAACAAAAGCCTCTTCTGCCTCGGAGGACCATTCCTTAGAGTTTACACCTTTCCGGGTTAAGGCTGTGATTGGAGCCACTCGGGTGGAAAAGTGTGGAATGAATTGCCGGTAGTAATTGGCGAATCCGAGGAACCTTTGTATGGCTTTTAGCCCAGACGGACGAGGCCAGTTGAGAACTGCAGACGACTTCTCCGGATCCATCTTTAATCCTGTGGAAGATACAATGTACCCAAGGAAAGGCAAAGAAGACTGCTCAAAGAGGCATTTCTCATATTTGGCATAGAGCCTGTTCTCTCTCAGTCTTTGTAAGACCAGGCATACTTGCCTCCGGTGTGACGTCAAGTCAGCAGAAAAAATCAAAATATCGTCCAGGTAAACCACGACACAAGTATATAGCAAGTCCCTGAAAATGTCATTAACAAATTCCTGAAAAACCGCAGGTGCATTGCTTAGGCCGAATGGCATTACCAGGTATTCATAGTGGCCGTCACGGGTGTTGAAGGCTGTTTTCCATTCGTCTCCCTCTCTGATTCGGATCAGGTTGTAGGCCCCTCTCAGGTCCAATTTGTGAAGATCTTGGCCCCTCGGAGACGATCAAACAGCTCTGAAATAAGAGGTAATGGATACCTGTTTTTTACCGTGATTTGATTTAGACCCCGATAGTCAATGCAGGGCCGCAAGGACCCGTCCTTTTTCTTCACAAAGAAGAATCCAGCTCCTGCCGGTGACGATGACTTCCGGATAAATCCTCTAGCCAGATTCTCTTGAATGTAGTCCGACATGGCCTGAGTCTCTGCCTGTGAAAGGGGATAAACTCTCCCGCGAGGGGGTGATGCTCCTGGAAGAAGCTCTATCTGACAGTCATACGACCTGTGTGGAGGTAGTCTCTCAGCCTCCTTTTTCCCAAAGACGTCAGAGAAGGACCAATAGGCGGAAGGCAACCCTGGCAGGGTATCAGGCTGGACTGGAGGCGAAACAGGTTGAATCCGGGTTAAGCAACGATTCATGCAGGTATCTCCCCAACGCAGAACTTCTCCAGTTTTCCAATTAAGGACTGGTTCATGCATCTGGAGCCAAGGTAAACCTAGAAGCATGGGATGGGATAAACCGGGATATACATAAAATCGCATTCGTTCAGTATGCATTAGACCTACCCGGAGTTCCACAAACTCGGTTTGAAACTGGACGGGCTCGGTCAGCGGTTTGCCATCCACGGCGGACACCTGTAACGGATCAGGAAGACGCTGGACTGGTAAGCGGTAATGATCCACAACCGCCTGCTGGATGAAGTTCCCTGCAGCTCCAGAATCCAATAGACAATGTTCGGAGAACTTCACTGCTCCACAAGACACGGTGACTGAGATGCGTAAAGAGGGAGAGGACTGTTCACTACCTGGGTGGCCCCTCCTACCGGACCTAGGCACTGGAGTTTCCCGACTTTTTGGGACAGAAATGGATCAAATGTTCAGAACTACCGCAGTAGTAACAACTTCCCTCCTTGCGACGTGCCTCCCGGCGGCGGGTGGCCAAACTTACATGGTCCACCTCCATGGCCTCAGAGGAGGAGGGCGAAGTACCTGGTTTGTACAAACTAGAGTCCAAGTGATAGGACCTTTTGTCCCGCTTGATCTCCATGGAGCGCTCCTGGAAACGCAGGTCAATTCGGGTTGCCAAGGATATTAGCTCTTCCAAGAGGGTAGGTCTGTCCCGTCCCGCCAGCTCATCCTTGATTCTTCCGGATAGGCCTTCCCAGAAGTTAGCAACCAGGGCCTCATTGTTCCACGATAATTCAGACGAGAGGGTGCGGAATTTAACAGCATACTGAGCTACCGTGAGAGTACCTTGGCGCAGGCGGAGCAGAGCTGATGCAGTCGAAGTGGTGCGACCAGGTTCATCGAACGTCCTGCGAAAAGCCTCTAGGAAAGATTGAAGATCGTTAACCAGCGGATCCCCTCTCTCCCATAGCGGGTTTAGCCAGGCGAGGGCCTCTCCTCCCAGGTGTGACATGATGAAGCCCACCTTGGCTCGGTCAGAAGCAAACATATGCCCCAAGATTTCGAAGTGTAGAGTGCACTGATTGAGGAAACCCCGACACAGAGTAGGATCACCCTGGAAACGGGTAGGAGCCGCCAGGCGGGGACCTTTACTTGCCATGGGAACTGGTACCTGAGTATTGATAGAAGAGTCAGGTGCAGACGAGGACCCCAAGGAATCCATGCGGGTAGACAAGCTGCGTAGATAAGTCGTGATCTTGTCCTGTTGAACTCCTAAACGGGCCACCTCCTGGCACAGATCCGTGGTCGGAGGTCTCTGGGATCCAGCGGGTTCCATGGCCGGAGCAATCTGTAACGAATGGAAGCGGAGGCAGAGGTGTTGAAGTTCACATTCGTATTTATTTTTTAATGTGGAACCTCGAGACCGCGGTCCGGGGGGCTCCGAAGGGGGCGTAACTAGTGAGCCCCAGGTACCCGTAGTAAGGCCCCTCGAACAGGACTAGAATGGAATACCCGGAGGACACAGGTGCTACCTCCAGTTAGACCCCGGACACGTGGCAGCTGTCCCAGAGGGACCAAAAGGTAAACAGGTATATACAGAGTCCGTGGAGGGTTCTTGACGGAGAAGGGTAAGGTCCTGGTCCAGAATGGATGGAAGTAGGCTGGCTCCAGTGACCTTGTCACGGTCCACGGGTACGGATGGCTGATGGCGGAACGGGATGACACCTGCGCCAGCAATAGCCGAGATTGTCCAGATATCCAGATACAGGTTAGCAATGATCTGAGGAGACAAACAGTGTAAGCGAAGCACAGAGACTGCAGACGCAGCGCAGACAGATCAGGAACAGAACCGGATGTAGCAATGATAGAACACGTTGCTCCGGCACTCCCCTAATGGTGGAGTGACCAGATATAGTACTGAGTGCGCAGCCATTGGTTAATTAGCAATCTCAAAAGATGCACGCTGCCCCTTTAAGAGAGGCGGTGGGCGCGGCCTCGCGTCCTAAGCAGACTGTCTGGAGGCCTGCCAGCAGCGTGCCAGGAAGTGGAGGAGGACACAGGACGCCGGGGAACAGATGGGACAGGAGACCCCAGCCCACGCACAGACTGCCGCAGAGGGACAGCCCAAGGAACAGGTGAGTGAGCAGAACGGAGTGCAGGGCCAGCGCTGGGACCGGGTGTAACAGTGTCAAAAATTTAAAGCGGTCTGAATACTTTCCGTACCCACTGACTGTACATGGTCTCCTTATCCCCATCCTGGTATACATGGCCCCTCATCATCTTTCCGGTATACATCACATCAATCCTGGTGTACATGGTCCCCTCATCCCTGTCCTGGAGTACATGCCCCCCTCATCCCCATCCTTGCAGACAAGGCCCCCTCATCCCCATCCTTGTATACATGATCCCCTCATCAATATCCTGGTATACATGGTCCCCTCATCCCCATTCTGGTATACGACCCCCTCATCCCTATCCTGATATTGTTGGCCCCCTCATCCCTATCCTGTTATGCATGGCCCCCTCTTCCCTATCCTGGTATTCATGGAGCCCATCCTTATCTTGGTATGCATGGCCCCTATCTCCATGCTGGTATGCATGTCCCCCATCAGAAAAACATAAAATAAAACATAAACCATTCTACTTGCCTTCCTTCCGCTTCCTCACACTGTCCTTTTGTGATGCCAGCAGCTAATTTATGCTTGCAAGCAGCACATGGCTGTGACATCAAATACTCACTGCTCCCAACGCCCAGGACAATGGGCGTGTGGTGTGAGGAAGTGAATATTCATTTCTGTTTAATAGCTTCCTGCAGTAGCTGGGCTATCACGTGTGCCCACTACTAAAGGAATTGAATATTCACTGCTCTCCACTCACATGGGAGTGTGGAGTAGTGAATAATTATTCTCATTAATAGCGGGTACACGTGATCGCTCAGCTGCTGCAGGAAGCTGGTGGCTGCGGCTAACACTGTGCCTGCTATTAAACAGAAATGAATATTCACTGCTCTCCACGCCCATAGTCCCTCCCACCTCTCGGCACCAGCTTCAGCGCATTGAGGTGGGAGGGATTATGGGCGTGGGGAGCAGTGAATATTCATTTCTTTTTAACAGAGGACACTTGGGTTAGCCACAGCAGCCAGCTCCTGCCTCCTATGACCCGCTCTTCCACTGTTGCCGCTCTCTCACCTCCCACATCCACAATCACAGCAGGTACATACGGACTATAAGACGCAAATTTTTTTAAGAAAAAAGTGCGTTTTATAGTCTGAAAAATACGGTATATTGTTGCATCACTTTTTACATTTTTTATCTAAGTGATTGAATCAGAATGTAAAATATCCAGAAGTGTTTTATAAAAAATAGAAAGAAATATAAAAAAACCTGATTAGCACCTCCTAGAAAACACAGCAGCACTCTATAGGAGCCAAGATATATGCAAACACTGAAAACATTGAATCTAAACTGTGTTATTATTCAGTAAGATGAACTTACAAAAATGAAACTTCAACTTCTTAGAGCATAAATTGGCCAATCCATGTGTGCCCATCAACCATGGCAAGGTGACCTCCCTCTGATGGGTCCTTGTTCTATTGTACATACCTCTTGAGCTATTAGCCTACAGTTAAATGGACAAAACATGTCTCTCCCGGGCCATGAGCTTGCAATTCAGATAGGTATGTAGAACTAATATTCATCTCCTGCTGGTCAATGGGAGGAGTGCAAAGTCAGGCTGGAGGCAGTCACACCCCCAAGAGTAAAGAAGTGTTTTATGCTGTTTTCAGTTCATGTTTGTTCAGTTTGGGTGCTGAAAGCTTGTAGGGCCCAGGAATTCAACAGTGGCCATTTTTTTGTGAAAAAAATATGCATATATATTCGCTGTTAATGTGTGCCTTTGAGGTCATAAAGAGAGTATAACTTAGATTTCATAATGCACATTAAGTCCAGAATATTATGCTCTCGCCTATTTATTATTATCTTAATTAATCTACAGATATGTCCTTGATGAGGCGCAGACTCGGCTTGATAACCATAAGCTTTTGTAGTAGTCACTGTAATTCTCTTAGAGGGTCACACTTCTAAACTCATAGCACCACAGGTCACTTTTGTAGAATAGTTTATTGAATTATGGTTGTCTGTTATCCAGAAAAATCATACCAGATGTGTGTAGAAGAACAGAAATGCTGGTAAAATGCAACCCACCAGGTGTAATGAAGAGAAAGCTTTCCTGAAATGAATGCACCCAGTATATTACCTCCAGTGTGTAAGTGCATACCAGTATCTAGCATACCCCGGTCCTGGTGATCAATATAAGATGCTTTTATAACACACATATATCACCATTTACACGTAAAAGATATATTAGGGATGAATTTCACAGAGATGTCCTGCAAAACCCAATGAATACCACAATTGCCCAAACAAGCCATTCACAGAGCAGCTTTCACTTTATCCGAGCAATTGGAATAATGAAAGCTGATCTCTGCGAGTCGCGGCACTACTGGAACGGCGCTGGCACAGGAGGGGAGTATAGGTGTTTCTATTCTCACAGGGGCAAACATTCAGATTGAGAAGGGGTTATCCTAACAGTGGAAAACCCCTTTAAGGCCTCTGTCACACATCCATGTCTCCAGTACGTGTGGTGACAGTTTTCACACGTGCCATAGACACTGACACACATAGACCCATTCAAATGAATGGGTCTGGGCACATTTCAGTGAGTTTCCATGGACCGTGTGTCTGTGTGCACCACATGTAGACATTTCTTTTTACCGTCAGCACGGGCGGCAAAATGTCACATTGATGTCATCCGTGTGACACGCATCGGCACGGGGAAGAAGCGTTACAGTAAGCGCTGTTCCCCGGCGCCGGGAGCTGTAGACGGATTTCATCATTCTCCCCTGCTCTGCTGGCGATCGGCGCAAGCAGAAGAGAATGATGAGAGTTATGTAACGGGTCTGGTAGGTGGAACCACTGACGGAAACGGGTCTGGTTGGTGGAACCACTAAGCTTTATTATACAAGACAATTTACTTGCAAGAGAGCGGGTGGCATCCGGGAATAGGACAGGGAATCACGGCAATTAGCCAGGCAGTCTCTGGACAGGCAGGTTGTCACAATAAGTGACCAAGGAAGTCTCTGGACAGGCAGGTTGTCACGGCAAGTGACCTGGGCAGTCTCTGGACAGGCAGGTTTGTCACGGCAAGTGACCTGGGCAGTCTCTGGACAGGCAGGTTGTCACGGCAAGTGACCTGGGCAGTCTCTGGACAGGCAGGTTGTCACGGCAAGTGACCTGGGCAGTCTCTGGACAGGCAGGTTGTCACGGCAAGTGACCTGGGCAGTCTCTGGACAGGCAGGTTGTCACGGCAAGTGACCTGGGCAGTCTCTGGACAGGCAGGTTGTCACGGCAAGTGACCTGAGCAGTCTCTGGACAGGCAGGTTGTCACGGCAAGTGACCAGGGCAGTCTCTGGACAGGCAGGTTGTCACGGCAAGTGACCAGGGCAGTCTCTGGGCAGGCAGGTTTGTCACGGCAAGTGACCAGGGCAGTCTCTGGGCAGGCAGGTTGTCACGGCAAGTGACCAGGGCAGTCTCTAGACAAACAGGCATATACGACCTGAGCTGGTGGAGCCTCCTGGTAGGCTGCAGTCGGATGGCAGATGATCGCTCCCAGGTGAGCAGGCAAGAGTCTCTGGAATAGCCGGGGATCTCTGCTGATGATGTCCGAACCTCTAGATAGAGCTGCAGTCGGATGGCAGATGATCGCTCCCAGGTGAGCAGGCAAGAGTCTCTGCAATAGCCGGGGATCTCCGCAGATGATGTCCGAACCTCTGGATAGAACTGCAGTCGGATGGCAGATGATCGCTCCCAGGTGAGCAGGCAACAGCCGGGGATCTCTGCTGAAGATGTCCGAACCTCTGGATAGAGCTGCAGTCAGATGGCCGACAGGCAAACAGACAGGTAACAGGCAGGCAACTGGAAACAGGAGCTGATGGCTGAAGCAGAGTTAGACTGCACAGAAACAACATTGCTCGGGCACCTCCATTAAGGAGGAAGCCCTTAATATAGGGTGGAGTCCACCAGCATTGGCTGGAGACTGATTTGGAAAATGCGCGCGGCTCCTTTAAGAGCGGGGGAGGGTGCGGGCGCGCGCCCTAAGGCCAGCAGCAGGGAAGGAGCGCGTGGGACCAGCAGGGCGGAAGGAGGACGCCGAGGATGCCAGAGGCGCAGAGGAGGCTGGGAGCACTGAGGACGCTGAGCGCAGGTGAGGAGAGCGACGTCCCTGTCTGGCAGCAGGCAGGGACGCGGGCGCTACAGGTTATATTAAAGTGAGAACAATGACAGCAGGTGGGGGCTTTTGGGACTATTACTCCCATCATCCGACACCTGCTGCCGCTAATATCAGTGACAGCAGGAGCGGATGATATGGGTATTCCTCCCCCGCCGCCTGTAATCTAACTAAATAAATTAATGAAAAACCCGACGTGGGTTCCCCTGTATTTTCTTTAACCAACCAGGAAAAACTCACAGCTGGAGGCTGCAACCCTCAGCTGTCAGCAAGGTTGTTTATCAAGAATAGAAGGGTCCCCACGCTGTTTTCTTTTAATTATTTAGATAAATAATTAAAAAAACAGCGTGGGGTCCCACCCATTTTTTGACAACCAGCCTTGCTAAAGCTCACAACTGGGGGTTGGTATTCTCAGGCTGGTAAGGGGCCATGGATATTGGCCTCCCCCAGCCTAAAAACAGCAGCCCACAGCCGCCCAGAAAAGGCGCATCTGAGGTTCAAGGTGCTCACCACACATTAGGGGTCTAGTTGTAGTTCCTTGAGGGGTCTAGTTTCCAAAATGAGGTTTCCACTGTTTAGGCACATCAGGGGCTCTCCAAGCACGACATGGCGTCCACTCTCGATTCCAGCCAATTTTTCATAAAAAAAAGTCAAACGGTGCTCCTTCCCTTCAGAGCCATGCCGTGCACCCAAACAGTGGTTATCCCCCACATATGGGGTATTGTTGTACTCATGAGAAATTGCACAACAATTGTTGGGGTTCATTTTCTCCTGTTACCCTTGTGAAAAAAAGAAAATTGGCGGCTAAAAGATCATTTTTGTGGAAAAAGTGATTTTTTATTTCACGGCTCTACGTTATAAACTTCTGTGAAGCACCTCAAGGTGCTCATCACACATCTAGATAGGTTCATTGTGGGTTCACTTGTGGGGGGTTTCTACTGTTTAGGCACATCTGGGGATCTCCAAACACGACATGAAGGTCCACTCTCGATTCCAACCAATTTTGCGTTCAAAAAGTCATACTGTGCTCCTTTCCAAAACAGTGGTTTTCCTCCACATATGGGTTATCAGCGTACTCAGGAGAAATCGCACAACAAATTTTGGGGTCCATTTTCACCTGTTACCCTTGTGATAAAAAAATTGGGTCTAAAGTAAAGTTTTTGTGAAAAAAGAAAAATGCTAATTTTTTCCATCCACAATATTTCAGTTCCTATGAAGCACCTGAAGGGTTAATAAACTTCTTGAATGTGTTTTTTTAGAGCACTTTGAGGGGTGCATTTTTAGAATGGTGTCACTTTTGGGTATTCTCTGTCATACAGACCCCTCAAAGTCACTTTGTGATGTGGTCCTTAAAAAAATGGTTTTGTAAATTTTGTTGAATAAATGAGAAATCGCTGGTCAACTTTTTCTAACTTCCTGACAACAAAAAAAAATGTTTAAAAAATTATTCTAATGTAAAGTAGACATGTGGGAAATGGTATTTATTAACTTATTTGTGGAACCTATAAATCCTCTCTTTAGACTGAAATCTACATCTCTGTGGAGGGGTAGTGGCCCTGCTGTGATTAAAAATGCCTGCGGCTAATGCATCCGTCACACATAGTGACTCACCAGGGATCCCGACAACGATATGAACTTGTCAGGATCGCTGGTGTGTCGCTACATGATCGCTGCTGAGCTGCCAAACAGGCAGATCTCAGCAGCGATCAGGACAGAGACTACGCGGGTAACATCGCTTAGTTACCCGCATACCAGCGCGCTGGTGCAGGGAGATGGTAACCAAGGTAAACATCGGGGTTTCTAAGCGCCGCGCGACGCTTAGAAACCCTCTGTTTACCTTGGTTATTAGCTCCCTTCACCAGCGCGCTGGTATCTAACGTACACATCGGGTTTCTGAGCGCCGCGCTCGCTTAGAAACCCAATGTTTACCTTGGTTACCAGCTCGCTGATCGCTGGTCTCCCGCCTGCCACACGCAGCGATGCGTGCTGGCCAGCGGTAGACCAGCGATCAAAAAAATGTTCAGGGCATTCGAGCACGATCAGCGATACCCGGCAGGGGGGCCGTCGCTGATAAGTGTCACACACAGCAATATCGCTGGGGAGATCGCTGTTGCGTCACAAAACTTGTGACTCAGCAGCGATCTCGCTATGTGAGACGGGTGCTTAAATGGTGGACTGCTCAGTCAGAAGGTTAATGAATACAAATTTTAAAAAACTGACTGTCACATCCAAACATAAACTAAGTGTGAACAGGTGCTTAACCTAGAGTCACCAACTCATATACACTCAAGCTAAAAAGGCAGCACTCCGTCGCTCTATAGCATGCAAATATGAAATATGAAAATTAAATTGCATTACTGCATTAGAAATATGAAAAATTGAGAAAGCTTAGCACATTGGATGTGACAGTCAGTTTTTTGAAATTTGTATTCATTAACCTTCTGACTGAGCACTCCGCCTCTTAGCCACAGTCATTTTTAATCACAGCAGGGCCACTACCCCTCCATAGAGATATAGATGTCAGTCTAAAGAGAGGATTCATAGGTTCCCATGCAGATGAAGACTTTAGTCTAAGCGAGGATTGGAACTAGTTTAGGTCCTGGAAAATGAGAAATGCCATAACGTGGCTTCCAGGTACACATAAATTGGCCATTTTATGCGCTAAGCTTTCACAATTTTTCACATTTCTAATGAAGTAATACAATTCATTTTTCAGTTTTCAAATTTGCATGCTATGGTGCTACAGAGTGCTGCCTTTTTTGTTTGAGTGTATATGAGTTGGTGACTCTAGGTTAAGCACTTGTTCACACTTAGTTTATTTTTGGATGTGACAGTCAGTTTTTTAAAACTTGCTCCTCGTTACCCGTCAGGGTTCTCCTCCAATGCCTCCGACCCGGGCCCCTCGCATCCTGCCTCTGCTGCCACTTCCTGGTCTCGGCGTGCGGCCCACCGGTCTCCTGGTACGGCTCTAAGGGTGTGTGCGTGCTCCCGGTCTCTTAAAGAGACAGCGCACTATTTCCTAATTAAGGTCTTATCCGATGAGTGAGTGGCTCGTACTATTTCCGGCACCTTGGCCCTAAGGGAGGTGCCTGAGCAACAAGTGTTTCCTGTTCATAGTTCTCATGTTCCCTGTACCTGCGTGTTTATGCTCTGCTTGCATCTCGCTAATACAGGTTTGTCTCCTCTGTGTATCCTCTGTGCTTACCCATGTCCTCCGTGACAACGCCAGCTCCACCTGCTTCTCTCAATGCCAGCTGCAGCCCGCTACCCGCTTCAGCGGTTTATCTCCTGCCTGATTCTCCGCTACTTGCTGTACCTGCCTGCCCGCCAGTCCGGCCGAATCAGCTTCCACGTGCCCGGGGTCTAACTTGAGGTAGCACCTTGTGTCTCCCAAACCTTCCATTCTGACCCTGTAGGAAGGATCTTACTACGGGAATCCGGGGCTCGCTTAGTGCCTCCTTCGGAACCCCCTGGGTAGTGGTCCCGTGGTTCCACGAAAATTTCAATAAACGAAAGTGCACTTCACCATATGTGCCTCCGTTTCCATTTTTAACAGACTGCTTGCACTTCAGTGCAGTTAGAGTAGAGTAGGGCCCGGCCAAAAGAGTATCTTGTGGTGGCGGACTCAAAATTCTTTTGGCCAGAACAAAAGCTGATGGCTATGTATGTGATCTGGGAACTGTTAATGTGTGATTGGTGAGGACGTGGTGCAGAAGTGGAGTTTTTCCAAGAGAGGGCGGTGGGACTGTAGAAGATTCGAGGGGTGGAGGCAGACCTGGGGTGGAGTATGGGTGGTGTCTCAAGAAGGCCCCAAAATTTTGACAGTATGGGGCCCTGAAATTCCTAGTGGCAGCCCTGTCTATACCATCTGGTATCTGATAAAGGGCTATTCCCAAATAAATCAAGTTATCGCCATTCCTGATGATAAGGGATAACTTACTGACTTTTGGGGACTGACCACTGGGACCCCCAGCAATCCTGAGAACAGGACTCTGCATCTCAGCCATGAATGGACTGGAGGGTGCATGCTTGACTTCTGCTCTATTCATTTTCTATGGAATTGATCTAGCAGAGCAGCAGCTTTATAGATAATGAAGAGAGCAGAGGCCGAGCATGCACAATTCTGCTCCATTCAGGACAAGTCGGCAGAATCTCTGGGGAGGTGATAATCCTTTTAAGAGCCTGGTTGATTTTCCTATTCTTTACAATTGCAGTATCATACATGCACCAAAAACAAATATGTTCACACTACACACACATACCTCAGGCACTGAATGTCTCTGGTGAAAGGCTCTTGTAAGCCTGGGTGTATGGACGTTGCCCTCCGGCTCCCAAGAATTATCTTCTGGTCCATAACTCCTCCATTGCACCAAATATTGCAATCTTCCACTAAATCTTCTAAAGTCCAGAATTTTATCCACAATGTACTCCTCTTCACCATGGACTTTTTCTGGTGGAGGAGGTGGCTGAGTTCTTCCTGTAAAAGGGTTTTCACTGAATGGTTTAACAAGGATACATGGAATACAGGATGTATTTTCAGGCTGTTATGAAGTTTTAAATGGAAATCAACTGGGTTAATTTGTGCAGAAACTTGAAAAGGTCCAATGTTTTTTTACCCAATTTAGAAGATGGTACATTTGTTTTCAGATTTTTTGTAGGAAGCCAAACCTTGTCACCAACATGAAGGATAGGAGGGGCTTTGCAATGTTTATCCGCTGTTTCTTTGTACTCTTCTTAGGCCTTTTGTAACATCTCAATTAGTTCTTCCTGAACTTTTCGCAACTTTGTAAAGCCCCCATCATACTAAGCGAGATCGCTAGCGAGATCGCTGCTGAGTCACAAGTTTTGTGACCCAACAGCGACCTCGCTAGCGATCTCACTAAGTTTGACACGTACCAGGGCTCAGGCCCCTGCTGTGAGATCGCTGGTCGTGTCGGAAATGCCTGGACTTTTCTTTGGTCGTTGAGATCCCGCTTGGTAGCATGCATCGGTGTGTTTGACACCTTTTACCAATGATCTCACTAGCGACTCAGCACTGAGACACATAGGAGACACATTGTTACACAGGTCGCTACGGGTCGCAGATAGTTGCTGCGTCATTGGGAAGATCTGACTGTTTGGCATCTCACCAGCGACCCAAAAGCGACGCAGCAACGATCCCTGCCAGGTCGTATCGTTGTCGGGATCGCTGTTGCGTTGCTGAGTGTGATGGTACCCTAAGTTTGTCAGTAACAGCAGGAACCAAAGTATTCAAGGGAAGATTAGGAATAAATATTGGATGCAAGCCAAAGTTAGCCAAAAATGGTCTTTGGGATGTAGAACAGTGCTTGGAGTTATTAATAAACAAATCCTGCTGTTGGTAAATAGTCCACTAAGTCATCCTGTAGGTAAGAAATAAAACAATGCAGGTATTATTCAAGAGTTTGGTTAGTTCTTTCAGTCTGGTCATTGGATTGTGGGTGGAAGGCAGTAGACAAATTGACAGTAACTCCTAAAGCTGTACAGAAGCTTTTAAAAATTTTTGATGTACAGTCATGGCCAAAAGTTTTGAGAATGACACAAATATTAATTTTCACATGATCTGCTGCCCTCTGGTTTTTATGTGTGTTTGACAGATGTTTTTATCACAGACAGAAATATAATAATTGCAAACATATGACTAACAAAAGCTTATATTGACAGTTAGAGTGAGTTAATGCAGCAAGTCAATATTTGCAGTGTTGACCCTTCTTCTTCAGGACCTCTGCAATTCTCCCTGACATGCTCTCAATCAACTTCTGGACCAAATCCTGACTGATAGCAGTCCATTCTTGCACAATCAATGCTTTCATTTTGTCAGAATTTTAGGTTTTTGTTTGTCCACCCGTCTCTTGATGATTGACCACAAGTTCTCAATGGGATTAAGATCTGGGGAGTTTCCAGGCCATGGACCCAAAATCTCTATGTTTTTTTTTCCTGAGCCATTTAGTTATCACCTTTGCTTTATGGCAAGGTGCTCCATCATGCTGGAAAAGGCATTGTTGATCGCCAAACTGCTCTTGGAGGGTTGGGAGAAGTTGCTCTTCGAGGACATTCTGGTACCATTCTTTATTCATGGCTGTGTTTTTAGGCAAGACTGTGAGAGAGACGATTCCCTTGGCTGAGAAGCAAACCCACACATGAATGGTTTCAGGATGCATAACAGTTGGCATGAGACAAGACTGGTGGTAGCGCTCACCTTGTCTTCTCCGAATGAGGCGTTTTCCTGATGTCCCAAACAATCGAAAAGGGGATTCATCAGAGAAAATAACTTTACCCCAGTCCTCAGCAGTCCACTGCCTGTACCTTTTGCAGAATATCAGTCTGTCCATGATGTTTTTTCTGGAGAGAAGTGGCTTCTTTGCTGCCCTCCTTGAGACCAGGCCTTGCTCCAAGAGTCTCCGCCTCACAGTGCGTGCAGATGCTCTCACACCTGCCTGCTGCCATTCCTGAGCAAGCTCTGCACTGCTGGTAGCCCGATCCCGCAGTTGAAACACTTTTAAGAGACGGTCCTGGCGCTTGCTGGTCTTTCTTGGGCACCCTGGAGCCTCTTTGGCAACAATGGAACCTCTCTCCTTGAAGTTCTTGATGATGCGATAGATTGTTGACTGAGGTGCAATCTTTCTAGCTGCGATACTCTTCCCTGTTAGGCCATTTTTGTGCATTGCAATGATGACTGCACATGTTTCTTTAGAGAAACCATGGTTAACAGAAGAGAAACAATGATGCCAAGCACCAGCCTCCTTTTAAAGTGTCCAGTGGTGTCATTCTTACTTAATCATGACAGATTGATCTCCAGCCATGTCCTCATCAACACCCACACCTGTGTTAATGGAGCAATCACTGAAAAGAGGTTAGCTGGTCCTTTTAAGGCAGGGCTGCAATGATGTTGAAATGTGTTTTGGGGATAAAGTTCATTTTCTAGCCAAATATTGACTTTGCAAGTAATTGCTGTTAAGCTGATCACTCTTTATAACATTCTGGAGTATATGCAAATTACCATTAGAAAAAGTGAAGCAGTAGACTTTGTAAAAATTAATATTTGTGTCATTCTGAAAACTTTTGTCCATGACTGTAAACTGAACACCTACGTACTGTATATCAGAAATTACATTGTCAGGGATTCCATGCAGCCTAAATATCACTTTGACCACTAATTCTGTGGTTTGCTCAGCAGTAGGAATCCCTTTAGTTGGAATAAAATTGGCCATCTTTGTGAGCCAGTCCACCACAACAAGAATAACAGTCATTTCTTTAGATCCACAATAAAATGAATTGAGATTGATCCCCAAGGCCTGGATGGGCTTGGAAGAGGTTGAAGTCCTAGAGGTGAGGATGGTGTCGTCTTGCTTTGCGCACATGTTAAACAGGAGGAAACATATTTTCTCACATCCTTCCTACAATTAAGCCACCAAAAAGAACAAAGCAGCAGTTCTTGCATTTTCATGACACCAGTGTGTCCTACAAGTTTAGAATCATGGAAAGTTTGATTACTTTAAGTCAAACAGATTCGGGGACTTATATTTGAAGGTTCTGCATCCAAAATGCCTCCGTAAAAGAAAGAACAACATCTTTAGAAGGATGGTTAAGAAAAAAGTCAGCTTGGTATCCATCTTTAATCTTTGTTAAAAATTCTTTGGTGTTCTGTATTCCCCAAAAATTTTGGAAGGTTAGAATGGTACTGTCAGTGTTAGATCTCTCTTGAGGTTTGGTAAATATCCTGGGCAGAGCATCAGCCTTGCCATTTCTTGAACCAGGCAGATAAATTAAAAAATTAAACCTGGAGAAAAATAAGGCGCAATGTGCTTGTCTTGCAGACAACCTCTTAGCTGTACTTATGAATCCAAAATTTTTGTGGTCAGTAAGGACAGTCACCAGATGATTGGCCCCTTCCAAAAGATGTCTCCATTCGGAGAAGGCGACTTTAACAGCTAAAAGTTTTTTATTTACAATGTCATAATTCTTTTCTGCAGATGACATGGCATGAGAAAGGAATGCACATCGATGAAGCTGCATTTTGTCCCTAACTCGCTGTGATAAAATGGTTCTCACCGCAGAGTCTGAGGCGTCTACTTCGATAGCAAACTGAAGTTCAGGATTTGGATGGACTAGTAATGGTGCAGAAGTAAATATAGTCTTTAATTTGTCAAAAGCCACCTGTGCCTCTTGGGACCAGGAAAACACTTTGATTTTCTTTGTGAGTAAAGTAATTGGTAAAATAATTTTTGAAAAGTTTTTAATGAATCTTCTGTAGAAATGTGCAAATCCTATAAAACGCTGGACGTCTTTTAGATATATTGGGGTAGGTCAGTAAACTATCGCTCTGATTTTGCTGGGATCCATGCTCAGACTATCTGGGGAGATGATATATCCCAGAAATTGAGTCCTGGTTTGTTCAAATTCACATTTTTCGAGTTTGATATAGAGCTGATTCTCCTGTAGACGTTTCAGGACTAACTGGACATGCCTGCAATGTTCCTCCAAGGTATCTGAAAATATAAGTAGTGGAGATAAACAACAATAAATCGATCCAAGAAATCTCAAAAACATCATTAATGAAGTGCTGTAAGGTGGCAGGGGCATTGCTAAGGCTGAAAGACATAATCAGGTATTCAAAATGTCCATATCTAGTTCTAAAGGCGGTTTTCCACTCATCTCCCCGGCGAATTCGTATGAGATTAAAAGTTCCTCTTAGATCGAGTTTGGTAAAAATCTTGGCAGAACGAGGTCTCTCCAGCAACTTCAGGAATTAAGGGGAGTGGGTAGCGATTTTTAATGGTAATCTTATTTATTTCTGTGTAATCAATATATGGCTGCAGGGTTGAGTTCTTCTTTTCTACAAAAAACAAGGGTGCTTCAGCTGGCGAAGAAGAAGGTTGAATGCAGCCTTTCTCTAAATTTTCATCTAGGTATTCCTTTAGTACTTTTAAGTATGGTTCAGAAAGTTTAGAAATTCGCACAAACAGAATAGATGCTCCAGGAAGCAATTCAATGGAACAGTCGTAAGAACGATGGGGAGGCTATCTTCTTACCGCAGACCTCACTGAACTGCTGATACTGAGGTGGTAGTTTATTATTATTCTGATGAGAAACCTCGGATAATTTAATTTGTTGAGAACAGATAAATTAGCATGGCAATTGTTCTTAAAGTGCTCAGAGGGAAAGGTAATGGTCCTCTATGCCCAGTTGATAGATGGGTTATGGATTGAAAACAAGGAAATTCCTAGCATAACTGGAAATTTTGTAGAGGAAATAAGATGGAAACTAACAGCTTCATGATGATTTGGTTCAATACAGATTACAAGTTCAATCGTCTCGTGTCAGTTTCCATATAGATTGGCATGGATTTAGTCCTACTTGCTATGTTATTATCAAGTGTAAATTGTAAGTCCATAAAATTTTCTCCAGCTCCAGTATCTAACATGGCAGAGCATTGTATTTTTAACTCCCAATTATGACCTATATGGGAACGACAAAATGAGACGATGGTGATTGCTCTTTGTCTTTACCCTGCATTAAAAAAGAAATGGTCTGCATAACCGGATCTCGCCATTCAAAAAGGTCTAAATTGCTTTCAGTTTTGGCATTTGTGAAAGCTATGGTTCTTTTATTAGGACAGTTGATGGCAAAATGTCCAGTGCCCCACAATAGAGGCATAAATTTTCTGTACGTTGCCTCTCCTCTACTGCAGAGAGAGGTTTACGGATTACATCAATTTGCATAGGTGCAGGGACACTTTCCATTTCTTGTTGGTGTTTTAACCCCTAAGTGACAGAGCCATTTTGCAGCTTAATGACCGGGCCAATTTTTACAATTCTGACCACTGTCACTTTATGAGGTTATAACTCTGGAACGCTTTAACGAATCCAGCTGATTCTGAGATTGTTTTTTCGTGACATATTGTACTTCACGTTAGTGGTAAAAAAAATTTATTTGACTTGCGCTTATTAATGAAAAAAACGCAAATTGCAAAAGCTTTACTTCGGAACCAATTTTTTTTATTTTCACAAGTGTTAAAAGAAAAAATTAACCACAAAATTTGTTGTGCAATTTCTCCTGAATACGCCGATACCCCATATGTGGTGGTAAACCACTTTTTGGGTGCACGGCAGAGGTCGCAAGGGAAGGAGCGCCATTTGACTTTTTCGATGCAGAATTGGCTGGATGCCATGTCACGTTTAGAGAGCCCCTCACAGCGTCGGACTGGAGTACCTTGGGCCCTTCAGAGAAGAGTCATTCTTGGGGCCCACCATCATACTTCCCAACCTTTGAAGTAGGGAAAGAGGGACAAAGGCTGCGGCACACTGTGCCTGCTGCAGTAAATTTTAGGCCACGCTACGTTGCGCCACAGACTGTCCAGGAGTTGGTGGATGCTTTAGTCCAGGTGTGGGAGGAGATCCCTCAGGAGATCATCCGCCGCACTCATCAGGAGCATGCCCAGACGTTGTAGGGAGGTCATACAGCATACCTCCCAACTTTTGAAGACAGGAAAGAGGGACAAAGGCTGCGGCGCGCATAGCGCACCGCAGTAAATTTTAGGCCACGCCCCGACCACACCCATTTTACAACTAATCACACCCATATCCACGCCCCAACCACACCCATTTAGCATTGCTGATCACACTGACTGGTACTGAGGGCACAGTGGCTGGCATTATGGGCACAGTGGCTGGTACTGAGGAAAAGAAAGAAAGAGCAGTGAGACAGAAAGAAAGGAGAGAGAGAAAGAACAAACAGAGAGAAAGAAAGAGAGGAAAGAAAGAAAAGAGAGAGAGAGAAAGAACAGAGAGAGAAAAAAGAACAGAGCGAGAAAGAAAGAACAGAGAGAGAAAGAACAGAGACCGAGAAAGACTAGAGAGAGAGAGAGAAAGACTAGAGAGAGAGCAAAAGAAAGAATAGAGAGAGAGAAATAGAGAAAGAAAGAAAGAATAGAGAGAGAAAGAATAGAGAGAAAGAAAGAATAGAGAGAAAGAAAACAGAAAGAAAGAAAGAACAGAGAGAGAAAGAGGGGAAAGAACAGAGAGAGAAAGAAAGAACACAGAGGGAGAACGAAAGAACACAGAGCGAGAAAGAAAGAACAGAGAGAGAAAGAAAGAATAGAGAGAAACAATAGAGAAAGAATAGAGAGAGAAAGAAAGAAAGAATAGAAAGAAAGAATAGAGAGAAAGAAAGAGAGAGAAAGAATATAGAGAGAGAAAGAATAGAGAGAAATAGAGAGAGAGAAAAAGAATAGAGAGAGAAAGAATAGAAAGAGAAAGAAAGAATAGAGAGAGAGTAAGAATAGAGAGAAAGAAAGAATAGAGAGATAAAGAATAGAGAGCAAGAATAGAGAGAAAGAATAGAGAAAGAAAGAATAGAGAGAGAGAAAGAACAGAGAAAGAATAGAGAGAGAAAGAATAGAGAGAGAGAAAGAACAGAGAGAAAGAATAGAGAGAGAAAGAATAGAGAGAAATAAAGAAAGAATAGAGAGAAATAAAGAAAGAATAGAGAGAGAAAGAAAGAATAGAAAGAGAAAGAAACAATAGAGAGAATGAGAGAATAGAGTGAAAGAATAGAGAGAAAGAGAATAGAGAAGAGAATAGAAGAGAGAGGGGAAAGAACAAAGAGAGAAAGAAAGAACAGAGGGAAAGAGAAAGAAAGAGGGGAAAGCACAGAGAGAAAGAAAGAACAGAGAAGGAGAGAGAAAAAAAGAACAGAGAGAAAGAGAGAAAGGAAGGACAGAAAGAAAGAACAGAGAGAAAGAAAAAAAAAACAGAGAGAAAGAAAGAAAAAAAGGGGAATGAAAGAACAGAGAGTGAGAAAGAAAGGACAGAGAGAGAAAGAAAGAACAGAGAAAGAAAGAAACAGAGAGAGCAAGAAAGAAAGAACAGAGAGAAAGAAAGAGAAAGAAAGATTCTATAAAGATATTATAGCAGTCCGGCTCCCATTGTAATGCCCACCTGAGCCTCTTGATGCAGGACATATCATGATCCGCTCACATGGCCGACATCCCCGATTCCAAGAAGATCCCGCTGTCTGCGTTGTCGGAGGAGTACACAGTGATGGATCTGAAGCATTCCCTGAAGTGCCTCCATGGTTCCGTCACAATCTCCTCCCGAAATTACCTAATTTCCGGTCAGCTTCCAACACGTCACTTCCGGTAGAACGTCACGTGCAAATGTTCAAGGGCTCCTCGGGCTCCACCGTGTACTCCTGTGTGCGGGAAAAGTAAGCTCCCGGCCGGGACAGCGGGGCAGACTCTCAAAATCGGGAATGTCCCGTTGGATTCGGGAAGGTTAGGAGGTATGAATGCTCCCCACCACACACCTTGTACACGCACGGCTCCACACAGCTCATACACACATGGTTCCGCTCCGTACACCTTGCACACACACGGCTCCACTCAGTACACACATGGCTACACTCCGTAAACCTTGTACACAGATGGCTCTGCTCCGCTCCGTAACACACCGGCTCAGCTCCGTACACTTCCTACACACAGGTCTCCGTTTTGTACACCCCGTACACACGCGGCTCCGCTCCGTACACACACGGCTCCGTACACTTCATACACACAGGGCACCATTCTGTACACTTTGTACACACACGGCTCTGCTCCGCGCACCCCATACACATGCGGCTTCGCTCCGTACACTTTGTACACACACGACTCCGCTCCGCACACCCCATACATATGCGGCTCCGCTCCGTACACTTTGTACACACATGGCTCCGCTCCGCACACCCCATACACATGCGGCTCTGCGGACATGGGACCTCCATAAACAGTGATGGACACATGGTCCCCATACACAGTGATGGACGGACACGGGGCCCCCATACACAGTGATGAACAGACACTGGCCCCCATACACAGTGATGGACGGATGCAAGGCCCCCATACACAGTGATGAACAGACACTGGCCCCCATACACAGTGATGGACGGACACGCATACACAGTGATGAACAGACACTGGCCCCCATACAGTGATGGAGGACACAGGGCCCCCATACACCGTGATGAACAAACACTGGCCCCCATACACAGTGATGAACAGACACTGGCCCCCATACACAGTGATGGATGGACACGAGGCCCCACCAGTACATCCCATACAGTGAGGGGACACTGGCCCCCATACAGTGATGGAGGACACGGGCCCCCTACACTGACAACAACACTGGCCCCTCCAGTGATGGAGGACACGGGGCCCCCATACACAGTGACGAACAAACACTGGCCCCCATACACAGTGATGAACAGACACTGGCCCCATACACAGTGATGGACGGACACGAGGCCCCCATACACAGTGACGAACAGACACTGGCCCCCATACAGTGATGGATGGACACTGGCCCCCATACAGTAATGGAGGACATGGGGCCCCCCATACACCGTGACGAAAGACACTGGCCCCCATACTCAGTGATGGACGGACACGGGGCCCCCGTACACAGTGACGAACAAACACTGGCCCCCATACACAGTGATGACGGACACGGGGCCCCCATACACAGTGATGAACAGACACTGGCCCCATACACAGTGACGAACAGACACTGGCCCTCATACACAGTGACCAACAGACACTCCACAATGAGCTGCCATCACAGAGCACTACCAGGCACCAAAACCAGCAGATACACACACATTTTGCTGAACACTCACCAGAAAAAATATGTATAGCACTTTAGCAGCAGCCCAGGCAGGGAAGATAGCTGAAGCCGGCACTTCCAGGGAGAGTGTCACTACACAGCCGGCATTACAGGTCAGGACAGCAGAGGAGGAGATCACAGCGTGCTGACACCTGACACCACTGCTATAGCCAGCAACATACAGATAAAGCTGAAAAGCAGTGGGTGCAGATCACCGCCCACAAAGCATGTCTACTTCCTGAATGCAGAGACAGTGTCTGTGGTCAGGGTGAGGCGGCCTGCATTAACTCTTCGGACATGCTTTTAAAGGGCCCCCGCGACCTATTCTTTCTCATCGGGGCCCACCACACAGGGACTAATGAAGGAGGCAGGAGCTGGGGGCGGGGCTCACCGGAGGTTTCTCCGGTGTCCCGGTGGCTCAGTCCAAGCCTGGCCCCTGATGTGCCTAAACAGTGGAAACCCCCAACAAGTGACCCCATTTTGGAAACTAGACCCCTTAAGGAACTTATCTAGATGTGTGGTGAGCACTTTGAACCTCCAAGTGCTTCACAGAAGTTTGTAACGTAGAGCCGTGAAAATAAAAAATCATATTTTTTCCACAAAAACGATCTTTTCACCCCAATTTTTATTTTCCCAAGGGTAACAAGACCCCAAAAGTTTTTGTGCAATTTGTCCTGAGCATGCTGATACCCCATATGTGGGGGTAAACCACTGTTTGGGTGCATGGCAGAGCTTGAAAGGGAAGGAGCACCGTTTGACTTTTTCAACGCAGAATTGGCTGGACGCCATGTCGCGTTTGTAGAGGCCCTGATGTGTCTGATCATTTAGTCCCAATTTTTTATTTTTCCCAAGGGTAACAGGAGAAATTAGACCACAAAAGTTCTTGTCCAATTTGTCCTGAGTACGCTGATACCCCATATGTGGGGGGGGCCACTGTTTGGGCGCACGGCAGGGAAGGAGCGCCGTTTGACTTTTTCAAACCAAAACTGGCTGGAATTGAAATTGGGCGTCATGTCGCGTTTGGAGAGCCCCTGATGCGCCTAAACAGTGGAAAACCCCCACAAATGACACCATTTTGGAAACTAGACCCCTGAAGGAACTTATGTAAATGTGTGGTGAGCATGTTGAACCCCCAAGTGCTTCACAGAAGTTTATAACGTAGAGCCGTGAAAATAAAAAATAATTTTTTTCCTCAAAAATGATTCTTTAGCCCACTATTTTTTTATTTTCCCATAGGTAACAGGAGAAATTGGACCCCAAAAGTTGTTGTGCAATTTTTCTTGAGTACACTGATACCCCATATGTAGGGTGGAACCACTGTTTGGGCGCATGGGAGAGCTTGGAAGGGAAGGAGCGCTTATTTTGTAATGCAGACTTTGATGGAATGTTCTGCGGGCATCATGTTGTGTTTGCAGAGCCCTTGATGTGCCTAAACAGTAGAAACCCCTTGCAAGTGACACCATTTTGGAAACTAGACCCCCCAAGGAGCTTATCTAGATGTGCGGTGAGCACTTTAAACCCCCAAGTGCTTCACAGAAATTTATAAACGCAGAGGCGTGAAAATAAAAAATCATTTTTTTCCTCAAAAATGATTGTCTTAGCCAGCTATTTTTTATTTTCCCAAGGGAAACAGGAAAAATTAGAACCCCAAAATTGGTGTGCAATTTGTCCTGAGTACGCTGATACCCCATATGTTGGGGTAAACCACTGTTTGAGCGCACGGCAGGGCTCGGAAGGGAGGGAGCGCCATTTGACTTTTTGAACGCCACGTCGTGTTTGGAGACCCCCTGATGTGCCTAAATAGTGGAAACCCCTCAATTCTAGCACCAACCCTAACCCTAACACACCCCTAACTCTAATCCCAACCCTAACCCTAATCCCAACCCTAATTCCAACCCTCATTGTAACCCTAACCCTAATTGTAACCCTAACCCTAATTATAACCCTAACCCTAAGGCTAGGTTCATTTTGCGTTTTACCAGCCCGTTCAACACATAGCGTTGACGGGCTGGTAATGGTATAGCATGCTATACCCACTAGCGCAGAGGAATTAGCAGATGATTTATCTGCGCTAGCGGTGACTGAGCCCAGAAGCTGCAGGCCGCGTCCAAGGCTCCGTCACTGAATGACGGCACGTCGTGAACGCATGCCGCTTTACGGCATGCGTCGCGATGCGCCCTCAAATGGAGGTGAATGGCAGTGTTAACGGACTGTGTTACACCACGTTATACCGCGGTGTAACGCAGTCCGTCTAATGGACTGCCATAACGCAGTATGAACCCAGCCTAACCCTAACCCTAATGCTAACCCTAACCCTAATTATAACCATAACCCTAACCCTAACGGAAAAATGAAAATAAATACAATTTCTATATTTTATTATATGTCCCTAACTAAGAGGGTGATAAAGGGGGGTTTATGTACTGTTTTTTTTATTTTGCTCACTGTGATAGTTTATCACAGTGATCAAAATGTACTTTTGGAGAATGAATGAATCATTTTTTGAATCTGCCGCATGCGCCCGCCATTTTTTTTTTTCAGTAAGAAGACGCCGGGACGATCGCAGGCCAGGGGGAGCTGACGGAGGACAGGGGGAGGATCGCAGGACAGGGGGAGGATCCGAGGATGCAGAGGGGACAGGAAGGTACAGGAGGGGGATCGGGGACCTGGGGACCCTAATTCTCACCCCTCTGATGTGTGATCACATCAGAGAGGAGAGAAATCATTTTTATTTTTTTTGCGGTCGCCATTATACTGTTATAACGGCAATCGCAACATCGGGGTCGGTAAATACCGACCCGGATCATGTTTCTCTGGGGTCTCAGCTACCCCCGGCAGCCGAGACCCCAGAGAAAATTGCCCAAGCCCCCCCAGCACATCGCGGCGGGCGCACTGAGCATGCGCCCGCCATTTTCTCGCCATCAAAGATGGCGGCGCCCACCAGGGGACACAGGAGGGCCCTGGGGCCACAAGGGGGGGGATCGGTGGCCACAAGGGTGGGATCGGGACCCTTTTTCTCTCTCCTCTGATTGTCCGATCACATCAGAGGAGAGAGAAATTAAATAGCACATTATTTTTTTTTTGCGATCGCCGTTATAGGGTTAATAACGGCGATCGCAACACCGGGGTCGGTAAAAAACGACCCGATTCATGTTCTCTGAGCAGCTCTACAAATGGCGGCGAGTCCCCGTGCCCTCCTCCAACATTTCAGATAAATTCCTTTGATAAAGGCCACTACGGCTGAAACGTCAGAAATTAACCGTCTGTATGACTAATAGTGAATGCATAACTACATTTTTAAAAAATATATTTTTAAATAATTTTCAATAAAAGAATTTTTTATGGTAGAAAAACTTCCTTTTCTCTCTTTTTGGTATATCTCAATCGGAAGTGCTGAATAACTAGGCAATTAATTATATATGATTGTACTCTTGTGATGAGTAAAGGAGCAGTTAGGGGTTGTTTCCAAATATTCGCAGTCTTTCCTTTCTTCATTCAGTGAGTCTCTGACCAATCCGAATGCATAGTTGAATAAAGTCCTCTAAATTATCAGGCGTCTCAACCCTTGCAAGTTCATCCTTAGTTAATCCTCATCGACATTGACTCCTCTGGGCAGCTAAATTCCTTGTGGTGTCTGACAGCCAGCAACAGAACTCGGAGGTATATTCAGCTACAGAGTGCCAAACTTGACATAGGTTATGCAATTTGGTTTTAGCTGTAGCACAACAATTCAGGTCATCAAACACTTGATCTATAGCTGTGATGAAGGAAACTAAGTCATTTAGAAGGTCAGAGTTCTATTCCACATAAGGTGAGGCCCGTGCAAGAGCCTCATCAGTAAGGAAATTAATGATCAAAAGAACCTTTTTCCTATCACTGGTAAACAGAGAAGGTTTCATTTAAAAATAGCTATGACATTGATTAAGGAATTCACGATAATGATAACAATCCCCACAGAACTTTCTGGCAGCAACATGCGTGGGTTTGATTCTGGGCCTGAATTGCACAAATGCAGAAGTTTCCTCTGCAACTCAATAGTTTCCTTTTTGCTGACCCAACATCTGTGTTTGCAACTTAGAAATTTTTTCTTAGTATGTTGCACCAAAATTCTGAAGTTAAGCGACTTGTTGCCTCAGTTGGGCTGCAACAGATTCATATTGAATGGGGCTGTGTATTGCAACTCTGTTAACTGTGTTTGCATCCTGTGACTGATGGAACTTATAGATAATAGATGATGGTTAGGATACCGGGTGTGGGACCCCACATCTGATATTAATGAACAAATCTAGGTAATTAATATCTTCAGAAGGAGAACTCCTTTAAGGGGTTAAAGAGCCAATTCTCTTGAAAATCCTTATCTGAATTCTACTTACATACAGGTGCATCTCACAAAATTAGAATATCATCAAAAAGTTAATTTATTTCAGTTCTTCAATGCAAAAAGAGAAACTCATATATTATATAGAGTCATTACAAACAGAGTGATCTATTTCAAGTGTTTATTTCTGTTAATGTTGATGATTATGGCTTACAGCCAATGAAAACCCAAAAGTCATTATCTCAGTAAATTAGAATACTTTATAACACCAGCTTGAAAAAATGATTTTAAAATCTGAAATGTTAACTTACTGAAATGTATGTTCAGTAAATGCACTCAATACTTGGTCGGGGCTCCTTTTGCATCAATTACTGCATCAATGCGGCGTGGCATAGATGTGATCAGCCTGTGGCACTGCTGAGGTGTTATGGAAGCCCTGGTTGCTTTGATAGCAGCCTTCAGCTCATCTGCATTGTTGGGTCTGGTGTCTCTCATCTTCCTCTTGACAACACCAAATAGATTCTCTATGGGGTTAAGGTCAGGTGAGTTTGCTGGTCAATCAAGCACAGTGATACCATTGCTTTTAAACCAGGTATTGGTACTTTTGGCAGTGTGGACAGGTGCCAAGCCCTTCTGGAGAATGAAATTTCCATCTCAAAAAGCTTTTCGGCAGAGGGAAGCATGAAGTGCTCTAAAATTTCCTAGTAGACGGCTGCGCTGACTTTGGTCTTGATAAAACACAGGGGACCTACACCAGCAGATGACATGGCTCCCCAAACCATCATTGATTGTGGATTGTTCACACTAGACCTTGGAAATTAAGGTCCCAGAGTCTGGAGGAACAGTGGAAAGACAGATAATCCAAGCTGCTTGAGGTCTATTGTGAAGTTTCCACAGTCAGTGATGTATCTGTTGAAAAAGCATGGAATGTGAACATCAGCTGCAGCGGATAGACGGGTCGGTCAGTGACCATTAGAGATCAAATGAAAGAATATTTGTGGATGGTTTCCGCACTGCTAGATGAACTGAGACGTATATTCTGGTATAATGAGTGAAAAGGTAGTGGTTTATTTGACGCGCTTCAAAGTACAAAATTACTTCTTAATCAGGATTGATCACATGTAGAGGCAGAGACTCTGATTCCAGCAATGTGTCACTTTCTGGGCTACTTGCTGCAGTTTTGATAAAATCACTGTTTTTTCTACTGCAGATCTACCAGTTACTCTGAATGCTGTTTAATCAAGCCTGCACCACTGATTGGCTGCTTTCTGTATACACTGTGCATGAGCAGAAATCTGCCAATCAGTGGTGTGCGTGGGGTTATACAAAACTCATGAATATTGTAGACTACATGGCAGCAGGTTTACTAGACCTCTAGTGTTAATGTTTTGTTATTGCAGTATATCATACGAGATCAATAAATCAATCAACTCGTAGATCAATCAATTCACAGTCACACTACAGCCATGTCAATGCATAGCATAAATGCTGTATTGTTCTGCTCCTTTTTATCTATATAAATTATTGTGTTTTATAGTACAGTAAGGATATGTGCACACGTTAAGTATTTGGTGCAGAAATTTCTGCATCTCTTGGCAGCAACAAAAATGCGTGTTTTTGCTGCAGATTTTTCCTTACTTATTAGTATGGGTGAAATCTGCAGCAAAAACACTGAAAGAATTGAGATGCTACAGATTTAAATCCGCAAGTAACATAAGCAACATGTGCATGAGACTTCAGGATTCTCATTCACTTTGCAGGCATCAGGAAACTCTTCAGGTTTTGTGACAAATCTGCACTGAAAAAAACACAGCAAAAACGCGTTTTGTGCACCAAGCCTAAGTCTATGTTCACAAGTTGCTGTTTTGCAGTTTTTTTCCAGCGTCTTTTAATGCAAATTTTAAGCTGCGTTTTAGAGTACCAGCAAAAGCTATGAGTTTTCAGAAATCTCATGCACATGTAATAACGTGCAGGTGCAGGGTATGTCACCACGGAACAGAGCCATATCAACAGTGAAGGATTTATTTACAAGGATAGGATTCTCCTCGCAGGGAGAAAATAGTGGGGATCAAACTAATATTATAACAATATACAGTCATGGCCAAAAGTTTTGAGAATGACACAAATATTAATTGTTACAAAGTCTACTGCTTCACTTTTTCTAATGGCAATTTGCATATACTCCAGAATGTTATAAAGAGTGATCAACTTAACAGTAATTACTTGCAAAGTCAATATTTGGCTAGAAAATGAACTTTATCCCCCAAAACACATTTCAACATCATTGCAGCCCTGCCTTAAAAGGACCAGCTAACCTCTTTTCAGTGATTGCTCCATTAACACAGGTGTGGGTGTTGATGAGGACATGGCTGGAGATCAATCTGTCATGATTAAGTAAGAATGAGACCACTGGACACTTTAAAAGGAGGCTGGTGCTTGACATCATTGTTTCTCTTCTGTTAACCATGGTTATCTCTAAAGAAACACGTGCAGTCATCATTGCAATGCACAAAAATGGCCTAACAGGGAAGAGTATCGCAGCTAGAAAGATTGCACCTCAGTCAACAATCTATCGCATCATCAAGAACTTCAAGGAGAGAGGTTCCATTGTTGCCAAAAAGGCTCCAGGGCGCCCAAGAAAGACCAGCAAGCGCCAGGACCGTCTCTTAAAAAGTGTTTCAGCTGCGGGATCGGGCTACCAGCAGTGCAGAGCTTGCTCAGGAATGGCAGCAGGCAGGTGTAAGTGCATCTGCACGCACTGTGAGGCGGAGACTCTTGGAGCAAGGCCTGGTCTCGAGGAGGGCAGCAAAGAAGCCACTTCTCTCCAGAAAAAACATCATGGACAGACTGATATTCTGCAAAAGGTACAGGCAGTGGACTGCTGAGGATTGGGGTAAAGTTATTTTCTCTGATGAATCCCCTTTTCGATTGTTTGGGACATCAGGAAAACGCCTCATTCGGAGAAGACAAGGTGAGCGCTACCACCAGTCTTGTCTCATGCCAACTGTTAAGCATCCTGAAACCATTCATGTGTGGGGTTGCTTCTCAGCCAAGGGAATCGTCTCTCTCACAGTCTTGCCTAAAAACACAGCCATGAATAAAGAATAGGTACCAGAATGTCCTCCAAGAGCAACTTCTCCCAACCCTCCAAGAGCAGTTTGGCGATCAACAATGCCTTTTCCAGCATGATGGAGCACCTTGCCATAAAGCAAAGGTGATAACTAAATGGCTCAGGGAACAAAACATAGAGATTTTGGGTCCATGGCCTGGAAACTCCCCAGATCTTAATCCCATTGAGAACTTGTGGTCAATAATCAAGAGACGGTGGACAAACAAAAACCTAAAAATTCTGACAAAATGAAAGCATTGATTGTGCAAGAATGGACTGCTATCAGTCAGGATTTGGTCCAGAAGTTGATTGAGAGCATGCCAGGGAGAATTGCAGAGGTCCTGAAGAAGAAGGGTCAACACTGCAAATATTGACTTGCTGCATTAACTCATTCTAACTGTCAATATAAGCTTTTGTTACTCATATGTTTGCAATTATATTTCTGTCTGTGATAAAACATCTGTCAAACACACATAAAAACCAGAGGGCAGCAGATCATGTGAAAATATAATATTTGTGTAATTCTCAAAACTTTTGGCCATGACTGTATTATCAGAATATGAAGTCTATAAATGAGTAACCAAACAGTTGAGCAGAATAACGATAATTAACGGGAGTTTCAGGAAATTTATCAGTCTGAAGAAATCTTGCCCTCGCCGGATCGTCCTCTCCAACGTAGGTGCCAACAGCAGCGACACTTGTAGTCTCTCTGTGTGCGCTGTAGTTCCTGTGAACTGGTCACCGGGTCCTCAGGGGTTAATGTGGTAGGAAGGAGTTAATATGGTAGGCAGGGGTTAATATGGTAGGCAGGGGGAGACTGGGATAAGCGAGTCTTCCCTGCTCGGAGTCTGCTTCAGAACTAATAGTCTCTACGCCGGAACAAAGCTCAGTCTTTTGCTAATCTTCTCTGCTGGGGTCAGGGGCTCTGACCCGTCACTGTGGCCGCTGCGACTATGCAAGCAAGTCTCTGTCCCCATGCGTGCGGTCAGGAGAGAGTCTGGCTTCAATCTCAGGAGACTCCTCATTCACATACTCACAGTCAGCAGCCAGTCTGTTCCAGCCCTGGGTTTTAGCTCTCTCACAGGGAGCAATTATCCCTCCCTCGCGTGCAGCTGTCTGTTCCTCTGTATGCTGCACATACTCCACTCCTGTCAGCGCACCAAATTCTCCTGCCCTGAGTCTGACCCGCTTCCTGTCTGCTTCTGCAAACGTCACCCCCGGGAAACCTGCTGTACAGCACCAAGATTCCGGACACAGAGCAGAGGAGATAACACCCATCCGACTCTTCCTGTGCTTCACCCCCTTACATTCCCCCTCTCTTTTTGCTCACCATTCCACAGGCAAGAGTTTCTGAAGTTCCTGCTGACACTCTTCCAATCCCTGCGCAATCTGCTGCCAGATGAACTCATCCTGATTGTAGCAAACGGGGGTATACCAGCCATTGAACGTTCAGAGCGTCTCAGCTCAGCAGGGACAACGGTGTCATGGGATGCATCCGCATCATTCCCCGGATACGCTCCGTCCAACTCCACAACATCACATTGCTCCCAGTAAACTTTGGCAAATTATTCAACATGGCTCCCAGTGAAATGCTAGACCTGGGGCCTTCCCCAACTGCTTGGTTTGCCCTTTCCACGTTGCTGTGTGACATTCTGCCGACTATGCCAAGTGTAATAATGTGCAGGTGCAAGGTATGTCACCACGGAACAGAACCAGATCAACAGTGAAGAATTTATTTGCAAGGATAAGATTCTCCTCGCAGGGAGAAAATAGTGGGGATCAAACTAATATTATAACAATATATTATAAGAATATGAAGTCTATAAATGAGTAATCAAACAGTCGAGCAGAATAACGATAATTAACGGAAGTTTCAGGAAACTTATCAGTCTGAAGAAATCTTGCCCTCGCCGGATTGTCCTCTCCAACGTAGGTGCCGACAGCAGTGGCACTTTTAGTCTCTCTGTGTGCGCTGTAGTTCCTGTGAACTTTTCACGGGGTCCTCAGGGGATAATGTGGTAGGAAGGGGTTAATATGGTAAGCAGGGGTTAATATGGTAGGCAGGGGGAGACTGGGATAAGTGAGTCTTCCCTGCTCGGAGTCTCTGCTTCAGAACCAATAGTCTCAACGCTGGAACAAAGCTCAGTCCCGTCACTGTGGCCGCTGCGACTATGCAAGCGAATCTCTGTCCCGTGCGGTCAGGAGGGAGTCTGGTTTCAATCTCAGCAGACTCCTCATTCTCGTACTCACAGTCAGCAGCCAGTCTGTTCCATCCCTGGGTCTTAGCTCTCTCACAGGGAGCAATTATCCCTCCCTCACGTGAAGCTATCTGTTCCTCCATCTGCTGCACACACTCCACTCCTGTCAGCGCGCCAAATTCTCCTGCCCTCAGTCTGACTCGCTTCCTGTCTGTATCTGCAAATGTCACCCCGGGAAACTGCTGTACAGTACCAAGGTTCACGAGGACACAGAGGACACGAGGTTCACAAGGACACGGAGCAGAGGAGATAACTCCATCCGACTCTTCCTGTGCTTCACACCCTTACACACACACATTGTTTTTTTTCCGGCATTGTAAACCAGCTGTGTTTTTGCAAACTGCAGCATGTCACTTCTTTCATCGTTTTTTCATTGTTTTTCCACCCATAGAAAGCAATGTGTAAGTGCAAAAATGTAGCAAAAAACACAGGTATCACGTTTTGCTGCATTTTTGGTACAAAAACCTAAGGAAGTTGCATCATGGTTTTTTTTGGGGGGGCAGTAAACTTTATCAGCATGCACAGGAGACAATAAAAATGCAGCAAATACGTAGCAAAAACACAGCAAAACCTGCTTTTTTGTAAGCAGCTACTTTACTGCCAAGAGAGCAGGTTTTGCCTGCAGAAAAAATGCAATGTGTGAACATCACCTTAAGCTGAGATTCTCCACTTACAAATGCAACTGTGATGTTTACATGTGCTTGTACAAGCGTTTTTTTTAACATTTTTTTCAGGCTCCCCATAAAAAGGTACAGTTCAACATCGTCTATTGAAGCGCAGGGGGCATATGTATTCATAAAATCACTTCTACTTTGCTTGAACAGCTATATGCAGCAGATTTTTTTGCACAAAAACTTCAGCAAAAAAAAACAAAATGCAGCATTTATGCTACGTGTGAACATTGCATGAAGCTGTAGGTCCAGCACTTCCTTATCACCCAAATTTCTGTAATATTATTCACAGACTAAAGGTATGCCACACTAAACAATATCGCTAACGGGATCGCTAAAAAACGTCAATATTTAGCGATCCCGTTAGCGATATTGTTCAGTGCGGCAGCTTCCAGCGACGAGCTTCCTGCTGTGATCTCGCTCGTCGCTGGAATCGTTCCGGACCCTATTTCATCGCTGGCGCTCCCGCTGGGTAAGTATCTAATCGCTGTGTGGCACCTTTTCTTAGCGATTTAGCGTACTTTTGTACCGCTAAAGTCGTTAAGAAGATCGCTAACGGCGATAGCGTCGTTAACTATATCGCTAAATGTGGCCGCATTTAGCGATATAGAAACAATCCCGCTAGCGATCGCATTAGTATGCGTCGTTATCGTGATCGCTAGCGGGATTGTTTAGTGTGGCAGTACCTTTAGACTACTACTGCCATTTTTCAACAGTTGTTCACCACAATCTGATTTAGGCCCATATTTGTAATGATGATCTGTTCACTCTGACCTCCTATCCTGTAACAAATGGCTGCTGCTTGGCCTGCCCTCATTTTTTTTCTAGTGGTTTGATAGTGCCCACTGATTGGCTGTGCCAGATTTTGGGATATGATAGCTGCAAGGCATTATGGGAAAGTCTTTTGACTGAGCATGACAACATGAGCTCGCTCTTTGGCTGCTGCAATCTTCAGCAGTGTGTGAAATTGTGTCTGATACATAATAATTTTTTTATGTAAACCATGCAAGTGAGTCATGAATTGTTCAAATTTGCAGTTGATTTGTAGCAAATTAATCTGTTCATCTGTAATGATTGTGCTTTATGTGAATTAGCCATGGAAGGCAGGTGGGTCTAGTGGTCTAGTGGGTCAAGTAGCACGTCAAGTCCATGAGTGGTGCTGGGGGCTGCATGTGAGTTCTAGAAAAAGTTTTCTTATGTGATAGATCGAAAAGTCATAGCTCCCAATAAATGATGCAATGATATTTAATTGGAATAAATTAATTTTACAGTCCTGATTTCCTACATTTTTTTTACATTGGTTATGGTGTAAGCTACATACACTGCAGGGATCATGAGTGTTATTTAAGTGTGTACAACACCTGCGACTTTGCCAACTGATATGCTGCACATCGTATTTGCAAAAATGGCTGCAATGACAAAATAAAAAAAAATGTTAGTATCTATTCTCGGCAAGATAATGCTTTAGTTTGCTTGAGTGCAGCCTTTTTTTGTATGTTTTACATGGGGGTAGCTCCCTTTGGTTTGCACCTAGTTCACATTACTCTGGAAGTGCCAGTCAGGTTTTTTTGTCTTTTTTTTTGTCTTTAAAATAAAAAAAAAATGTATCTATTCTCGGCAAGATAAACAGTCATCATAAACAAAAGTTGGCACTGCTGTAGCTTCTGTCTACTTCTATATGGTCATTTGCACATTTCGGATAGGAAATCCTCTTTAAAGTACCAACAACTCCCATAGTGGTCTTGTAAAGTCCTTGTATCATGTTAGACTTTCCTGTTACCATCAGACATTTCCTTCCTTTGACCTCGGATGATGGAATTACCATATATTTTCTCATCTTAAGATGCAGCTTTCCCATTATGGAAGTAATTATTCTTAGGTGAAACCTATGACATGTGAGTTTGATGTTTTCTAATCTGGAACCCTTCGGAAATACCACCCTATCTTTATCCCACCCCCAACAAAGGAGTGAATGTTTCATAGGCTGTGTGCCAGATGTCACTTATGGACTGGATGACTTTGTTTTAAAAACATTTTACTACTGTTTTATAAACAAAGATGTCCTGTTTTTATGCCATTTTTCTATTTCTATCTTTTCCATTATGCTTTTGCTCAGTCAGATTTATTAAATAGCTTCACTGTAGTATTTGATTGTATAGTAACCCCTTCTCATGTACAGCACCATGGAATTAATGGCGCTATATCAATACCGTATATACTCATGTATAAGCCGACCCGTGTATAAGCTGACCCCCCTAATTTTGCCACAAAAAACTTGGAAAACGTATTGACTCGCGTATAAGCCGGGTGTATAAGTTGCCGTCCTGCTCTGTGCTCCCCCATCCAGCTCTGTGCGCCCCCATTCTCCTCTGTGCTCCCCTCCTCCTGCTCCATTATCCTGTCCTGCTCAGTGCTCCCCCATCCAGCTCTGCACTCCCCCATTCTCCTCTGTGCCCACCCCCGTCCTGCTCCGTGCTCTCCGTCCTCCCCCGTTCTGCTCCGTGCTCTCCGTCCTCCCCCCCCGTCCTGCTCCGTGCTCTCCGTCCTCCCCGTTCTGCTCCGTGCTCTCCGTCCTCCCCCTGTTCTGCTCTGTGCTCTCTGTCCTCCCCCTTGTCCTGCTCCGTGCTCCTTGTCCTCCTCCATGCTCCCCCCCATCCTCCTCCATCATACTCACCCTCACCTTGCCATCGCTGAACGTCCTGGCTGGCAATCCTGCGTTCTCCCCGGCTTCCTGCAGCTCTCCAGCACTGAGCGGTGACGTAATACCACTCATTAAGGCCATGAATATGGAGGCCACGCCCATGGGAGTGGCATCACGTCCATATTACATGACCTTAATGAGCGGTATTACGTCACCGCTCAGCGCTGGAGAGCTGCAGGAAGCCGGGGAGAACGCAGGATTGCAGGGACGTTCAGCAATGGCACGAGGAGGGTGAGTATGATGTCCCAGCCACCGGCTCCTGCCGCCGCATCCCCTCCCCTGCTGGTTTCTGCCCTATGACTCGTGTATAAGCCGAGGGGCATTTTCAGCACAAAAAAAGGTGCTGAAAATCTCGGCTTATACACGAGTATATACGGTAAATAATAATAATAATATAGTAAATATGCAATGTTGTATCTGCATTTTTCTCAGGGTTGGTGAAGGTTCCAGTGGTCATGTAAGTTTGTGTGGTTGAGGGTAGGTTGGAAAGCTTGAACACCAGTGAAACATGTCATGCAGTGACAATGTCTTCACTCTTCCATTCGCATTGCATCCTAGGGGTGGCGGCAAAGGCCTTCAATGTAGTGTGGTGGAGGGGACGAGCAAGGAAGCAGGAGAGGCCACTATAGTTAACAGCAGAAAGTTTTTTATTGAGGTAGTAGTTGAATAGACATAACATAGAACTGGCATCAGACTGGATGGTATTCACATTTGGATTAGAAAGAGTTTCATATAAATGGTTAAACAAGACAGTAATTTACATTTTATCTTCAACAGGATCTCACAATCTAACAGTTCAATACTAATGTAACGGTGGAGAAGATGTGTACGTTTCCGCACTCTGAACTCGCCTGGAATAATGAGGCTCTAGTAGCCATTTTCTAGGAGGGCCTGTGTGAGCGAATCCAGCACAAATTGGCCGGTTGTGATATACCCACCTCACTGGATATCCTGTAGGCTCTAGCAACTCAGATAAACATCATGTTTCAGGCACATTCCAAGAATGTGACCAGCGAGAGAAGACCCGTATGTCTGGCTGCAATCTTTCAAAGATGGGTCTTGCAGCAAGCCTCAGCTCCAGCATCCTCTCCTAAGTCCATGCAGGTAGACCAGTTGAAGATGATCAAGCACTGTCAGGAGGTCCACCCATTTGAGGGAATGTGCTTCTATTGTGACAGTCCTGAGCATGTAATCCGCTCCTGCCTGGAGAGACCAGGAAAAGCCTGAGCCTTGGGTTTGTTGGAGAGGTCACTCAGTCGCTGACTCGGTCAGTGTCCATGTCCTGTGGCAGCACTCATTTTGTTGAGTTGGCCTACCTCGATTCTGGCTCCGCAGGTAACCTAATTCAACAGACCATTGTGGATCAATATCAAATTCCGATCCAACATCAACCTGATCCGTTTGTGGAAAATCCCTTTCGGAAACCATCCTATTCATGACTGAGAATGTAGAACTTCGAGTAGGATTGCTAGTCTCAAAGAAGAAGACTCCTTTTTATGTGCTGTCTTTATGAGTCTGTCTCACCTTCTGCTTCTAGGTCTTCTGTGGCTGTGAAAAAATGAACCAGTCTTGGATAAGAGATCTGACGAAGTGCTCAGTTGGGGTCAGGAGTGAGAGATGTTTGGCTCTCATTCATCCTGCTCGACCTCCAGCTTCACCTTCTAATTTAGCTTGCTTGCCTGCAGCATACTGGATGTATGCTGTTGTCTTTGATAAGAAAGGAGGCAGAGACTCTATCACCCCATAGGCTGTATGACTGTCCTCTCGATCTTCTTCTAGGTCTTTCCTTGCCACGAGGCCAAATCTATCCCCTGTCACAGGCTGAAACCTGTGCCATGTCCGAATATGTTGAAGAGAGCCTAGCAAGAGGAATATACCGGAAATCTTCCTCCCCAGCCAGAGCAAGTTTCTTTTTTGTGAAGAAAAAGGACGGTTCTCTGCAACCTTGTATTGAGTACAGGGGCCTCAATCAAAATAATATCAAGAATAAATACCCTGTGCCTCTCATCTCCAAGTTGTTCGATCGTCTTAAAAGTTCCAGAGATTTCACAAAGTCTGACTTTCGTGGGGCATACAACCTCATCCGAATACATCAAGGAGATGAATGGAAGACAGCATTTAATACCGAAGATGGCCATTATGAGAATTCAGTAATGCCTTTTGGTCTCTGTAACGCCTGCCATCTTTCAAGAACTGGTGAATGACATCTTCCGGGATCTCTTCTACTTATGTGTGGTATACCTAGATGACATCTTGGTGTTTTGTTCCGATCTCCCTTCACACTGAAGGGATGTTCGCCAGATCCTTCAGAGATTAAGGAAGAACCATCTGTATGCCAAATATAAAAAGTGCATCTTGAAACAGACCTGTCTTTCATTTCTTGGGTACACTGTGAAGCAGTGACCGATGTTATATGTGAGGGTCGCTATGTGTCCCCCAGGATGCCCACAGAAGCGTATTGTGACCGTGGGAGTACATTGCAGTCACAAGCATAAGTGTAATTGCATTGAAAAATAAAAGTAAGTGCTGGTCTTCTCATCTCCCGACATTATTGGTGGCCTACCCTATGCAAGGATATTGCAGATTTCGTCTCTGCCTGGCCCTATTGTGCCCAGAACAAAACCCCGAAACAGCTTCCCTCTGGTCGGCTACTTCCTTTGCCTATACCATCTGCTCCCTAGCAGCATATTGAAATTGAATTCATCACTGATCTCCCACTATATGTCATGGGTGTGTCAGAGGCTGCAGACAGTCGCACAGCATCTGGCTGCAGAAGCTTTCTGCATTCTCTGGTTGGCTTTGCAGACGCCTTCCTAGTCCTTCTGACTCTTGCACCCAGTGGCAACCTCACCCCAGCTTTAATTGACACACCTGGACTGGGTGTTTATAGACTTGCTGTCTGCTTCTGGGAATCACTGGTGATATTTTCATTTTCCCCTGTTGAGGCTTGGAGCTATAGCAGTCAGCTAGCTTCCTTTTTGGTGCTTTTGGAGGACGTCTGTGTTACCTCTATGAGTCTACTCAAGATAAGTGTTCCCCTTGTTTGTCTATCCCAGTTGTCTTTAGTTGTAGTGTGGATTGACTAGTGCTTACCTTGTCCTTCCCTAAGCAGGGCTTATTGTCAGGGTCAGGCAGGGATTAGGTTCCTGCTTGGCGATAGGTGCAGAATCTATATAAGGACATCTAGGGCAGACAGGGTGACTTTAGATCTGCCTAGGTGTCCCCACTCCCCCTTCCCTAGTGTTGGGCTCCCTTCCCCTCATCCCGTCGTGTTGCCCTAAGTCTTGCCACACTGTGCATGACACTATAGGCTGGGTGTACCATTATCTGGGTGGTTGTGAATCGCTTCTCCAAGATGGCTCATTTCACTCCACTGTCCAGTCTCCTATCTGCTCCAGTGCTTGCAGAGAAGTTAATTCTACATATTTTCCACCTCCATGGTCTCCTGCTCCATATCGTCTCCGATAGAGGCATCCAATTTTGCTTCTCACTTCTGGAGGGCCACCTGCAAATTACTCAATGTCTCTCTAGATTTCTCTTTGGCCTATCACCCTCAATCCAATGGCCAGGTAGAGCGGGTCAATCAGATCCTGACCAACTTCCTATGGCACTTCATCAATGCCCACCATAGTGACTGGTCCGAACTCCTGCCATGGACCAAATTCTCGTATAACAATCACGTGAGTAAATCTTCTGCCAAATCTCCGATTTTTGTAGTATAAGTGTCACGATCTATTTTTGGATCTGTGGCAGACCTGGCTTCTGAGATTAAAACTTTTTTCTTTTCAGGCCACCGGGGGTTAATGTCAGTTTCTTCCCTGCTGGCCTGCTGGTGTAATTGCACTGCTGCTGGGGTCAGCTGATGTGCTTGGTGACCACTCCCACCATCCTTTAAAAGGTTATCTGATGCATTAGCTGACTGTTGGTTATACAGGTCCTTTCTGAAGACCAACCTAGCTGGAGACAGGAGCTTCCTGGGTGCAGTGGTGTGCTTTGCAGCAGAAAGCTAAGTGTTGTATTTTTGTTTCCCTGTAGCTGTGGTGTCTCTTTCCATTCATTTGTGTTGTATTAGTGCAGTGGTGGGACTAGTGCTCTCACCTGCCTGCTCCCTACTTATAAATAAGAGCAGGGCAAGTGAGGGATTAGGTATCCTGCTCAGCGATGGGGTGAAAGAACCCGTATAGTGATGTAAGGGAGACCAGAGTACATCCTCAGGTGAGTGCAGGAAGTGTCCATTCCCCCGTTCCCTATCGACAGGGCCCACCGTTGTTATTGTTCCCCTGGTGTTCCCTTGTTTGTTGTGCCGTTTGGTGACCGACCAACCATTGGGTCATGTCACACTGGGTCAGTCACTCCGTGACAATACGTCAACACCCCAACATCCCGTTCCCTGCTTCCACTACCTCCGAGATTCCGCCTGCTGAATCCTTCATCAAGGGTTTTTCTAGGATCTGGGAGGACACTTTATTGAAGTCCTCAAAACGGATGAAAAGACACGCAGACAAGAGATGTCTGGATCCACCTCTGTTTCATCCTGGGCATAAGATCTGGCTAAGTATGCCGGTCTCAAGGTACCCTCCTATAAACTGGGTCCTCGCTTCATCGGTCCATTCGAGATCCTGAAACACACTAATCCTGTGGCCTACAAGCTTAAACTTCTGGCCTCTTTACAGATTCCCATATCTTTTCATGTGTCTCTCCTCAAACCTGTGGTCCTCAGTCTTTTTTTTAAAGATCCTGGCACCATTCCTGCTCTGGTCAGAGCTGAAGACGTTTTTGAGGTAGAGAACATTCTGACGACCAAGAGATTAAGAGGAAAAACTTTTTTTCTTGTGGATTGGAATGGGTTTTGTCTTAAGATGAAGTCCTGGGAGCCCAGGGAGAGCATCCATGCCTCTCTTCTCCTTTAGTAATTTCTTGAGGGCTTGAAAAAGAGGGGGCATAACAGAGGGGTACTGTAGCGCCGGCATCTCTGAACTCCCTTCCCCGGCAGAGATGCCGACTCACTCACCGCCGCAGTCGGCACTTCTCCCTCCTTTTCCTGATGCTGCTGTGACGTCAGCGTCTCTGCACTCTGCCACCCTCCCCAGCAGAGATGCCAAAAAACACTCACTGTAGCAGTCCCGCACTTCTCCCTCATCCTCTTGCTGCTGCCTGGGGCCTGCAAACCACTCACAGATCCCGGGCACTGTGCTTAGGATGCGCACATGTGGTCCCGCCCTCTTAAAGGGACAGCGTGCCATTCTAAAGTGTACCCAGCCAGTGGCTGGATTACACTTATTATTTAAAGCACCTCCCCCAGGTGGGAGGAGCCTGTGCAACGCTGTATACTGTGTCTAACACGCTTACTAGTTCTCAGGTCCCAGTGCTCATATTCCTGTTTACCTGCTTCCCTATGGATTCCACCACCCATGTTTGCAATGATAAATAACTCAGCTCTGCTGTATCTCTACACATTATTGGCAGAGATCAATGAGGGCAGGAGGGAGGGTTCTTTTCTCTCCTGCATGATGCTGCCTGCTTATGAATGATCATTTTCATGCACTTAAAGAAGTGCATGCCTCCAGAAGTCCGCACCACTAGCTGAATAATGACAAATTAAATTATAATTAGTGTTGAGCGATACTGCTCGATATCTAAAAATATCGGATCGGAATGGTATCGCCGATATCACTAAATATCGCCGATATCCGATTCCGATACCGGAAGTCCCATGTAAGTCTATGGGAACAAAATATCGCAACTAAAAAAACCTTTATTTCCTTGTAAACACTAAATATACACACATAGAATACATATATATATATATATATATACATGTCATTGTGACATGTATATATACATATATGTATAGTTTATACACTTCTACATAGTAAAATATCCTCTGATTCAATTGGCGGGTAAAGCCGGCTTCTGCGAAAAGACAGAAGCACCCGACACTTGGTGTACATAGGGTTAACCATGTATTTTCATGTCGTTTGCAATCTGATTTGCACAAACAATTACATCAGTCTATGTGTGCAAAATTTCACACCTGTAGGGGTTAATTAAAGTTGTAAATTCGTTGTAAAAAAACCGGACTTTTTTGCTACGAATTTACACCTTTAATTAACCCCTACAGGTGTGAAATTTTGCACACATAGACTGATGTAATTGTTTGTGCAAATCAGATAGCAAAGGACATGAAAAGACATGGTTAACCCTATGTACACCAAGTGTCATTTCATGTCGGGTTCTGCATTTTCACAAAAGCCGTCAATTGAATTAGCGGCTATTATACTATGTAGAAGTGTATGAACTATAAATATAAATATATATATATGTGTCACAAATTCAATGACATGATATATATATATATATATATATTATATATATATATATATATATAAGGTGTAAAATTGTTTAAAAAAAATGCGTGGGCTCTCGCCCTATTTTCGCAACCAGACAGACAAAGCCAGCGAATGGGGGCAGATAATAATAGCCCAGAGAGGGACCATTATTTTTGGCCCCCCCTGGCTACTAACATCTGCCCCCAGACACCCCAGAAAAGACAAATCTATAATTAGATTCGCCCTTTCTGGCACTTTGCCCGTCTATTCCCATTGCCCTGTAGCGGTGGCGAATGGGTTAATATGGGGTTAAAGCCACATTGCAATTGAAAGGTGACCTTAAACTAGGTTAATAATAGAGAGCTGTCAATTAGACAACTATCAATTATTAATCCTATTGCATGAAATAAAAATAAAACACACACACTTTAATTAACCCCTCTCTGACATTAGACGTACTATCCCGTCCATAAAAACCCGTGCCATTCTGACCATGGACGGGATAGTACGTCATAGGCGATTAGCTGCGCTCCCCGAGGGAGCGCAGCTAATCGCCGCCGGGTGTCAGCTGATTATCACAGCTGACACCCGTGACTGTGTGTCAGGAGCGGTCACGGACCGCTCCCGGCACATTAACCCCTTGCACACCGCGATCAAACATGATCGCGGTGTACTGGGGGCACAGGGGAGGATCGCGCAGTGTGGGGGCTCCCTGCGCGCCCCCCTGAGACCCTCAGACCAGCGCGATGTGATCGCGCTGCTCTGAGGGCTTCCTCCCTCCCAGGACCCGGATCCAAGATGGCGCTGGGGTCCTGGAGGGAGGCGGCTTCCTCAGTGCCTGCCGAGAGCAGGCACTGAGAAGCCTGCTGCACTGCCTGAGCGATCGCTGGTGTGACAGAGTGCTGTGCACACTGTCACACCAGCGATCTGATGAAATACAGTGATGTCCCACCCTGGGACAAAGTAAAAAAGTAAAAAAAGTAAAAATAAACATGTGTAAAAAAAAATCCAAAAAAAAAAAAAAAAAAAAAAAATATTCCCCAATAAATTCATTACTTATTGTAAATAAAAAAAATAAAACAATAAAAGTACACATATATGGTATCGCCGCGTCCGTAACGACCCCCCCTATAAAAATGTCCCACTAGTTAACCCCTTTTGTGAACCCCTTAAAAAATAAAAAATAAAAACGAAGCAAAAAATCAGTGCTTTATCATCATACCGCTGAACAAAAAGTGGAATAACACGCGATCAAAAAGACGGATATAAATAAACATGGTACCGCTGAAAACGTCATCTTGTCCCGCAAAAAACGAGCCGTCACACAGCATCATCAGCAAAAAAATTAAAAAGTTATAGCTCGCAGAATAAAGCGATGCAAAAATAATTATTTTTTATATAAAATTGTTTTTATTCTATAAAAGCGCGAAAACATAAAAAAATGATATAAATGAGGTATCGCCATAATCGTACTGACCCGAAGAATAAAACTGCTTTATCAATTTTACCACACGCGGAACAATAAAAACGCCTCACCCAAAAGAAATTCATGAATTGCTGATTTTTGTTCATTCTAACCTCCAAAAATCGAAATAAAAAGCGATCAAAAAATGTCACGTGCTCAAAAATGGTACCAATAAAAGCGTCACCTCGTCCCGCAAAAATTAAGACCTCACATGACTCTGTGGGCCAAAATATGCAAAAATTATAGCTCTCAAAATGTGGCGATGCAAAAAACTACTTTTTGCAATAAAAAGCGTCTTTTAGCGTGACAGCTGCCAATCATAAAAACTGCTATAAATAGTAAATCAAACCCCCCTTTATCACCCCCTTAGTTAGGGAAAAAAATAAAATAAAAAAAATGTATTTATTTCCATTTTCCCATTAGGGTTAGGGTTAGGGTTTTGGCTAAAGTTAGGGTTAGGGTTAGAGTTTGGATTAGGGTTAGGGTTGGGATTAGGGTTGGGACTAGGGTTAGGGGTGTGTTGGGGTTAGGGTTGGAGTTAGAATTGGGGGGTTTCCGCTGTTTAGGCACATCAGGGGCTCTCCAAATGTGACATGGCGTCTGATCTCCATTCCAGCCAATTCTGCTTTGAAAAAGTCAAACGGTGTTCCTTCACTTCTGAGCTCTGCCATGCGTCCAAACAGTAGTTTATCCCCACATATGGGGTATCAGCGTACTCTGGACCCCAAGAGTTATTGTGAAATTTGTCCTATTTCTTCTGTTACCCTTGGGAAAATAAAAAACTGGGGGCGAAAATATTATTTTTGTAAAAAAAAATAAGATTTTTTTGTTTTTACGGCTGTACATTATAAACTTCTGTGAAGCACTTGGGGCTTCATAGCGCTCACCACACATCTAAATAAGTTCCTTGTGGGGTCTATTTTCCAAAATGGGGTCACTTGTTGGGGATTTCCACTGTTTAGGCGCATCAGGGGCTCTCCAAATGCGACATGACGCCCCCAGACCATTCCATCAAAGTCTGCAATCCAAAACGTCACTACTTCCCTTTCCGAGCCCTGACATGCGCCCATACAGTAGTTTTCTCCCACATATTGGGTATCAGCGTACTCAGGACAAATTGGACAACAACTTTTGGGGTCCAATTTCTCCTGTTACCCTTGTGAAAATAAAATATTGGGGGCGAAAAAATCATTTTTGTAAAAAAAAAAAGGATTTTTTATTTTTACGGCTGTGCGTTATAAACTTCTGTGAAGCACTTCGGGGTTCAAAGTGCTCACCACACATCTAGGTAAGTTCCTAGTGGGGTCTATTTTCCAAAATGGGGTCACTTGTGGGGGGTTTCCACTGTTTAGGCTCATCAGGGGCTCTCCAAATGCGACATGACGCCCCCAGACCATTCCATCAAAGTCTGCAATCCAAAACGTCACTACTTCCCTTTCCGAGCCCTGACATGCGCCCATACAGTAGTTTTCTCCCACATATTGGGTATCAGCGTACTCAGGACAAATTGGACAACAACTTTTGGGGTCCAATTTCTCCTGTTACCCTTGTGAAAATAAAATATTGGGGGCGAAAAAATCATTTTTGTAAAAAAAAAAAGGATTTTTTATTTTTACGGCTGTGCGTTATAAACTTCTGTGAAGCACTTCGGGGTTCAAAGTGCTCACCACACATCTAGATAAGTTCCTTGTGGGGTCTATTTTCCAAAATGGGGTCACTTGTGGGGGGTTTCCACTGTTTAGGCGTATCAGGGGCTCTCCAAATGCGACATGACGCCCCCAGACCATTCCATCAAAGTCTGCAATCCAAAACGTCACTACTTCCCTTCCGAGCCCTGACGTGCACCCATACAGTAGTTTTCTCCTACATATTGGGTATCAGCGTACTCAGGACAAATTGGACAACAACTTTTGGGTTCCAATTTCTTCTGTTACCCTTGTGAAAATAAAATATTGGGGGCGAAAAAATCATTTTTGTAAAAAAAAAAAAGGATTTTTTATTTTAAGGCTGTACGTTATAAACTTTAGTGAAACACCTGGGGGTTCAAAGTTCTCACCACACATCTAGATAAGTTCCTTGAGGGGTCTAGTTTCCAAAATGGTGTCATTTGTGGGGGGTTTCCACTGTTTAGGCAGATCAGGAGCTCTCCAAACACGACATGGCGTCCAGCCAATTCTGCGTTGAAAAAGTGAGACGGCGCTCCTTCCCTTCCAAACTCTGCCATGCACCCAAACAGTGGTATACCCCCACATATGGGGTATCAGTGTACTCAGGACAAATTGCACAATAACTTTTGGAGTCTTGTTACCCTTGGAAAAATAAAAATTCGGGTGAAAAGATCATTTTTGTGGAAAAAATATGATTTTTAAATTTTACGGCTCTACGTTATAAACTTGTGTGAAGCACTTGAGGGTTCAAATTGCTCACCAAAGATCTAGATAAGTTCCTTAGGGGGTCTAGTTTCCCAAATGGGGTCATTTGTGGGGGGTTTCCACTGTTTAGGCACATCAGGGGCTCTCCAAATGCAACATGGCATCCAATCTCAATTCCAGCCAATTTTGGTTGGAAAAAGTCAAATGGTGCTCCTTCCCTTCCGAGCTCTGCCGTGCGCCCAAACAGTGGTTCCCCCCCACATATGGGGCATCAGCGTACTCAGTACAAATTGGACAACAACTTATGTGGTCCAATTTCTCCTGATACCCTTGGTAAAATAAAAAATTAGTGACTAAAAGATAATTTTTGTGGGAAAAAATAGGATTTTTTATTTTCATGCCCGGGCATTATAAACTTGTGTGAAGCACTTGGGGGTTCAAAGTGCTCACCAAAGATCTAGATAAGTTCCTTAGGGGGTCTAGTTTCCAAAATGGGGTCACTTGTGGGGATTTCCACTGTTTAGGCTCATCTGGGCACTGCAAACGGAACATGACCCCCATCAACGTCTGCATTCCAAAACGTTACTACTTCCTTTCCAAGCCCTGCCGTGCGCCCAAACAGTTTTCCACCCCCACATATGGGGTATCAGCGTACTCAGGACAAATTGGACAACAACTTTTGGGGTCCAATTTCCTTGGGAAAATTCAAAAATTTAGGACTAAAAAATCATTTTTGTGGAAATTTTTTTTTTTTTTTTTTCACACCCAGGCATTATAAACTTTTGTGAAACACTTGGGGGTTCAAAGTGCTCACAACAGATCTAGATAAGTACCTTAGGGGGTCTAGTTTCCAAAATGGTGTCACTTGTGGGGGTTTCCACTGTTTAGGCGCATCAGAGGTTCTCCAAGCGCGACATGGCGTCCAATCTCAACTCCAGCCAATTTTAGTTTGAAAAAGTCAAACGGCGCTCCTTCCATTACGAGCTCTGCCGTGTGCCCAAACAGTGGTTTTCCCCCACATATTGGGTATTGGCGTACTCAGGAGAAATTGCATAACAACCTTATCTGTCCATTTTCTCCTTTTACCCTTGTGAAAATAAAAAAAAAGTTTGTAAAAGATCATTTTTGTGGCTAAAAAGTTAAATATTCATTTTTTCCTTCCACGTTGCTTTAGTTCCTGTGAAGCACCTGAAGGGTTAATAAACTTCTTGAATGTGGTTTTGAGTACCTTGAGGGTGGCAGTTTTTAGAATGGTGTCACTTTTGGGTATTTTCTGCCATATAGACCCCTCAAAGTGACTTCAAATGTGAGGTGGTCCCTAAAAAAAATGGCTTTGTAAATTTTGATGTAAAAATGAGAAATCGCTGGTCAACTTTTAACCCTTATAACTTCCTAACAAAAAAAAATTTTGATTCCAAAATTGTGCTGATGTAAAGTAGACATGTGGGAAATGTTATTTCTTAACTATTTTGTGTGACATATTTCTCTGTTTTAAGGGAATAAAAATTCAAAGTTTGAAAATTGCTAAATTTTCAAAATTTTCGCCATATTTGCGTTTTTTTTCAAAAATAAACGCAAGTTATATCGAAGAAATTTTACCACTAACATGAAGTACAATATGTCACGAGAAAACAATCTCAGAATCGCGAAGATCCGTTGAAGCGTTCCAGAGTTATAACCTCATAAAGAGACAGTGGTCAGAATTGTAAAAATTGGCCCGGTCATTAACGTGCAAACCACCCTTGGGGGTGAAGGGGTTAAAAATCATTTTAATGAAATAAAGACACATGTTTTTGACCATCTTTTATTTGACTGCAAAAAACATTTCCTGTAATAAAAATAAAATAAAAAAGCAAAATTATTCTTACCTATCCCATGCACAGTCAGGTCCCACGGTGTAATCCTTCAGAAAGGGTTAATGTTTACTGCAGGGACCGCAGCTAATGCTGCAGCCTCACAGTAAACCCCCAAATGAATGAGTTCCTCTCCTGGCTGACAGGAGAGGAAGTGGAAAGCTTAATTGATTGCTTTCCACTTTCACTTCAGGTCAGCCAGGGACACAATCAGTGACGTCAGAGGGAACTGATTAACAAAAATAGGGGATCCCCTCGAAAAAAATTGGCGTGGTGTCCCCCCTATTTTTGTTAACCAGCCAGATGAAGCAGACCGCTGAGGCCTGGATTTTCAGGCTGTTAAGGAGCCAAGATCCATGGACCTTGCCAGCCTGATAATACCAGGCCACAGCAGTCTGCATATCTTGGCTGATTAACAAAATTAGGGGATCCCCTCGAAAAAAATTGGCGTGGGGTCCCCCCTATTTTTGTTAACCAGCCAGATGAAGCAGACCGCTGAGTCCTGGTTTTTCAGGCTGGTAAGGATCCAATATCCATGGACCTTGCAAGCCTGATAATACCAGGCCACAGCAGTCTGCTTAGCTTGGCTGGTTAACAAAAATAGGGGATCCCCTCGAAAAAAAAACGGCGCAGGGGTCCCCCTATTTTTGTTAACCAGCCAAGTAAAATGCAGACTGCTGCGGCCTGGTATTAAAAGACTGTCAAGGCCCATGGATTTTGGCCCTCAACAGCCTGATAATACCAGGCTACAGCAGCCCAACATTTGGCGCATCAAAAGATGTGCCAATTGTGGCACTTTACCCGGCTCTTCCCACTGCCCTGTAGCGGTGGCAAGTGGGGTAATAAGGGGTTAATGTCACCGTTGATTGCACGGTGACAATAAGCCCGGTTAATAATGGTGAGGTGTCAATAAGACACCGATCCATTATTAATCCCAAAGTTATTAAATGTATAAAAAAAAGACAATGCAAGAAAAAAGTATTTTAATGAAATAAAAGAGACAACACAGTTTTCATTTCTTTTATTGTACTCTCATTCCTGCGACGCCATCGATCTCCTGCAAAAAAAGAAAAAAAACAAACCAACAGTATACCACCTGTCCGACGCAGTCCATAGTAACGAGTGTCCCACGACGATCCAGCTCTGCTACATCGCAATGACAGGCAGAGCCTGTCATCTCGACGCAGCACAGCTGATTACCTGCTTCCCCGCGGTGACGTCATCGGACTGACTGCTTTACGGCCGGGATTACCCAGCAGTCACTGCAGTTATCGCGAGAAACTGCATGTGACCGCCGGGGAAAGATGATGGCGGCCATGAAGCAGTCCAGGCCGTGACCGCCGGAGATCTTCTGCCAGGTAAGTGCCGCTGACTCCTGACAGACCCGACCGACGGACACTCACAGTGACAGTGACAATCCCGATTCCAGTATCCGATAAGACGAAAATATCGGAACTAAGTATCGAAAGGCCGATAGAGCTAATATCGGCCGATACCTGATACTTGCGGTATCGTATCGCTCAACACTAATTATAATCTATACTTTACAAGCTAATATCTTTATAATGTATAGGAAATATTACAAAATAAAAATTACATTTTATTCACCTCTGCAGCCATTGTTCCATGATATGGCCATCTACACTTACCAAAACTTGTGAAAGTTTAATTTGAGTAAAAAAATCCCTACAATATGGACATTGTAAACTACCGTCATTAAATCTACAGATTACCACTAGATGGAGACATTATACCAGCAGCTGAATTAACTGTTGGAGGAGTTGCTTCTATCATATTCAAGTTTACAACAGATATTTCAATCTATTTTATGTTTTATTCTTGATAATTTATCAATTATCAATTTTAGAAGCAATTTTGGATGACAGTTGAGTCTGATATGGAATTTTTAAAAATTATTAATTGTGTCCACCTATGTTAAATATTTTAACCTCTTAACGACCGCCGACACTCCTTTTAGCAGTTAAGGGTACTTATTCTTCAGCGCCACTTTTTAACAACATTGAAAAATAAGTGTATAGCGTCAGAAATTCTCCGGGGTCTCGGCTACCGAGTTGGTTTTTGCCGACTCCAGGGTTGCGATCGCCATTATTTAACTGCAACTGCAAAAAATAAGTCAGATTTCGCATATAATTTCTCTCTCCTCTGATGTGATCGCACATCAGAGGACAGAGAAAAATGGAGTCCACCAATCCCCCCCTATACATCCCCTGTCCCTGGAACCTCCTGCATGCCCCGGTGATGTCACCCGGCCAGCAGCGTCTTCTGGGAAGAAAATGGCGGGCGCATACGCAGTGAGATCTGCCGGCCGGCACCCAGCAATAATAGGAAATTTTTCCTATTAGTTCATTTTGATTACTGTGATAGACCTTAGGGATAGGGTTAGGGTTTTGGTTAGGGTTATGGTTGTGATTGTGGTACGAGGTATTGGCGTATTCAGGAGAAATTGCAAATTTTGTGGTCCATTTTCTCCTGATACCCTTGTGAAAATAAAAAAATTTGGTTCCAAAGTAAATTTTTTGTGAAAAAAGTAAAATGTTCATTTTTTCCTTACACATTGCTTTAGTTATTGTGAAGCACCTGAAGGGTTAATAAACTTATTGAATGTGGTTTTGAGCACCTTGAGAGGTGCAGTTTTTAGAATGGTGTCACTTTTGGGTATTTTCTGTTAGGCCGGGATCACACATGCGAGAAACACAGCTGAGTCTCGCATGTGAAATCCCAGCTCTGGTGCCGGCACTCGGGAGTGGAGTGTGCGGCTGCATGTAGTTATATGCAGCCGCTCGCTCCACTCCTGAGTGCCGGCGCCAGAGCTGGGATTTCACATGCGAGACTCAGCCGTGTTTCTCGCATGTGTGATCCCGGCCTTATACTGACCCCCAAACTCACTTCAAATTAAAGGTGGTCCCTAAAAAATGGTTTTGTAAATTTTGTTGGAAAAATGAGAAATTGCTGGTCAAATTTTAACTCTTATAACGTCGTAACAAAAAAAAATGTTTCCAAAATTGTTCGGATGTAAAGTAGACATATGGGAAATGTTATATATTAACTATTTTGTGTGACACCGCTCTCTGAATTAAGGGTACAAAAATTAAGTTTGAAAATTGCAAAATTTTCAAAATTTTTGCCAAATTTCCATTTTTTTCATAAATAAACACAAGTTACATAGAATAAATTTTACCACTAACATGAAGTACAATATGTCATGTAAAAACATTCTCAGAATCAGTGGGATACATTGAAGCGTTCCAGAGCTATAACTTCATAAAGTGACAGTGATCAGAATTGTAAAAATTGGCTTGGTCATTAAGTACCAAATTGGCTCTGCCACTAAGGGGTTAATGTGCTTTAGATATTCACTGCTATTTAGATATAAAAGGTTATAAGTTAGTTGTAAGCAGTGTTCCTTAAAAGGAACCTGTCAATTGTTTCATGCTGCAAACACACAATTGTAGCCAAGTCGATTTTTTCTACACCAAGTATATTTTCCCTGAAACATAGTTTTAACCACAAAATGGAATTAGTAAAAACACCAGCGGTCGCCACGGCAAAAACAAGCACTCACACAGCTTTATGAATAGAAAAACAAAAATGTATGGGCCTCTGAAAATGGCGACGCAAACCAATTTTTTTTTGTTTTACAAAGTTCAGAATTTTTTTAAACCACTAAAAAAGTAAAAAATAATTATACATGTTTGGTGTCACCATAATTATACTGTTCTGAAAAATCATTTTGTCAGCCCATGTTTAACCCCTTTCTGACATTTGCAGTAGAAATACACGCGCCCTGGACCTTAATGACCAGGGATGTATTATTACTGCATCACTATCGTGTGCGCACATATCGCCATCGGGTGTCAGCTGATTATAACAGCTGACACCCGGCACTAATTGCCAGGAGCGGTCCCGTACCTCTCCCAACACTCTAATCCCCTAAATGCTGCGATCAAACGCGATTATAGCATTCCAGGAGCAGGCAGATGGATGACAGCCCCTTTGTCCTTGGATCAGAGACCACGCGGCAAGATGTAGGGTCCTGATCGTTGCCATGGTGACCCGATGTCATGATGACATTCGGGTCAACAGAGCTAGTAAAGTTGCTAGCTCATGCTCATAGCATGACAGCAACTTTATCTATCAGTGCAGAGCTGCTCGATCCCCATTCTATACAAGCGATCAGCCTGCAAAAAATGATAGGCCGGCGTCACACTGGCGAGTTTGATGCGAGTTAGTCACACGACTTACTCGCATCAACACCCGGCACGGCCGCCAGCTCTAGGACCAGAGTGCGTGGCTGCATGTATTTCTATGCCGCCGCGCACTCTGGTCCGAGAGCGGCGGCCGTGCCGGGTGTTGATGCGAGTAAGTCGTGCGACTAACTCGCATCAAACTCGCTAGTGTGACGCCGGCCATAGCCCCACCCATAGTGGGACAAAGTAAAAAAGTTAAAAAAAAAAGTTAAACTTTTTTAAATAATTGTAAAAAATATTTTAAAAAAAATCAAAAAATGATAAATAAAAATCAAAAAATTGTACCCATAAATATATGTATGGAGAATAAAAACAAAAATAGTACACATATTTGGTATTGCCGCGTCCACAACGACCTGACCTATAAAACTGTCTCACTAGTTAGTCCCTTTAGTGAACACCATAAAAATAAATAAATAAAACACAAGGCAAAAAACAATGCTTTATCATCATACCGCTGAACAACAAGTGGAATAAAATGTGATAAATAAGGAAATAAATAAACAGAGTACCACTGAAAACATCATCTTGTCCCGCACAAAAACGCTCCATCACCACTCCATCCCGCTCCATCACCGGAAAAATAAAAAAGTTATAGCTCTCAGAATAAAGCAATGCAAAAATTATTTTTTCTATAAAATTGTTTTATTGTGTAAAAGCGCCAAAACATAAAAAAATATAAATGAGGTATCACCGTAATCTTACTGACCCGAAGAATAAAACTGCGTTATCAATTTTACCACACATGGAACAGCATACCCCCCCAAAAAAAAAAATTCCTGAATTGCTGGATTTTGTTAATTCTGTCTGACAAAAATCAGAATAGAAAGCGATCAAAAATGTCATGTGTCTGAAAATGGTACCAATAAAAATGTCAACTCGTCCCACAAAAATCAAGACCTCACATGACTCTGGGCAAAAATTATGGAAAAATTACAGCTCTCAAAATATGGTGATGCAAAAAACTAGTTTTTGCAATAAGAAGCGTCTTTTTGGTGTATGACAGAAGCCAAACATAAAAAAACCTTATATAAATCTGGTATCGCTGTAATCACACGGTCCCGAAGAATAAAGTTGCCTAATCATTTTTACCACATGAGAAATGGCGTAAAATAATAACTAAAACTAATTCTTCACTTGCTGTTGATTTTTAATTTTTCCTCTCAAAGATCGCAGTATGGCTCGGCACACATTTACCCTGCGCTCTGCATTGAGTGCTAACACCGGATTTTCCATGTAAGCCTCTGAAATACGTGATTCAGACGGAACCCTTAACGGAAGATCCCTATAATAAGGCAGATGGAAGCACTGTGGACGCCGTCTGACCTGTGATCCGGCGGTATCCGTACTTTTAGGATTGCATAAAAGTGCCGTCGGCCACAGTTTTGTGCACTTCTGAAAAGAAGGAAACCGCGGAAAAGAGGCCAGACGGAGTCCAGAGTAACTCTGCTGCCTCATTATAGTGAATGGATCCATCGACGGTTTCACCTGAATCACATCCCTCGGAGATTTAGATGGAACCAACAAAGTAAGTGCTCAGTGTAGAGCGCGAGATAACTGTGATCTCAAACGTTATGTAAAATGTTCCCAATAAAAGCTTCAACTCAATCCACAAAAAAAGCAAGTCCCCACTCAGGTCCTTCATCTCTTAACGTAAATATAGGGGCTTCCACTTAACTGGTAGTACAAAGACTTTGGAAAAGCAAAATGGCTCCTCAATCTCCAAAAAAATTTCAGCAAATTCTCTGCTCTCAAATCCAAATGTCCTCTCCCTTGTGAGACCCACAGTGTACTTAACCCCTTCATGACCATAGCTTTTTTCGGTTTTGCGTTTTTGTTTTTCTGCTACCCTTCTTCTCAGAGCCATAACTTTTTTTTATTTTTCAGTCAATATGGCCTTGTGGGCGCTTGTTTTTTGCGGGACGAGTTGTAATTTTGAACGACACCATTGCTTTTACCATGTTGTGTACCAGAAAAAGGGAAAAAATTCCAAGTGCGGTGAAATTGCAAAATGCAAAAAAAGTGCAATCCCACAATGTTTTTTGTTTGACTTTTTTACTAAGTTCACTAAATGCTAAAACTGACCTAAAACTGACCTGCCATTATGATTCTTCAGGTCATTACGAGTTCATAGACACCAAACATGTCTTGGTTATTTTTTATCTAAGTGGTGAAAAAAAATTCCAAACTTTGTTAACCCTTTAATCCCATCCGACGTACTATTCCGTCCATGTGACCCTGGACCTAATTTCCATGGACGGAATAGTACGTTGCATGCGATCAGCTGCGCTCCCGGGGGGAGCGCAGCTGATCGCGGCCGGGTGTCAGCTGATTATCACAGCTGACACCCGGCACTATGTGCCAGGAGTGGTCACGGACCGCTCCCGGCACATTAACCCCTGGCACACCACGATCAAACATGATCGCGGTGTACCGGGTGCACAGGGAAGCATCGCGCAGGGAGGGGGCTCCCTGCGTGCTTCCTGAGACCCTCAGAACAGCGCAATGTGATCGCGCTGTTCTGAGGCCTTCCTCCCTGCAAGACCCCGGATCCAAGATGGCCGCGGGGTCCGGCAGGGAGGCGGCTTCCTCAGTGCCTGCTGAGAGCAGGCGCAGAGAAAGCCTGCAGCACTGCCTTTGAGATCGCTGGTCTCACAGAGTGCTGTGCACACTGTCAGACCAGCGATCTGACTTTATGCTGTGATGTCCCACCCTGGGACAAAGTAAAAAAGTAAAAAAAAACGAAAATCACATGTGTAAAAAAAATTCCAAAATAAAGGAAAAAAAAAAATCCCCAATAAATTAATTTCTTCATGTAAATAAAAAAAACAAAACAATAAAAGTACACATATTTGGTATTGCCACGTCCGTAACGACCCGCCCTATAGAACTATCCCACTAACCCTAAAAAAAAAAAATCAATGCTTTATCATCATAACGCCGAACAAAAAAGTGGAATAACACGTGATCAAAAAGACGGATATAAATAAACATGGTACCGCTGAAAACGTCATCTTGTCCCGCAAAAAACGAGCCGCCATACAGCATCATCAGCGAAAAAATAAAAAAGTTATAACTCGCAGAATAAAGCGATACAAAAATAATTAGTTTTTATATAAAATTGTTTTTATTGTATAAAAGCGCCAAAACATAAAAAAATGATATAAATGAGGTATCGCCGTAATCGTACTGACCCGAAGAATAAAACTGCTTTATCAATTTTACCACACGTGGAACGGTATAAACGCCCCCCCAAAAGAAATTCATGAATTGCTGATTTTTGTTCATTCTAACCTCCCAAAAATCGAAATAAAATGTGCTCAAAAATGGAACCAATAAAAACGTCAACTCGTACCGCAAATAATAAGACCTCACATGACTCTGTGGGCCAAAATATGCAAAAATTATAGCTCTCAAAATGTGGTAATCCAAAAACTATTTTTGCAATAAAAAGCATCTTTTAGCGTGACAGCTGCCAATCATAAAAAACCCGCTATAAATAGTAAATCAAACCCCCCTTTATCACCCCCTTAGTTAGGGAAAATAAAATTTAAAAAATGTATTTATTTCCATTTTCCCATTAGGGTTAAGGTTGCGGCTAAAATTAGGGGAGGGGTTGAGGCTAAAGTTAGGATTAGGGCTAGGGTTGGGATTAGGGTTAGGGGTGTGTTAGGATTAGGTTTGTGGTTAGGGTTATGGTTAGGGTTGGGACTAGGGTTAGGGGTGTGTTGGGGTTAGGGTTGGAGTTAGAATTGGGGGGTTTCTACTGTTTAGGGGCTCTCCAAATGTGACATGGCGTCTGATCTCAATTACAGCCAATTCTGCATTGAAAAAGTCAAACGGTGCTCCTTTACTTTTGAGCTCTGCCATGCACCCAAACAGTAGTTTACCCCCACATATGGGGTATCAGCGTACTCAGCACAAATTGCACAATAACTCTTGGGGTCCAATTTCTTCTGTTACCCTTGGGAAAATAAAAAATTAGCGGCGAAAATATCATTTTTGTAAAAAAAAAAGATTTTTTGGTTTTTACGGCTGTAAACTTCTATGAAGCACTTGGGGCTTCATAGCGCTCACCACACATCTAGATAAGTTCCTTGTGGGGTCTATTTTCCAAAATGGGGTCACTGTGGGGGGGGATTTCACTGTTTAGGCACATCAGGGGCTCTCCAAATGCGACATGACGCCCACAGACCATACCATCAAAGTCTGCAATCTAAAACATCACTTGTTGTGTTTTGGTAGCTGAGGAGAATAAGCAAAAACGGCAATACACCAGAGAGGCTGGAACCTATTGGATTGCAGTAACCTGAACTAACCACACAACTAGAGGTAGCCGTGTAGCGTTCCTACGTTGATCCTAGATGCCTCATCACAGCCTGAGAGATAACTACACCTAAAGGCAGAAAGATGAAAGCTATCTGCCCCAGAGCAGATCCCCAAAGAAAATAGGAAGCCACAAACATGAAAGACAGAAAATAGAATGAGCAAACGCTGGGGCCCAATCTGTCTAGACAGAAAAGTACAGGAAAGGATACTCACTGCAATCCAAAAAAAACTCCTAAAAAATACCAACTCTTCTGATTGCAAAAACACCTGAGATCACACGATCTCTACCACCTAAATCAGATCTCTGGTGTAACAAAACTAAGCCGCAGCCACTGAAAAAACAGGAAAAAGCAAATGAACAAATTACAGTGGCTTCAGATAAACTGAGAGGAGCACAAGCCCCCGGAGGGCACCTGGCTGACCTCCACAGAAGTGCAGGGAACAATGCAAAAAGCAAGCACAAAAATAAAAGCAGAAAATATCTGATAGCAGAAGATGCAGGCAAGACTCAGCAAACTTCCAAATGAACCAGGAACCACAATTGAGACAAGAACAATTGATCACCGGCAACCATCATGGGAGGGAACCTCCCTTATATCAGACCAGTCAGTGATCCCAGATTGCCAATCCTCGCTGAAAGGTTCAGTACTGTCTGTAACCACCAGAGGGAGCCTCTGCTCAGAAACCATCTCTAGCACATTCATAACAGTCACTACTTCCCTTCCGAGCCCCGACGTGTGCCCATACAGTAGTTTTCTCCCACATATGGGGTATCAGCGTACTCAGGAGAAATTGGACAACAACTTTTGGGGTCCAATTTCTCCTGTTACCCTTGGGAAAATAAAAAGTTGGGGACTAAAAGATCATGTTTGTGGAAAAAATATGATTTTTTTATTTTCATGCTCGTGCGTTATAAACTGTAGTGAAACACCTGGGGGTTCAAAGTTCTCCGCGCACATCTAGATAAGTTTCTTGAGGGGTCTAGTTTCCAAAATGGTGGCATTTGTGGGGGGTTTCCACTGTTTAGGCAGATCAGGAGCTCTCCAAACACGACATGGCATCCAGCCAATTCTGCGTTGAAAAAGTCAAACTGCGCTCATTCCCTTCCGAGCTCTGCCAGGCACCCAAACAGTGGTTTACCCCCACATATGGGGTATCAGCGTACTCAGGACTAATTGCACAATAACTTTTGGGGTCTTGTTACCCTTGGGAAAATAAAAATTGGGGTAAAAAGATCATTTTTGTGGAAAAAATATGATTTTTTAATTTTACGGCTCTACGTTATAAACTTGTGTGAAGCACTTGGGGGTTCAAATTGCTCACCAGAGATCTAGATAAGTTCCTTAGGGGTCTAGTTTACAAAATGGGGTCACTTATGGAGGTTTTCCACTGTTTAGGCACATCAGGGGCTCTCCAAATGCAACATGGTGTCCAATCTCAATTCCAGGCAATTTTGATTGGAAAAAGTTAAATGGTGCTCCTTCCATTCCGAGCTCTGCCGTGCACCCAAACAGTGGTTCTCCCCCACATATGGGGTATCAGTGTACTCAGGACAAATTGGAAAACAACTTTTGTGGTCAAATTTCTCCTGTTACCCTTGGGAAAATAAAAAATTGGTGACTAAAAGATAATTTTTGTGTGAAAAAAATAGGATTTTTTATTTTCATGCTCAGGCATTATAAACTTGTGTGAAGCACTTGGGGGTTCAAAGTGCTCACCACAGATCTAGATAAGTTCTAGTTTCCAAAATGCGGTCACTTGTGGGGGGTTTCCACTGTTTAGGCACATCTGGGGCACTGCAAACGGAACATGACCCCCATCAACGTCTGCATTCCAAAATGTTATTACTTTCTTTCCAAGCCCTGCCGTGCGCCCAGTTTCCCCCCCCCCACATATGGGATATCAGCACATATGGGGTCCAATTTTCTTGGGAAAAATAAAACATTTGGGACTAAAAAATCATTTTTGTGGTAAAATGTTTTTTTTCACACCCAGGCATTATAAACTTTTGCTCACAACAGATCTAGATAAGTTCCATAGGGGGTCTAGTTTCCAAAATGGTGTCACTTGTGGGGGGTTTCCACTGTTTAGGCGCATCAGGGGCTCTCCAAACGCGACATGGCATCCAATCTCAATTCCAGCCAATTTTGGTTTGAAAAAGTCCCTTACGAGTTCTGCCGTGTGCCCAAACAGTGGTTTTCCCCCACATATGGGGTATCGGCGTACTCAGGAGAAATTGGACAACAACTTTATCTGTCCATTTTCTCCTTTTACACTTGTTAAAATAAAAATGGTTCCAAAATTGTGCTGATGTAAAGTAGACATGTGGGAAATGTTATTTATTAACTATTTTGTGTGACATATTTCTGTTTTAAGGGAATAAAAATTCAAAGTTTGAAAATTACAAAATTTTCTAAATTTTCACCATATTTGCGTTTTTTTTCAAAAATAAACGCAAGTTATATGGAAGAAATTTTATCACTAACGTGAAGTACAATATGTCACGAGAAAACATTCTCAGAATCGCGAAGATCCGTTGAAGCATTCCAGAGTTATAACCTCATAAAGAGACAGTGGTCAGAATTATAAAAATTGGCCCAGTCATTACAAGAACAAAAGCACGGCACATGCAAATCAGTTGGGATCACCAAAAAAAATCAATCACAAAGAAATGTATATAGCATAACAATTTATTGAAGTACAAAAAAAGGAAAAACACACCTCATTAAAAATAGTTAAAAAACACTTATGGTGTAAAGAAAGTCCAACAAAATTGAGAGTAAAATACTCTAAATACTCATATGCCAATCTTAATACATAACAGTAAAGGATAACACCCCAACCAAAAATTAGCTGTGTACCTAAACTCCTGATGTCAACATCATTATATACATGGGGAAAGGAGAATGATGAATTGCCCTAAAATGCAAGTATAAATAACTGAGCAACCTAACAAACCGATATCGACCATTAAATAGCCTAACTATATGGTATAGAGATCTCAGAATAGCCCAAAAGGACGCAATGTAGCCAAAGGTCAGATAAACAAATGAGGAAAAGGGCAGATCAGAATATACCAACAGGTTGGAATAATAATCCCCATGAAGCCGGCATGCGAGTACCAGGACCCAGGGCTGCCACTAGGAATTCTGGGGCCCCATACTGGCTAAATTTACGGGGCCCCCTAGAGACTCCGCCCAGGCTCCACCCCTAGCTCCACCTCCACCCTTGCTCTTCCTCCACCACCCGAACTTTCCATAGTCCCTCTGCCCTTTCTTAGAAAAACTCCATTTCTGCACCACGCCCTCACCAATTACACATGTGAGGAGTGACAGCCTCAGCTCTGCTACATGTGAGTAGTAACACCCTCAGCTCTGCTGCATGTGATGAGTAACAACCTCAGCTCTGCTACATGTGACAAGTAACACCCTCAGCTCTGCTGCATGTGACATGTAACACCCTCAGCTCTGCTACATGTGAGGACGGACAGCCTCAGCTCTGCTACATGTGACAAGTGACGGCCTCAGCTCTGCTACATGTGAGGAGGGACAGCCTCAGCTCTGCTACATGTGAGGAGGGACAGCCTCAGCTCTGCTACATGTGAGGAGGGACAGCCTCAGCTCTGCTACATGTAAGGAGGGACAGCCTCAGCTCTGCTACATGTGAGGTGCTACATGTGAGAAGTGACAGCCTCAGCTCTGCTACATGTGAGGAGTGACAGCCTCAGCTCTGCTACATGTGAGGAGGGACAGCCTCAGCTCTGCTACATGTGAGGAGTGACAGCCTCAGCTCTGCTACATGTGAGGAGTGACAGCCTTAGCTCTGCTACATGTGAGGAGTGACAGCCTCAGCTTTGGTACATGTGAGGAGTGACAGCCTTAGCTCTGCTACATGTGGGGAGTGACAGCCTTAGCTCTGCTACATGCAGGAGTGACAGCCTCAGCTACTTGAGGTTGCTACTTGTCACAAGTAGCAGAGCTGAGGTTACTTGTCACACGTAGCAGAGCTGAGGTTACTTGTCACATGTAGCAGAGCTGAGGTTGTTACTTGTCACATGTAGCAGAGCTGAGGTTACTTGTTACTTGTCACATGTAGCAGTGCTGAGGTTGTTACTTGTCACGTAGCAGAGCTGAGGTTGCTACTTGTCACAAGTAGCAGAGCTGAGGTTGTTATATGTACCTCGTTTTGATGTTTTACTAGTAGCGGTATACTGATATCCTGGGCGCATGCTTAATTATTGGCAGTGCTGATCATATCAGCTTTTCTCTGGTGAATCGTGTCCAGGGTATAATCTTTGGTGGTGTCACAGCCCACATACACTTGTTTTGTATACATGTTTATTCATACTAATTGTGGGTTTATATTTATCATTGTGTCTATCTTGAAGGAATGTTCATGCGGTATCGCATTTTAAAGTTCCTCTGTTATTCTGTGATGTTCACATACATATAAGCACATAGGCACTTTATGATTCACTTGTGTTATTAAGTGACTCTTAGATATTCTTTTGCACCGTGATTACACTCCGTGATTTTGTGATATATTTTTGCATACATGCACATCAGCACTTTTTTGTCTTTCTTGCATTTTTTTACGTATTATTCAGTTTTTTGTGATACTGTGCCACCCACTGATTGTGCTATTTAGGACACACACTGTGAGATATTTATTTATGTAAAAATATCATCTTGCATGCTGTAACCCTTATGCAATCACTCTTGTTGTTATTTTAAACATGTATACTGTAGCGGATTTTTTAATTCCATAATATCTAATTTTCATTAATAAAATATTCTATTGGACTTATGGTCGTTTTCTTGTTCTTCTTGTTTTGCTGCATGTGATGAGTAACAACCTCAGCTCTGCTGCATGTGACAAGTAACACCCTCAGCTCTGCTACATGTGAGGAGGGACAGCCTCAGCTCTGATACATGTGAGGAGGACAGCCTCAGCTCTGCTACATGTGAAGAGTGACAGCCTCAGCTCTGCTACATGTGACAAGTGACAGCCTCAGCTCTGCTACATGTGAGGAGTGACAGCCTCAGCTCTGCTACATGTGAGGAGGGACAGCCTCAGCTCTGCTACATGTGAGGAGGGACAGCCTCAGCTCTGCTACATGTGAGGAGGGACAGCCTCAGCTCTGCTACATGTGAGGAGGGACAGCCTCAGCTCTACTACGTGTGAAGAGGAACAGCCTCAGCTCTGCTACATGTGAGGAGGGACAGCCTCAGCTCTGCTACATGTGAGGACGGACAGCCTCAGCTACTTGAGGTTGCTACTTGTCACCTGTAGCAGAGCGGAGGTTACTTGTCACATGTAACAGAGCTGAGGTGTCACATGTAGCAGAGCTGAGGTTACTTGTTAAATGTAGCAGTGCTGAGGTTGTTACTTGTCACATGTAGCAGAGCTGAGGTTACTTGTTAAATGTAGCAGTGCTGAGGTTACTTGTCACATGTAGCAGAGCTGAGGTTATTTGTTAAATGTAGCAGAGCTGAGGTTGCTACTTGTCACAAGTAGCAGAGCTGAGGTTGCTACTTGTCATAAGTAGCAGAGCTGAGATTGTTACTTGTCACATGTAGCAAAGCTAAGATTGTTACTTGTCAAATGTAGCAGAGCTGAGATTGTTACTTGTCACATGTAGCAGAGCTGAGGTTGTTACTTGTCACATGTAGCAGACCTGAGGTTGTTACTTGTCACATGTAGCAGAGCTGAGGTTGTTACTTGTGAAATGTAGCAGAGCTGAGGTTGTTACTTGTCAAATGTAGCAGGGCTGAGGTTGTTACTTGTCAAATGTAGCAGAGATGAGGTTGTTACTTATCACATGTAGCAGAGCTGTGGTTGTTATTTGTCACATGTAGCAGAGCTGAGGATGTTACTTGTCGCATGTAGCAGAGTTGAGGTTACTTGTCACAAGTAGCAGAGCTGAAGGTGTTACTTGTCACATGTAGCAGAGCTGAGGGTGTTACTTGTCACATGTAGCAGAGCTGAGGGTGTTACTTGTCACATGTAGCAGAGCTGAGGGTGTTACTTGTCACATGTAGCAGAGCTGAAGGTGTTACTTGTCACATGTAGCAGAGCTGAGGGTGTCACTCATCACTTGTAGCAACCTTGACGCTGTTACTGGGCCAGGGGAAGGCTACTGGTGACTGAGGTCCCGCGCCCAACAGGGCCCAGGGGAAGGTTAGTGGTGACTGGAGGCTTGCGTCAAACAGGTCCCAGGAGCCCGAGGCCTTGTTGGAATGTGGGCCCCCTGCTGCCTGGGCTGTTGTAATGTGGGCCCCTTGCTGCCTGGGCCCTGTTTGAATGTGGGCCCCTTGCTGCCTGGGCCCCCTGCTGCCTGGGCCCTGTTGAATGCGGGCCCCCTGCTGCCTGGGCCCTGTTGAATGCGGGCCCCCTGCTGCCTGGGCCCTGTTGAATGCGGGCCCCCTGCTGCCTGGGCCCTGTTGAATGCAGCCCCCTTGCTGCCTGGGCCCCCTGCTGCCTGGGCCCTGTTGAATGCGGGCCCCCTGCTGCCTGGGCCCTGTTAGATGCGGGCCCCCTGCTGCCTGGGCCCTGTTAGATGCCGGAACCCTGCTGCCTGGGCCCTGTTAGATGCGGGCCCCCTGCTGCCTGGGCCCTGTTAGATGCGGGCCCCCTGCTGCCTGGGCCCTGTTAAATGCTGGCACCTGCCCCCTAGTCACCATTGAGCCAAGCCTCTTCTCACTGGAGAGAGACTCACGGTACTCACCCTGCTCGCCTGGGGCCTCCACAAGCTCATCCAGTCAGCCTGCCCTGCTGCCTCACTGGTCTGCCTGGCCGTCTGCTGTCCACCCACACATGGCACACACACGCTGCTCTGCTCCGGAATGAGGAAGTGGAGCAGCATGTGTTGTCATGTCAGGATGGACCATAATGCACCGGCCACAGCTTAAAGCTACAGTGCTCATTTCTGTTCACCGTCTGCATTTACAACACTGTAAACGCCACAGTGTTGTTATGCATCAGCGTTCAGAATCAGAAGCCTGAACAAAATGTCGGGAGGGGGCCCGAGCGCGGATCCGTTTGCCAGCGTGCTCGGGCCCCCCTTTTTTGCTCCTAATCACCGGGCCCCATACAGTAGTAAGGGCTGTAATGCCCTGATGGCGGCCCTGCCAGGACCCACGCGTTCCGACACAGATCGTGTCTTTCTCAAGGTAGGTATGTGTCACATTTAAAGTACAGCCTATATATAGGGAAAAAATATATTAGCAAATGGACAGTATTTTCTCCACCAGACAGGCAAAGCCAGCGAGTGAGGGCAGATAATAATAGCCTAGGGAGGGTGCATTTATTTTGTGCCCCCCCTGGCTACTAACATCTGCCCCCAGCCACCCCAGAAAAGGCAAATCTATAATTAGATGCGCCCTTTCTGGCACTTAGCCCGTCTATTCCCATTGCCCTGTAGCGGTGTCTAATGGGTTAATAATGGGTTAAAGCCACCTTGCTATTGGAAGGTGACTTTAAGCCAGGTTAATAATTGAGAGTTGTCAATTAGACAACTATCAATTATTAATCCTATTGTATGAAATAAAAAAAAAATATGCACATATTAATTAAAAATCATTTTAATGAAATAAACACACAGTTTTTCACCATCTTTTATTGTACTGCTATTCCTTCAATTCCCTTGTTCTGCTGTAATAAAAAAAAATAATAAAACAACATTATTCTTACCTACCCGGTGCTCAGTCAGGTCCCCCGATGTAATCCTTCACAAAGGGTTAACAAGTTTACTGCGGGGATCGGAGTTAATGCTGCCAGCCTCGCAGTAAACCCCCGAATGAATGAGCTCTTCTCCCGGCTGACAGGAGAGGAAGTGATTAGCAGGGAAGCTTAATTGATTGTTTCCCAGGCTAATCAGTTCACTTCAGGTCAGCCGGGGACACCGCACAGCATCAGTGACGTCAGAGGGAGTCCCCGGCTAACCTGAAGTGAACTGAGCCAAACGGAAAGAAATGGGATTAAGGATTTCCAAAATCTTATAAGGTCCAATGAACCTTGGCTTAAATTTTGGAGACGCAACCTTCATAGGGATAATTTTTGAGGACAACCAAACCATGTCCCCTACTTTAAACCGGGGACCTTCAGTCCTATGCCAGTTGCAAACCGTTGGGCCCTCTCCTGAGAGAGAGACAACTTATCCACTACTTGATCCCAAATCTACTGCTTTCTCTCTACCATAGTCAACACCCGGACAGACAGAAGCCTCCACCTGCCCCGAAGGATGAACCGAGGATGAAACCCGAAATTGCAGAAAAAAGGGGACATCAAAGTGGTAGAACTAGCCCTAATATTTAGAGCGAATTTAGCCAAGGGCAAAACAGAGACCCAGTCATCTTGATCAGCAGACACAAACATCTCAAATAAGTTTCTAAAGTCTGGTTAGTTCTCTCAGACTGCCCATTGGTATGAGGGTGAAACGCAGAGGAGAAAGACAACTGAATTCTCAGTTTAGAACAAAAGGCTCTCTGGAAACAAATTGGACTCCTCTGTCAGACACAATGTTCTCTGGAATGCCGTGCAAACTAACCACCTCCTGGAAAAACAAGGGCACCAACTCAGAAGAGGATGGTAACTTCGGCAGTGGCACAAGATGGACCATCTTGGAAAATCTATCACAGATCACCCAGATAACAATCATTCTCTGAGAGACAGGGAGGTCGGTAATAAAATCCATAGAGATAAGGGTCCATGGCCTGGGCACAGGCAGTGGCATTAACAATCCACTAGAGCGAGAGCAGAGTTTGGACCGAGAACAAGTCCCACAGGACTGCACAAAATTCCTGACATCACGAGATAAAGTAGGCCACCAAAAGGACCGATTCACCAAATCTCTGGTACCAAAAATACCGGGATGACCAGCCAACGAGGAGCAATGAATTTCAGACATTACTTTCTTCCTCCATTGGTCGGCGACAAACAATTTCCCCACAGGGCAATGTTCAGGTTTATCCCCCTAAAATTCCTCCAGGGCCAGTCTCAAATCGGGTGAGATTGCGGAAAGAACCACACCCTCCTTCAGAATGGCAGTAGGCTCAGTCACATAAAGAGAATCCGCAAAGAAACTCCTCGAGAGGGCATCCGCCTTAACATTCTTAGTGCCCGGAAGAAAGGAGACCACAAAATTAAAACGCATGAAAAACAATGCCCACCTGGCCTGTCTAGGATTTAATCGCTTGGCAGATTTGAGATAGATCAGGTTCTTGTGGTCAGTGAGGACCACAACTTGATGTTTGGCTCCCTCCAACCAATGTCTCCACTCTTCAAAAGCCCACTTCATAGCCAATAAATTCCGATTCCCCACATCATAATTATGCTCAGCTGGGGAAAATTTTCGAGAGAAGAAGGCACAAGGGTTACTCTTAGAGGTTACAGGATCCCTTTGGGACAAAACGGCTCCTGCACCAATCTCAGAAGCATCTATCTCCACCTGAAATGGTAGAGAAACATCAGGTTGCCGTAAAACAGGAGCAGAAGTGAATCTCCGCTTAAGCTCCTGAAACGCCGAAACTGCCTCTGGAGACCAATTAATTACATCAGAACCCTTTTTGGTCAAATCAGTCAGTGGTTTCACAATACCAGAGAAATTACTTATAAATTTACGGTAAAAATTAGCAAAACACAAAAATCTCTGAAGAGCCTTCAATGAAGTGGGCTGAACCCAATCACAGATGGCCTGAACCTTGACCGGGTCCATTTCAATAGCGGATGGAGACAAAATGAATCCCAAAAATGAAACCTTCTGTACGCCAAAGAGACATTTTGATCCCTTAGCATACAAAGCATTTTCTCTCAAAATCTGGAATAGAATATCATCCAAACATGTTCCACATGAGAATCCCAATCATTGGAAAAAAAATCAAAATATCGTCCAAATAAACGATCAGAAACTTATCCACAAAATCCCGGAAAATATCATTCATGAAAGATTGGAAGACGGAAGGGGCATTAGTGAGCCCAAAAGGCATCACTAGGTACTCAAAATGCCCCTCAGGGGTATTAAATGCTGTCTTCCATTCATCACCGTGCTTAATGAGAATAAGATTATACGCCCCCCTAAGGTCAAGTTTGGCAAACCAACTAGAACCTTTCACTCTGGAGAATAAATCTGAAATCAGGGGTAAAGGATACTGATATTTAACAGTGATCTTATTAAGGAGATGATAGTCAATACATGGCCTCAATGAATCATCCTTTTTGGCCACAAAGAAAAAGCCGGCATCTAAAGGTGAAGAGTACGGTCTAACATGACCCTTCTCCAATGACTCTTTGATATAAGATCGCATAGCAACATGCTCAGGTACAGACAAATTGAAGAGCCAACCCTTGGGAAATTTACACCCGGGCACTAACTCAATCGCACAATCATAACTCCTGTGGGGAGGCAAGGACGAAGACTTACTCTCACTAAACACATCAGAAAAATCAGCCAAATAGTCGGGGATTTCCTGAGACTGGGGAGAGGTAGAAAAGACAGGAGTGTCACCACGAACACATTGACAACCCCAACTGACCACAGACACAGACTTCCAATCCAAAACAGGATTATGGGTCTGCAACCAAGGAAAACCCAGTACAATAATGTCATGTAAATTATGTAACACCAAAAATTTACAATTCTCTTGGTGGTCCGGGGCTACCTGCATTATCACCTGGGTCCAAAACTGGGGTTTTTTCTCAGCCAAAGGGGTAGAATCAATACCCAGCAAAGGAATAGGAGTCCGCAGGGGTACCATGGGAAAACCACAACGTTTGGCAAAGTCAAAATCCATCAGGTTCAGGGCTGCTCCTAAATCGACAAAAGCCTGAGCAGAAAATGAGGATAAGGAGCACATCAAGGTAACAGTCAAGAGAAATTTAGACTGTACATTGCCCAAAACAAATGACAAAACGTCTTCCCCGCCTAGGGCAGACGGAAATAGTATGAGAAGCGTCCCCACAATAGAAGCACAACTTGTTACGCTTTCGAAATTCTCGACGCTGAGCCCCAGACGCAACCCCATCACACTGCATGGGCTCAGAGGTTTGTTCGAAAGGTATCACCACCTCTCGCATATTTCTACGTTCACGTAAACGTCTGTCAATTTGAATGGCTAATGACATAGAGTCGTTGAGACCAGAGGGGACAGGAAATCCCACCATAACATCTTTTACGGTTTCTGCCAGACCCTTCCGAAAAAGAGCCGCTAGGGCATCATCGTTCCATTCAGTAAGGACTGCCCACTTTGGAAATTTCTGGCAATATAACTCTGCCGCTTCCTGACCCTGGTTCAATGCCAACAAGGTTTTCTCAGCTTGATCAATAACATTAGGTTCATCATACAACAACCCCAGAGCCTGAAAAAACGCATCAACATTAGCCAAAACAGGATTCCAAGGTGTCAGGGAAAAGGCCCAGTCCTGAGGGTCGCCGCGCAACAGGGAGATGACAATTTTAACCTGCTGCGCCGCGTTCTCCGAGGACTTAGGTTTCAAGGCAAAAAATAACTTACAATTATTCTTAAAGTTCAAAAATTTAGACCGATTCCCAGAAAATAAATCAAGAATAGGGATCTTAGGTTCTACAGCAGACGACTGAGTGAGATAGACAGAAATTCCCTGAACTTCAGCAGCGAGCTGCTCAACACAATCAGACAAATGCTTAATATCCATTAAGGAAAAAATCCTCCTACGGCCCCCAGAGAAAAAGAGGAAAAAAATATAAAAAATGCTGACTTTTTTTTTTACTATTCTTTCCTTCTTTTGAGTACCATAGAATTTACTGTTTGTCTTATTCATTCTCGTCTGGACTATTGTAACTCTCTACTAATCGGTGTCATGTGTGCATCGCCACGAAGATCGTCGCGGTTGCACATTCTGACTTCTCACAGCTGAGTTGCTGTTTCTTTGTGTTTGGCAGTTAGGGAGTTAATTCTGTCTGTGCTCAGTTCTGGGACTGGGTGCAGTTTCTCCCGGCTGCAATTAATTATTTGTTGATTGGTTTCCTTTAAATCTCTGGTGGTCTGTTTTGGGAGTTGCCAGTGAAATTCTTCATGCAGACCACAGATAGGATTGTATCTGTATAGACTTAAGTTAAAGAGCTCCTTAGTTGTTTTAAGCTCACCTTGCTTAGAGTTTAATATCCCAGATCATTTATGTTCCTTCTGTGTTTGAGTGTGTATGCAAGTCTGTGTTTTCTCCAGTCTGTCTTATATGTCTAATCTGTGTATTTAGCAGAGATCAGCCCATATCCCTTTGGTGGTAATCAGAATCCTTCTTAGGACTGATTACAGGGTTCAGGGACTGATAGGAGACAGGGTTAGGCTGGAGACTTGGACCTCTGAACCATTATCAGTACCTCCAAGGTGAGGGATTAGTTAGGACCCCAGTTTAGGGTCAGGTTAGACCCCCGGTCCTCCTCTTTCCTGTGACAGTGTATCAAGTACTCAAGATTAACCCTGAGTTCAACGGATATCGTGTCAGGTAAATCTATTCTATATTTACATGCTGATGTTGCAAATCTATATGTTGTATAGAGTGTTGTTCTTTTAAGAATAGTTTACTGACATCGTACACATATCATAAGACCGCGTGACATTTTCACTGGCCTCTAAAATTATTCCCAGTTGCCATGGATCCAGTAGCCCAGCTGGCTCTGCAGTTGCAGGGATTATCCATGGAGCTGACGGACATTAAGTCCAAAGTTTTGTCTCCCTCGGAGCAAACCAGATTTGAACCTAAAGTAGCTCTCCCGGACAGGTTCACTGGTGGGCGAGACAAATTTTTCACCTTCCGGGAGGCATGTAAATTGTATTTTCGGCTTCGGCCTCGATCATCAGGGAGTGAAGAGCAGAGAGTGGGAATTGTTATCTCGCTCCTACAAGGGGACCCTCAATCCTGGGCATTCTCCCTTCCTCCGGGATCCCCGGCTCTACTGTCTGTAGATCAATTTTTTACTGCCCTGGGATTGGTATATGATGACCCAGATCGGGTCTCTCTTGCTGAGACTAAATTACGTAAGATACAGCAGGGAGATCGTCCGGCGGAGGAATTTGCTTCTGAGTTCCGTAGATGGGCCACAAATACTCAGTGGAATGACCCAGCTCTTAGGAGCCAGTTTTGTCATGGGCTTTCTGATAAATTAAAAGACGTTTTGGCTCAGTATGAGTCTCCTCCTTCTCTGGAGGCTGCTATGGCCCTAGCTATCCGTACTGATAGACGGCTCCGGGAGAGGTGCGAGGTAACTCCGCCCCCTGTTGTTACTCCACCTACTACTAAAGTCCCTTATGTTGAGGTTCCCCTTGTCTGTTCGGAGGAGCCTATGCAGTTGGGAGGGACATCATTTCGTAGGAGGGGATTGGCGGTACGCCGCAGGACTAGAAGGTGTTTCTTCTGCGGGAAAGAGGGACATTTTGTTGGGGGATGTCCATCCCGTGCCTTGTTGAGCAAAAAGTCGCCGGAAAACTGTTAATCCCAGGTTGTATGGTGGACGACAACCTGGGAGTATGTATTTCGTCCGCTAGTTCTTCTCAGTTCCTTGTACCAGTGGAGGTGGTGGTTGGTACGAGAGTGGAGAGATTTTCTGTTCTTCTTGATAGTGGGTCCGGGGCTAATCTGGTTGACGCTCAGTTTGCTCAGCCTCAAGGTATGCATCTGAGTGTATTGGTCAAACCGATCCCTATATTCTCCATTGACGCCAGGCCTCTCGGCCAAGGTAGCTTTGTTCATGAGGTTCATAACATTGACCTTCGGGTAGGGGCAATACATAGGGAACTATTATCTTGTTATGTGTTGGAGGGTCTACCTACTCCTATTGTGTTGGGACTTCCTTGGTTGGTTAAACATAACCCTGTGATTAATTGGCAGTCCAGAGAGATAAGCCAATGGGGTGAGTTTTGCAAAAGTAACTGCATGAACACAGTCATCAGTGCGGTCGTGCCTAGTACTTTGCCTCCTTTTTTGGAGGACTTTGGGGATGTGTTCTCTGAGGAGGGGTGTCAGGAGTTGCCTCCTCATCGCGTGTATGACTGCTCTATTAATTTACTTCCTGATGCTAAGTTACCTAAAGCTAGGTTATATAACCTTTCTGGTCCTGAGAGGCAGGCTATGAAAGATTATATTTCGGAAAGTCTGGCCAAAGGGCATATTAGACCTTCATCTTCCCCAGTGGCCGCGGGGTTCTTCTTTGTGAAGAAAAAGATGGAGGCCTACGCCCTTGCTTGGATTTCCGCGAACTTAATCGGATTACTGTTCGAGATCCGTATCCACTCCCTCTTATTCCTGATCTCTTCAATCAAATTGTTGGCGCCAAATGGTTCTCTAAATTGGATCTCAGGGGGGCGTATAATCTGATTAGGATAAAAGAGGGGGATGAGTGGAAAACGGCGTTTAACACGCAGGAGGGACATTATGAGAACCTTGTCATGCCTTTTGGTCTGACTACTGCACCAGCAGTATTCCAACATTTTGTTAATGACATTTTTCGTCATCTGGTGGGGCTGTTTGTGGTCGTATATTTGGATGACATTTTAATTTACTCACCAGATCTTGTGTCTCACCAGGAGCATGTGAGACAGGTGTTGCAGATCTTGCGAGACAATAAACTATACGCCAAACTGGAAAAGTGTGTATTCGCCGTACAGGAACTTCAGTTTTTGGGTTTCTTGGTGTCAGCCTCCGGTTTCCGTATGGACCCTGAAAAGGTGAGAGCAGTGCTTGAATGGGATCAGCCAGAGGATCTTAAGGCTCTGCAGCGTTTTCTGGGGTTTGCTAACTACTACCGGAAATTTATTTGTAATTTCTCATCTGTTGTCAAACCTCTCACTGACATGACAAGAAAAGGGACGGATTTTTCTAAATGGTCGGACAAAGCTTGCCAAGCTTTTTCCTCTTTGAAAAAATGTTTTGCTTCGGCACCCGTTCTCATCCAACCAGATGCATCACAGCCGTTCGTTGTGGAGGTGGACGCGTCTGACGTAGGGGTGGGTGCAATATTGTCCCAGGGTCCGTCCCCTGGTAAATGGCATCCGTGCGCTTTCTTTTCTAAAAAAATGGTCGTCCGCCGAAAGGAATTATGATATCGGCAATAGGGAACTTTTGGCCATTAAGTTGGCTTTTGAAGAATGGCGTCACTTTTTGGAGGGGGCAGTCCACCCGGTCACCGTTTTACTGATCACAAGAACCTGCTGTATTTGGAATCTGCTAAGCGTCTGAATTCCAGACAAGCTCGATGGTCGTTGTTTTTTACCAGGTTTAATTTTGTTGTCACTTATCGCCCTGGATCTAAGAATGTTAAGGCGGATGCCTTGTCTCGCAGTTTCCCAGGGGCCGGGAAAATGGATGACCCGATTCCTATCCTTCAGGAGGGGGTGGTAGTGTCGGCTGTATTTTTCTGAGCTTGAGGAGGAGGTGTTAGAGGCTCAGGGGGACGCCCCTGCAGGACCTCCAGGGAGACTGTTTGTCCCAAATCAGTTGAGACAAAAGGTTATTGAGGCACATCATAATTCTGCTTTAGCAGGACATCCAGGGAGTAAGGCTACTTTAGATCTCCTTTCTCGCCGGTTTTGGTGGCCTAACGTTAATAAAGATGTTTTAACTTTTGTCGCGTCCTGTGGGGTTTGTGCTCGCTCTAAGACCCCTCATACCCGTCCGTCTGGGACCCTCTTACCCTTGAAACTTCCGGAGCGTCCATGGACTCATTTGTCTATGGACTTCATCACGGACCTTCCTCAGTCGTCAGGGAAGACTGTCATACTTGTGGTTGTTGACAGGTTCAGTAAGATGGCACATTTCATTGCTCTTCCTGCCCTCCCTAATGCTAAAACTCTGGCGCAGGTGTTCATTGGGGAGATTGTGAGACTTCATGGGTTGCCTTCTGATGTGGTGTCAGATAGGGGGTCTCAGTTTGTATCCAAGTTTTGGAGGGCATTTTGTTTACGTCGGGGGATGCAATTGTCATTTTCCTCGGCTTTTCATCCGCAGACCAATGGTCAGACAGAGCGTCTGAATCAAAGCCTAGAGACTTATCTTCGGTGTTTTGTCTCAGAGAACCAGGAGGACTGGTCTTCTTTCTTGCCTCTGGCAGAGTTCGCTCTTAACAACAGGCGGAGCGAGTCCACTGGTAAGTCCCCGTTTTTTGGGGCATATGGTTTTCATCCCCAGTTTTGTACTTTCAATGGGGGGGGCCCTTCTGGGGTTCCTGAGGAGGAGCGTTTCTCGTCGTCACTTGCTTCAGTGTGGAGAGGTGTATTGAATAATCTGAGTGCTATGGGGAACCGTTATAAACGTATGGCTGATAGGAGGAGAGTTTCTGGTCCAGATCTTAATGTGAACGATCTGGTATGGTTGTCTACCAGGAATATAAAACTTAAAGTTCCCTCCTGGAAGCTGGGCCCCAGATTCATCGGGCCGTACAGGATCAGTTCCATAATTAATCCTGTGGCATTTCGTCTGGACCTCCCTCCTACGTTTAAAATCCACAATGTGTTCCACAAGTCATTACTTAAGAGGTACGTGGCACCAGTCATACCATCACCTCTACCTCCTCCTCCAGTGGTGGTCAATGGTAACTTGGAGTTTCAAGTGTCAAAGATCATTGACTCACGTCTGAATCGCCGGTCCCTTCAGTACTTGGTTCATTGGAAGGGGTATGGTCCAGAGGAGAGGACGTGGGTTCCTGCGTCTGACATTAACGCAGATCGTTTGGTGCGGACCTTCCACAGAACTCACCCGGGCAAACCTGGCCCTGAGGGTCCGGAGGCCCCTCGTAGAAGGGGGGTACTGTCATGTGTGCATCGCCACGAAGATCGTCGCGGTTGCACATTCTGACTTCTCACAGCTGAGTTGCTGTTTCTTTGTGTTTGGCAGTTAGGGAGTTAATTCTGTCTGTGCTCAGTTCTGGGACTGGGTGCAGTTTCTCCCGGCTGCAATTAATTATTTGTTGATTGGTTTCCTTTAAATCTCTGGTGGTCTGTTTTGGGAGTTGCCAGTGAAATTCTTCATGCAGACCACAGATAGGATTGTATCTGTATAGACTTAAGTTAAAGAGCTCCTTAGTTGTTTTAAGCTCACCTTGCTTAGAGTTTAATATCCCAGATCATTTATGTTCCTTCTGTGTTTGAGTGTGTATGCAAGTCTGTGTTTTCTCCAGTCTGTCTTATATGTCTAATCTGTGTATTTAGCAGAGATCAGCCCATATCCCTTTGGTGGTAATCAGAATCCTTCTTAGGACTGATTACAGGGTTCAGGGACTGATAGGAGACAGGGTTAGGCTGGAGACTTGGACCTCTGAACCATTATCAGTACCTCCAAGGTGAGGGATTAGTTAGGACCCCAGTTTAGGGTCAGGTTAGACCCCCGGTCCTCCTCTTTCCTGTGACAGTGTATCAAGTACTCAAGATTAACCCTGAGTTCAACGGATATCGTGTCAGGTAAATCTATTCTATATTTACATGCTGATGTTGCAAATCTATATGTTGTATAGAGTGTTGTTCTTTTAAGAATAGTTTACTGACATCGTACACATATCATAAGACCGCGTGACAATCGGTCTCCCTTTTGCCAAATTCTCCCCTGTTATGATTTGGTAGCCGAGGAGGACAGTAGCCAAAATAGCCTAGGCAACCACTAACCCAGAGAGGTTAGTAATCAGCGGATTGCAGACCCCTGAGCTGACAGCACAACTAGAAGCAGCCGTGGGACGTGCCTACGGTGCCCTAGACGCCTCAACACAGCCAGAGAGATAAATAAGCCTAAAGAGAGAAAGGGGAAAGCTACACCCCCCACATCCGATCACTGGCTCGCTCTTGTTATCTGCACCTCAAAAACATTCCTAGAATTCAACCCTTTCTTACTTCAACTCTGCAAAAACTCTTACTGTTTCTCTTATTCATTCTTGTCTGGACTATTGTAACTCTCTACTAATCGGTCTCACTCTTGCCAAATTCTCCCCTGTTATGATTTGGTAGCCAAGGAGGACAGTAGCCAAAATAGCCTAGGCAACCAGACACTGTTATGTACGGTAGCTGAGGAGGACAGGAACAACAGCAGGGCAGCCGAACACCTGAGATGTTGGTAACTAATGGGTTGCAGAAACCTGAACTAACCACACAACTAGAGGTAGCCGTGGAGCGTTCCTACGTTGATCCTAGACGCCTCGTCACAGCCTGAGAGCTAGCTATACCTAAAGATAGAAATAGGAAAGCTAACTGTCCCGGAGTAGAGCCCCAAAGGAATAGGCAGCCCCCAAACATATAATGGCGGTTAGACAAGGTGAAGACACAAACGCAGGCAGAAAACAGATTGAGCAAACGCTGGGGCCACAAGCTGACTAAATGGGAAAGGACAGGAGAGATTACTTTCTGCAACCCAGAAAACCCTGAAAAAATACTGAAAATACTGAGATCACATGATCTCGCCACCCACTAAATCAGATCTTAGTGTGAACAAAACCAAGCTGCAGCCTCTGAAAAAGCAGGAAAAAGCAAATGAAAAAACAACAGAGGCTACAGACAAACTGTGAGGAGCTTAGGCCCCAGGAGGGGACCCGGCTGTCCTCCACAAATGTGCAGAAAACAATGCAAATAGCAAGCACAAAAATAAAGCAGAAAATATCTTATCTGATAGCAGAAGATGCAGGCAAGACTCAGCAAACTTCCAAATGAACCAGGAACCACAATTGAGACAAGAACAATTGATCACCGCAATCATCATGGGAGGGAACCTCCCTTATATCAGACCAGTCCGTGATCCCAGATTGCCATTCCTCGCTGAAAGTTTCAGTACTGTCTGTAACCACCAGAGGGAGCCTCTGCTCAGAAACCATCTCTAGCACATTCATAACAGTACCCCCCCTTGAGGAGGGTCAACGAACCCTCACTTGTGCAACCAGGTCGATCAGGATGAGCTCGGTGATAGGCACGGATCAGTCTCCTAGCATGGATGTCCGAAGCAAACACCCAAGAATTGTCCTCCTGACCATAACCTCTCCACTTAACCAAATACTGGAGTTTCTGTCTAGAAAAACGAGAATCCAATATTTTCTCAACCACATACTCCAGATTGCCCTCAACCAAAACAGGGTGAGGAGGCGCAGCAATAGGAACCACTGGCTCGACAAACCTCTTCAATAAGGACTTGTGGAACACGTTATGGATCTTAAATGTCCCTGGAAGAAGCAAACGGAAGGAAACAGGATTAAGAATCTCCATGATCTTATAAGGTCCAATGAACCTAGGCTTAAACTTTGGAGATGCAACCCTCATAGGGATATTTCTTGAGGACAACCAAACCAAGTCCCCCACTTTAAACCGAGGACCATCAGTCCTATGCCGGTTGGCAAACCGTTGGGCCTTCTCCTGAGAGAGAGACAACCTCTCCACTACCTGGTCCCAAATCTGCTGCATTCGCTCCACAACAGAGTCAACACCCGGACAGACAGAAGCCTCCGCCTGTCCCGAAGAAAATCGAGGGTGAAACTCAAAATTGCAGAAAAATGGAGACACAAGGTGGCAGAGCTAGCCCTATTATTAAGAGCAAACTCAGCCAAAGGCAAAAAAGAGACCCAGTCATCTTGATCAGCAGACACAAAACATCTCAAATAAGTCTCCAAGGTCTGGTTTGTTCTCTCGGTTTGTCCATTGGTCTGAGGATGAAAAGCAGAGGAGAAAGATAATTGAACACCAAGTTTAGAACAAAATGTCCTCCAAAATCTGGAAACAAACTGGACTCCTTTGTCAGACACAATGTTCTCGGGAGTGCCATGTAACCGAACCACGTGCTGAAGGTACAAAGGCACCAATTCGGAGGAGGAAGGTAACTTAGGTAATGGCACAAGATGTATCATCTTGGAAAACCTATCACAGATTACCCAGATAACGGTCATTCTCTGAGAAACAGGGAGGTCGGAAATAAAATCCATAGAGATATGGGTCCATGGCCTCTTGGGTACAGGTAATGGCATTAACAAACCACTAGAGCGAGAGCAAGGCTTGGAGCGAGAGCAAGTCCCACAGGACTGCACAAATTCCCTGATGTCACGAAAACAAAGTAGGCCACCAAAAGGACCGACTCACCAAGTCTCTGGTACCAAAAATCCCGGGATGACCAGCCAACGCGAAACAATGAATCTCAGACATCACACTCTTCTTCCACTGGTCTGGGACAAACAATTTCCCAATAGGGCAGCGCTCAGGTTTATCCTCCTGACACCCTTCCAGAGCCAGTCTCAAATTGGGCAAGATGGCGGAAAGAACTACACCCTCTTTCAAAATAACAGTAGGATCAGATAACTCAGGAGAGTCCGCAAAGAAACTCCTCGAGAGGGCATCCGCCTTAACATTTTTAGTGCCAGGAAGAAAAGAAACCACAAAAATTAAAACGTGTGAAAAACAAGGCCCACCTGGCCTGTCTAGGATTAAGTCGCTTGGCTGATTCGAGATAAACCAGATTCTTATGGTCCGTGAGGACCACTACCTGATGTTTGGCTCCTTCCAGCCAATGTCTCCACTCTTCAAAGGCCCACTTCATGGCCAATAACTCCCGATTACCCACGTCATAATTACGTTCAGTTGGATAAAATTTTCGAGAGAAAAAGGCACAAGGGTTACTCTTAGAGGTCTCTGGATCTCTTTGGGACAAAACGGCACCTGCCCCAATTTCAGAGGCATCAACCTCAAACCTGAAACGGTAGAGAAACATCAGGCTGCTGTAGAAGAGGAGCAGAAGTGAATCTCCGCTTAAGTTCCTGAAACGCAGAGACTGCCTCAGGAGGCCAATTCACCACATCAGAACCCTTTTTGGTCAAATCAGTCAATGGTTTAACAATACCGGAGAAATTACCAATAAATTTACGATGAAAATTGGCAAAACCCAAAAATCTCTGAAGAGCCTTTAATGAAGTAGGTTGGACCCAATCACAGATGGCCTGAACCTTGACCGGGTCCATTTCAATAACAGACGGAGACAAAATGAATCCCAGAAATGAGACCTTATGTACGCCAAAAAGACACTTTGATCCCTTCACATACAGTGCATTCTCTCTCAAAATCTGGAACACAGTTCGAACATGTTTCACATGAGAGTCCCAGTCATTGGTTAAAATCAAGATATCATCCAAATAAACAATCAGAAATTTATCCACAAAATCCCTGAAAATATCATTCATGAAGGATTGGAATATGGAAGGAGCATTAGTGAGCCCAAAGGGCATCACTAGGTACTCAAAATGCCCCTCTGGGGTATTAAACGCCGTCTTCCATTCATCCCCGTGCTTAATGCGAATAAGGTTATACGCCCCCGAGGTCAAGCTTGGTAAACCAACTAGCACTTTTCACCCTGGAAAACAGGTCAGAAATCAAGGGTAACGGATATTGATACTTCACAGTGATCTTATTCAAGAGACGATAATCAATACACGGCCTCAATGAACCATCCTTTTTGGCCACAAAGAAAAAAACGGCACCCAAGGGTGAAGAGGATGGTCTGATATGACCCTTCTCAAATGACTCCTTGATATAAGATCGCATAGCATCGTGTTCAGGTACAGACAAGTTAAAAAGGCGACCTTTAGGAAATTTACCACCAGGCACTAATTCAATAGCGCAATCATAGCTCCTGTGAGGGGGCAAGGATGCAGATTTACTTTCACTAAATACATCCGAAAAATCAGTCAAAAAGTCAGGAACATCCTGAGACTGGGGAGAGGCAGAAAAAACAGGAGTGTCGGCATTAACATATTGGCAGCCCCAACTGGTCACAGACACAGATTTCCAATCCAAAACAGGATTATGAGACTGTAACCAATGGAAACCTAGTACAATAATGTCATGCAGATTATACAGCACCAGAAATTTGCAACTCTCCTGATGATCTGGTTCAACCCTCATTATCACCTGAGTAGAAAACTGGGGTTTATTCTCCGTCAAAAGGGTAGAATCAATGCCCAGTAGGGGAATAGACTTCCACAGGGGTATCATAGGAAACCCACAATGTTTGGCAAAGTCAAAATCCATCAGGTTAATAGCTGCTCCTGAATCAACAAAAGCCTGAGCCGAAAATGTGGACATGGAGAAAATGAGGGTAACAGTCAACAGAAATTTAGTCTGAACACTACCCAAGACAACTGAGCGCGCAAAACGTCTTCCCCGCTTAGGGCAGACGGAAATAGCATGGGACGCGTCACCACAGTAGAAACATAACCCATTGCGCCTACGAAACTCATGACGCTGAGCCCCAGAAGTCACTCCATCACACTGCATGGGCTCAGGAGCTGGCTCACAAGGCAACACTATCTCACGCATACCTCTGCGCTCACGCAAACGTCTGTCAATTTGAATGGCCAAAGACATAGAATCATTGAGACCAGAGGGAACAGGGAATCCCACCATAACGTCCTTTACTTTTTTTGACAGACCCTTTCGAAAAGGGCTGCCAAAGCATGATCATTCCATTTGGTCAGAACTGCCCACTTTCAAAATTTCTGACAGTACAACTCAGCGTCTTCAAGACCCTAATTTAATGCCAACAGGATTTTTTCAGCTTGATCAGTGACATTAGGTTCATCATACAATAACCCCAGAGCCTGAAAAAAATACATCAATATCATTCAAAACAGGATCCCCAGGTGTCAGGGAAAAAGCCCAATCCTGAGGGTCACCGCGCAGCAGGGAGATGACAATTTGAACCTGCTGTGCAGCGTTCCCTGAGGACTTAGGCCTTAAGGCAAAAAACAACTTACAGTTATTTTTGAAATTCAGAAATTTAGATCGATCCCCCAAAAACAAATCTGGCATGGGAATCCTAGGTTCCACAACCGGCAACCCAGCAAGATAGGTAGCAATACTCCGACCCTCAGTGGCAAGCTGATCCACACGGCCAGACAACTGTGCAAACTCCATTGAGAGAGAAAAAAAAATCCTCCTCAGCACCCAGAGAAAAAGAGGGAAAAAATGCAACAAACAGAAAAAAAAAAAAATTCTGACAACTCTGACAACTTTTTTTTTTTCCACACTATTTTTCCCTTCTGTGAGTACCATATAATTTTCAGTTTGGCCGGTGATACTGTTATGTACGGTAGCTGAGGAGGACAGGAACAACAGCAGGGCAGCCGAACACCTGAGATGTTGGTAACTAATGGGTTGCAGAAACCTGAACTAACCACACAACTAGAGGTAGCCGTGGAGCGTTCCTACGTTGATCCTAGACGCCTCGTCACAGCCTGAGAGCTAGCTATACCTAAAGATAGAAATAGGAAAGCTAACTGCCCCGGAGTAGAGCCCCAAAGGAATAGGCAGCCCCCAAACATATAATGGCGGTTAGACAAGGTGAAAACACAAACGCAGGCAGAAAACAGATTGAGCAAACGCTGGGGCCACAAGCTGACTAAATGGGAAAGGACAGGAGAGATTACTTTCTGCAACCCAGAAAACCCTGAAAAAATACTGAAAATACTGAGATCACATGATCTCGCCACCCACTAAATCAGATCTCAGTGTGAACAAAACCAAGCTGCAGCCGCTGAAAAAGCAGGAAAAAGCAAATGAAAAAACAACAGAGGCTACAGACAAACTGTGAGGAGCTCAGGCCCCAGGAGGGGACCCGGCTGTCCTCCACAAATGTGCAGAAAACAATGCAAATAGCAAGCACAAAAATAAAAGCAGAAAATATCTTATCTGATAGCAGAAGATGCAGGCAAGACTCAGCAAACTTCCAAATGAACCAGGAACCACAATTGAGACAAGAACAATTGATCACCGGCAACCATCATGGGAGGGAACCTCCCTTATATCAGACCAGTCCGTGATCCCAGATTGCCATTCCTCGCTGAAAGGTTCAGTACTGTCTGTAACCATCAGAGGGAGCCTCTGCTCAGAAACCATGTCTAGCACATTCAAAACAAGACACCCAGAGAGATTGGTAACTAGAAGCAGCCGTGGGACGTGCCTACGGTGCCCTAGACGCCTCGACACAGCCGGAGAGATAACTAAGCCTAAGAGAGAGAAAGTTGAAAGCTAACTGTCACGGAGTCGAGCCCCCAAAGGAATAGGTAGCCCCCAAACATATATTGGCGGTGAGACAAGGTGAAATACAAACACAGGCAGAAAATAGAGCAAGCAAATGCTGGGGCCCAAACTGTCTAGATAGAACAGGACAGGAAAGAATACTGTCTGCAATCCAGCAAAAACTCTAAGAAAAACTCCAACCACTCTGATATGCAAAAATACTGAGACCACACGATCTCTCCCCTGCTAGATCAGAACTCTGGTATAACTGGTAGCAAATAAGTGGATACTGAAATAACAGGGAACTGAAAATACATAAACAATGGCAAATGAGAAAAAGAGGCCAGCGCAGGCCCCCGCAGGGGAACCTGGCTGTACAAACTCAAGAAGTGCAGAAAACTGAGATAGACAAAAACTAATGCCAAAGAAATAAACAGCAAATAACTTAGTCTGAAAGTTGCAGGACAAGAAGGAAGCAAGCTGATTTCCAAAAGAGACCAGGAAGCAACAAATCACAGGCGAGGATCATGGGAAGGTAGCTCACTTATATCTCCCCAGTCAGTACCACCTGATTGCCACTCATTGCCCCCAGGTGATGGACTTCTGTTAGCCAAGGCAGCTTCATTACTATCAGCAGCCACCAGAGGGAGCCCAAACTCCGAAGTCAGATCCAGAGTGTTCACAACACTCCCATCTCCAATCTGTCTTGAATGCTGCAGCCAGGATCATAATCCTCACCAACTGTTACACTGATGCCTCTACCTTGTGCCAGTCATTACATTTGTTACCCATCCACTCCAGAATCCTGTACAAACTTATTACCCTCACCCACAAAGCACTCCATGGTTCAGCACCACCCTACATCTCTTCCCTCATCTCAGTCTACCACCCTTGCCTTCCGTTCTGATGATGACCTGAGGTTAGCATCCTCAATAATCAGAACCTCCCACTCCCGTCTTCAAGACTTTTCACGTGCTGCGCCAATTCTTTGGAATGCATTACCCAGGTTAATATAATGAATCCCCAATCCCCACAGTTTTAAGCGTGCCCTAAAATCGCATTTGTTCAGACTGGCCTACCGCCTCAATGCATTAACCTAATTATCCCTGTGTTGCCCATTCAAAATTTTTACCATAACCAGGTTCCTCGTATCATGTTCTCAACCGCTTTATGCATTTAATAGTTCTCTGTGTCTGTACTGTTACATACTTAGGCTGATAACTGGTTCATGCAGCATTACATGAACACCCGATTCTTACACTATGGCTGGTCCGAACAACGAAAGCAATTGTTACCATCTACCTTTCGTGTCTCCCCTTTTTCCTCATAGATTGTAAGCTTGCGAGTAGGGCCCTGATTCCTCTTGGTATCTGTTTTGATCTGTGTTTATTGCTATTCGGTAATGTCTATTGTCTGTACAAGTCCCTCTAAAATGTAAAGTGCTGCGGAATATGTTGGCGCTATAGAAATAAAATTACTATTATTATTAAGGGGGATGATTTAAAATTTTATATTTTTTTATTTTTTTTTATATTTTTAAAAACATTTTTTTTTTCAGTTTTGGCACGCTTTAATAGGCTCCATGGGAGTTTAGAAGCTGCCACTGCCTGATCTCCTCTACTACATAGAGGCGATGAGCAGATCGCCTCTATGTAGCAGAATTACTCACTTGCTGTGAGCGCCGACCACTGGGTGGCGCGCACAGCAAGCCAGCATTGACAACCAAAGAGGTCTCCAGGAGAGCTGCGATCACGTGACGCGGGTCACCGGTGTGCGTATTTCCGGCCCGATGGCCGGAAGCGCCATTTAAATGCCACTGGCAGCATTTGACAACAGCATTTAACTAGTTAATAGCCGCGGGTGGATCACGATTCCACCCGCGGCTAATGCGGGCACATGTCAGCTGTTTTGAACAGCTGACATGTCCCGGGAAAGATGTGGGCTCACACAGAGCCCACATCAAAGGGAGGGAGTCCAACATTGGAGTACTGTTACGCCCAATGTCAGTAAGGGGTTAAAGAGGATCAGGTCACAAGTATTGGCCAGTTTTTGCTCTTATTCTAATCACATTGCTTCTTTGAGTGTTCTGGAATTTTTTAAGCGTTTAAAAGATATGGGCCTTTTTATTTAGCGCTAATAGTTAATTAATAATTTTCCAAAGGGGCGGTGCTCTTCAGGGTAATCATGCAGAGCAGACTAAATACACACCCCCAGGGAATGCTGTGATGAACACCTCAATGGTAAAGACCATAGAAATTAGCACTAAATAAAAAGGCCATATTATATCTGGAACTATATGGTGGATTTGGATTTACAAAAAAAATTAGAATACTAATAGGAGCTGCAGGTATAAACTAGGAGCAAAACCTGGCTAGTATGACCTGGTGACAGGTCCTCCTCTGTAAGGGGTTAAAAGCTTTCAAGCTTTGGATGTCTATTGCCTCAGTCACACATCCATGTGTCACAGTCCAGCACATTCTGATACGCAGAATATTCATAAGACTCCAGACCCAAACTTGACAATCTCAGTTATATTTTTGAGGCTGTCAAGATCAGGTCAGAAGAGCAGAGGACAGTCTGTACATCACGGTCCACTCTTGGACTGTGATACATCAATGTGTAAATGCGACATGTGACTGTTTTCAGTAGTCAGCCAGCTTTCTTAGAAACAGCACCACACATGTTCACTGGTTGTGTTTGGCACTGCAGCCCACAGTATTAATTTCAATAAAGTAAAATGGAAATACCACAAACATCCTGTGGACAGATGTGGCACTATTTTTGGAAGAAGATAACCATGTATTTATAGTCCTGTACAGGATCAGTGCTTGGTTACTTATATGCTGATACTGTAAGGGAGTTGACCACTTTCTCACCCCCTGATAAGTTGATTTCTGAGTGTTTATGAGGACACTTTGTGCTTATGGTTGTTTAAAGGGAACCTGTCTTGACGATTTTACTACAGAAGCTAGTGGTAGATGTACAGTATAGGTCATAGTGCAACAATAAAATGCTACCTGTTTTGTAGCAAACCAAAGTACCATTGCTGAGAAATAAAGCTTTGAAGCGACATTCAAATTATCTTAGTAGTGCATTGGGGGCGTATTTATGTGCTCAGAGTATACTGACACTCTCCCAATATACTTTCAGGCTACTTTGCATATGGTTTTGAAGCTTGGTTTGCCGGTGCTGCTATACAGTATCGGATTACTTCAAAACATGTATAATTTTTGTTGTTGCGCTAAGGCCTATACAGCCAGACCAATAATTTCAGTAGTAAAATGGTCCAGAAAGGTTCCCTTTAGCTTGTTGCATACAGAAGAATACTTCACATATCTGTTTTCCTATTATATATAGTCTATTATTGTATACATATAGTCTGATGAATAGTTTGTGCATGCAGTCTGATTTATTTTCACCTTAGAATATTAGTAATAAAGCATTTACTTGTGGAAGAGAAATATTATTCAGAAAACAAACTCACTGTAAATTTTTGATAACTAAACAGGCGGGAGCTCAGCTTATCTCTATTTCCCAGGCAGCTGAAGTTCTGGTTGGTTTAATCGGGAAGAAGCCATCTCCAGTTTACAGGAGTAGAGCACATATTTAGGATCAGTTATAATAATAAAAGAAGTTTGTTTTTTTAAATTTGGATTTTCTACATTTGTACATTTAACAAAGGTGATAATTAAATACAGTTAATGAAGTTAATTATTATTTTAATTTTCTAAAACTGTTCTTTTATTAGACTTGAGAGTCCTCAGTGGTTGATACCTTTTAATAGCTAACTGAAAAGATGGTGTTATGTTTCGGTAGCTGAGGAGAGCAGGCAAAAACAGCAATACACCAGAGAGGTTGAAATCTATTGGATTGCAGTACCCTGACTAACCACCACAACTAAAGGCAGCCGTGGAGCGTTCCTACGTTGGTCCTAGACGCCTCGTCACAGCCTGAGAGATTAACTACACCTAAAGATAGAAAGAGGAAAGCTATCTGCCCCGGAGCAGATCCCCAAAGAACATAGGTAGCCCCCAAACATGTAATGGCAGTTAGACAAGAGGAAATACAGACACAGACAGAAAATAGTATGAGCAAACGCTGGGGCCCAATCTGCCTAGACAGAAAAGGACAGAAAGGATACTCACTGCAATCCAAAAAAAACCTAAAAAATGCCAACGCCACTGACCGCAAAAAACACCTGAGATCACACGACCTCTACCACCTAAATCAGTTCTCTGGTGTAACAAAACTAAGCTGCAGCCACTGAAAAAACTGGAAAAGGCAAATGAACAAATAACAATGGCTCCAGAGGAACTGAAAGGAGCCCAAGCCCCCTGGGGGGGGGGAACCTGGCTAACCTCACAGAAATGCAGAGAAATATGCAAATGGTAAGCACAAAAACAAAAACAGAAAATATCTTATCTGAAAGCAGAAGAAGAGGCCAGACTCAGCAAGCTTCCAAGTGAACCAGGAACCACAGTTGAGACAAGAACAATTGATCACCGGCAACCATGATGGGACGGAACCTCCCTTATATCAAGCCAGTCTGTGAATCCTGATTGCCAATCCTCATTGAATGGTTCAGTACTGTTTGTAACCACCAGAGGGAGCTTCTGCTCAGAATTCATTTCCAAAACATTCACAACAAGATGGTAGGTAACAAGTTGCAAGCTTTCGAGACTACTCAGGTCTCATCATCAGGTAAAGACTAAAACAAAAACTGAAGAATCACATATTTATACACAACACAGCACAGAAATAATGCAATAGGTAAGACAAGTGATGTGAAGCAGAACTGTCATTATGGGAGAGGGATGAACATAAATATTGGAACAGTTCATAGATAAGGAGTGTGAAAGTTTCATTGCCCTCTGATTGGGGTCTGGTATTGTGTTTTGATACCCCCAGGTCAGAGAAGCAGATTCCTTAATTGATGTACAAGGACATAAATCCATGGGAAACATTCATTCCAGCACTGAGAGTGTCAAAGGTCTTCATGAGCTTATACACTATGTTCCAAATTATTATGCAAATGATATTTTTCTCTGATTTTCCTAAGTGGTCGGTGCAAATGACAGTCAGTCTAATAAAAGTCATCACCCGTTAGAGTATACATCGAATTTTATTGAAGAAACCTCCCAATGATAACAGTATAATCTCCAAAATGGAAAAAAACTCAAAATGCACTGTTCCAAATTATTAGGCACAGTAGAATTTCTGAACATTTGATCTGTTTTAAAGAACTGAAAATGCTCATTTGTGGAATTTGCAGCATTAGGAGGTCACATTCACTGAACAAAAAAGCTACACAACTCCAAAACATCCTAAAAGGCCAAGTTACATGTTAACATAGGAACCCTTCTTTGATATCACCTTCACAATTCTTGCATCCATTGAACTTGTGAGTTTTTGGAGAGTTTCTGCTTGTTTTTCTTTGCATGAAGTCAGAATAGCCTCCCAGAGCTGCGGTTTTGATGTGAACTGCCTCCCACCATCTCAATCTTTAGCTTGATGATACTCCAAAGGTTCTCTATAGGGTTGAGGTCAGGGAGTTTATCTCCTTATATGCCCATAGCAGCCAATGACTCTAAGGTATTCTTTGCAGCATGAGATGGTGCATTGGCATGAATGAAGATGATGTTGCATCTGAAGACACGTTTCTGCTTTTTATACCATGGAAGAAAGTTGTCAGTCAGAAACTCAATATACTTTGCAGAGGTCAATTTCATACCTTCATGAACCTTAAAGGGCCCTACCAGCTGTTTCCCCATGATTCCGGCCCAAATCATGACTCCTCCACCTCCTTGCTAACGTAGCAGCCTTGATGGGACAAGGTAGCCATCCACCAACCATCCACTACTCCATCCATCTGGACCATCCAGGGTTGCTCAACACTCATCAGTAAACAAGGCTGTTTGAAAATTAGTCTTCATGTATGTCTGGGCCCATTGCAACCGTTTCTGCTTGTGAACACTGTTTAGGGGTGGCCGAATAGTAGGTTTATGCACCACAGCAAGCCTTTGAAGGATCCCACACCTTGTGGTTCGAGGGACTCCAGAGGCACCAGCAGCTTCAAATATCTGTTTGCAGGTTTGTAATGGCTTTGTAGCAGCTGCTCTCTTAATCCGATGAACTTGCCTGGCAGAAACCTTCCTCATTCTGTCTTTATCAGCACAAACACGTCTGTGCTCAGAATCAGCCATAAATCTCTTAACAGTACGATGATCAAGCTTAAGTTTTCAGGAAATATCTAATGTTTTCATCCCTTGACCAAGGCATTGCACTATTTCATGCTTTTCAGCAGCAGAGAGATCTTTTTCTTTCCCATATTACTTGAAAACTCTGGCCTGCTTAATAGTGTGGAACATCCAGTTTTCCTTTTATTGGGCTCACATGGCAAACTAATTATCACAGGTATCTGAGATTGATTTCAGTTATCCAAAGAACCCTGAGACACAATACCATCAATGGGTTTCATTTACAAAAAAGAACAAAAAACGCTATGACACTTAAAACCAATTTGCATAATAATTTGGAACATAGTGTATTCCCAAACCTTTCTATCTCTCTCAGATTTAAAGTTAGATTTTAATACAAGTAATTTCATGTCCATCATGCTATGACCGGGGAAACAAAAGTGTTTGGCCACAGGTAGATCCATTCTGTTTTCTCTTATTGTGTGGCGATGGGAATTCATCCTTGTTCTTAGTTTTTGCCCTGTCTCCCCCACATACAGACCCCTAGATGGACATTTCGTACAAATAATTAGGTACACCACATTAGATGTGATGCAGCTGAAAGTACCAGGGATCTTGTAGTCCTGAAGGGAGTTGGGGATCTTTATCTTGTCCGTGGTCATTATAGATGAACAGGTTTTACATTTTTTCTGGTTGCAAGGAAAGGTTCCTGCAGCTGTTGGGGAGGACAGGGAGCTTCTGACAATGATGCTTCTTAGATTTGGGGGCATCTTTTTGTAGTAAAGGTTGTAATTTCCGTGCAGCTCCCCTTAGCACCTCCAGATTTGGATTGTAGGTGACCACTAGAGGCACCCGGTTATTTTCATCTTTAGTTTTGTACTGTAGCAGGTGATTCCTTGATATTATTGTGGCTCTTGTAATTTGGTTTTCAATTGTTCTTGGATGGTAGCCCTGGTTCAGAGAGGTCTTTCTGAGGCGACCAAGGTGTTCATCTCTATCCATGGGGTTGGAACATATACGATTGTATCTGATGGCTTGGCTGTAGACAATAGAGTTTTTTATGTGTTTTGGATGGAAACTGTCCCATTTAAGCTATGTCAGACGGTCGATTGGCTTCTGATACAGGGATGTCTCTATTTCATTGCTCTTTAGCTTAAGGGTGGTGTCTAAAAAGTTAATTTCAGTGCTGGAGTAGTTGAGTGTTAAGTTAATGGTGGGATGGAATTGATTAAACTGTTTGTGGAATGTCTTTAGCTGTTGCTCAGACTCCATCCAGATGATTAAGATATCATCAATGTAGCGGTAGTAGGCCCGAGGCCTGATGGGACATGAGGACAGAAAGTCGCTTTCAAGCTTGGCCATGAAAAGATTTGCATACTGTGGAGCCATTTTACTTCCCATAGCTGTGCCAGTCTCCTGAAGATAGATCTTGTCGTCAAATTCAAAGTACAGTAATTGTGGGTGAGGATGAATTTTGTGAGTATCACCACGGAATCAGCATCATTCCCGGTGTTTTCCATGAAGACTTTGCAGGCATTTAATCCATCCTGGTGTGGGATATTAGAGTACAAAGATTCCACATCCATGGTGGCCAGGATGGTTCCTTCTGGTAGAGGACCTATTGCTGCTAGTTTATTCAGTAGGTCAGTTATGTCCTGAATGTAGCTGGTTGTATTCTTTACCAGGGGTTTAAGAATACCCTCTAACCATCCAGATACCTGCTCAGTAAGGGTGTCCACACATGAAATAATCGGCCTCCCTGGGTTCCCAGCTTTGTGGATTTTGGGAAGCATGTAGAATGTCCCTATTCTTGGACTTTCTGGTATCAGGTCATCAGCTCTTATGGATTTGTCAGGCAGACAAGATACCAACTTGCTTAGTTCCTTGTAATAGTCCTGTGTAGGATCCGACTCCAGTTTTCTGTAGTAGCGTGTGTCCATCAGTTGTCTGTTTGCTTCCTTCATATAGTCTGATGTGTTCATCATGACTATTGCACCTCCCTTGTCAGCAGATTTAATGATGATTTCTTTGTTGGTTTTCAGAGACCGTATGGCCTTTCACTGTTGGGCACTGATGTTGGATGCTTGTCTCCTGTTGGTGGCTATGATGGTGGATTTTATCAAATGTCTGAATGAGTCTATATATTTATCCAAATGAGGGTTGCGTCCAGGTGGAGGAGTCCAGTCTGACCTCTTCTTTGTTGTTGGGATCCCTTTTACTTCAGTCCGAGTGTTTTCTGAATCTTCTGTATCATTGAAGTATTCCCTCAGGCGCAGTCTCCTGAAAAATGTTCCATATCACTGCAGAGTTCAGTTTTATCTAGGGCCTTAGTGGGACAAAATGAGAGTCCTCTAGAAAGCACGGCCAGCTCCACCTTGTTGGGTTTGTAATCTGAGAGATTGATGACACAGTTGGATGCCTTTGTGTCTGGAATGGAGTGGTTGTCAGAGTTGTCAGGTCTTGGTTTTATTTTGTATCTGTATGTATAGAGTCCTGAATTGAGGCGCAAACTGTGTAGTTTCTTTTCCTTGTTATGAATCAGAAAGGTCCGTAGTTTGTTATAGTATTGTTGTAATTTTTGCTCTGTGCTTTCTGTAAGTGTTTTCCTCAGAGTTTCAAATTGCCCTTGGACTTTACTCCTTATGCTGTAGCAGACATGCAAAAGATGGTTCCTAATGTCCTGTGACAAAGGTTTTGTGCATAATGGGTATTGTAGGTGTGAAGAATTGGGTTTGTAATCCAGAGTCCTTTGGGAATTAGATTCTCCTTTTTGCATTTAGATAAGAAAAAAATGTCGCTGTCCATTTGTGCACGTTTCTTCAGAAGTGGTTATCCCCGGTCATAGCATGATGGACATGAAATTACTTGTATTAAAATCTAACATTAAATCTGAGAGAGATAGAAAGGTTTGGGAATATAAGCTCATGATGACCTTTGACACTCTCAGTGCTGGAATGAATGTTTCCCATGGATTTATGTCCTTGTACATCAATTAAGGAATTTGCTTCTCTGACCTGGGGGCATCAAAACACAATACCAGACCCCAATCAGAGGGCAATAAAACTTTCACACTCCTTATCTATGAACTGTTCCAATATTTATGTTCATCCTTCTCCATAATGACAGTTCTGCTTCACATCACTTGTCTTACCTATTGCATTATTTCTGTGCTGTGTTGTGTATAAATATGTGATTCTTCAGTTTTTGTTTTAGTCTATGCCTGATGAAGAGACCTGAGTAGTCTCGAAAGCTTGCAATTTGTTACCATCTTTTCAGTTAGCCATTAAAAGATATCAATCACTGAGGACTCTCAATTCTAAATATATTTCTATCTACTGGCTAACACGGTACAAAGATATACTTCTTTCCTTTATCTTTTATTAGACTGTAAGTTGTGCTAAACCATTTAGTTACTGGGTCCTAAATTCACAACAATTTTAGGACACAGACTTATTTCAAATCAGAAAAGCAACAGATGATAGAGAAAAGCCCAATTTACTTTTCCTTAATGTGTGTCAATAAAGTGGTCAGAACTATCGATTCCAGAAGAGAATGGCCCAGCAGCGGCATTTCTTACAGAGGCCGAAGCTAAGGCTGGAGTCACACACAACGTATAAAAAAATCGGTCAGTTTTTCACGGACGAGAATTGCACAAATGTTCCCTGAACAGTGAACCATATGTCATCCGTTTGCAATGCGATGATGCGATTTTGTCACATCTAAGCATCCGTGTAACATCCATACGGCAAAATGAACATATAATGGATTCATACATATATATATATATATATATATATATATATATATATATATATATATATATACAGTACAGACCAAAAGTTTGGACACACCTTCACATTCAAAGATTTTTCTGTATTTTCATGACTATGAAAATTGTAGAATCACACTGAAGGCATCAAAACTATGAATTAACACATGTGGAATTATATATTACACTTTACAAAAAAGTGTGAAACAACTGAAAATATGTCTTATATTCTAGGTTCTTCAAAGTAGCCACCTTTTGCTTTGATTACTGCTTTGCACGCAGAAAAGGTGAACGGATGGACTCTACATGCCTGGTTCCCACCGTGAAGCATGGAGGAGGTGGTGTGATGGTGTGGGGGTGCTTTGCTGGTGACACTGTTGGGGATTTATTCAAAATTGAAGCGTTGAGCGGTCCAGCACCATGCGAGTGCTGTCCGATTTATACGCATTGGTGTCCTTTGAAAAGCCGGCAATTCATCCCCGGCTACTGTAAATCACACTGACAGCTCACAAAACACTAGATACATACACATAGAATACATATATATATATATATATATATATATATATACATGTCATTGTGACACATATATATATATTTATAGTTCATACACTTCTACATAGTATAATAGCCGCTAATTCAATTGCCGGCTTTTGTGAAATTACAGACCCGACATGAAATGACGGTTAACCATGTCATTTCATGTAGTTTGATATATGGTTTTCACTAACAATTACATGAGTGTATGTGTGCAAAATTTCATACATGTAGGGGTTAATTAAAGGTGTAAATTCGTTGAAAAAAAATGCGTGGGCTCCCGCGCTATTTTCTCCACCAGACAGGCAAAGCCAGCGAGTGGGGGCACATAATCTTAGAATAGGGAGGGTGCATTTATTTTGTGCCCCCCCCTGGCTACTAACATCTGCCCCCAGCCACCCCAGAAAAGGCAAATCTATAATTAGATGCGCCCTTTCTGGCACTTATCCCATCTATTCCCATTGCCCTGTAGCGGTGGCTAATGGGTTAATAATGGGTTAAAGCCACCTTGCTATTGGAAGGTGACTTTAAGCCAGGTTAATAATTGAGAGTTGTCAATTAGACAACTCTCAATTATTAATCCTATTGTATGAAATTAAAAAAAACACGCACACATTAATTAAAAATCATTTTAATGAAATAAACATACAGTTTTTGACCATATTTTATTTTACTGGTATTCCTTCGATTCCCTTGTTCTCCTGTAATAATAAAAAAATAATAAAACAACATTATTCTTACCTATCTGGCGCTCTGTCAGGTCCAACGCTGTAATCCTTCACAAAGGGTTAACTGGTTTACAGCAAGCAGCGCAGCTAATGCTGGCAGCTCAGCTGTAAGCCCCCAAACGAATGAGCTCCTCTCCCGGCTGACAGGAGAGGAAATGATTAGCTGGGAAGCTTAATTGCTTCCCAGGCTAATCAGTTAACTTCAGGTCAGCCGGGGACTCCCTCTGACGTCACTGATGCTGTGCTGCTGACCTGAACTGATTAGCCTGGGAAGCAATCAATTACGCTTCCCAGCTACTGTCAAATATATATATATGTCACAATGACATATATATATATATATATGTATTCTATGTGTATATATCTATTCTTTATTTTGTTATTTAAAAGCTATTCATTTGGATCCATTATATGTCGGTTTTGCTAGCCACCAACAAAATCTCGCAAGTCGGATGTCAATCGGATGTGAAACGTACGCTCAGATGCGACTAAATCGCATCATCGCAGTACAATCGGATGACAGACAGATCAATATTCATGAAACTTTTGTGCGATAATCGTCCGACTAAAATGGTCCGATTTTTTAGACGTTGTGTGCATGGGCGTACCCACCGTACCGCAGGGGCGCGCCGTGCCAAGATGAGGCCATCAGCATCAGCCGGCCCTTTAAAAGGTGCTTCTGGGCTGGCTGCGACACACATACAGTCGGGAATCGGGTCCCGGGATGGTAAATGCTAGACTGTATGGGCTCTTTCCAGGTGTGATGTCGTTCACGGGGGCGTGTCATACCAATAGGGGGTGTGTTCTGCCAAAGCCAGGAAAAGAAGCCAACATTAGACATTGGTCTCAGCAGTCTGATGCTGGCGTGTGTTTGCTTCAGGAGGGAAATCTGAGGTCAGAGTCCTCAGTGACACATAGGAGGATTTATTAATTAATGGGTAGATGTCTCCTTAGATTTTTGGTTGACTGGGTCTGATACTTGGGGCTGTGTAGTGGGGTTTGAAAGGGTGAATGCACGCTTGTGGGGTCTGATTGTGCACTGAGGGGTTAATGCACACTTGTGGGGTCTATGTGTGCTCCTAGGGGGTTTACTGCACACTTGTGGGGTCTGTGTGTGCTCCTAGGGGGTTTAATGCACGCTTGTGGGGTCTGTGTGTGCTCCTAGGGGTTAATGCACGCTTGTGGGGCCTGTGTGTGCTCCTAGGGGGTTAATGCACGCGTGTGGGGTCTGTGTGTGCTCCTAGGGGGTTAATGCATGCTTGTGGGGTCTGTGTGTGCTCCTAGGGGGTTAATGCACGCTTGTGGGGTCTGTGTGTGCTCCTAGGGGGTTTAATGCACGCTTGTGGGGCCTGTGTGTGCTCCTAGGGGGTTAATGCACGCTTGTGGGGCCTGTGTGTGCTCCTAGGGGGTTAATGCATGCGTGTGGGGTCTGTGTGTGCTCCTAGGGGTTTAATGCATGCTTGTGGGGTCTGTGTGTGCTCCTAGGGGTTAATGCACGATTGTGGGGTCTGTGTGTGCTCCTAGGGGGTTTAATGCACGCTTGTGGGGTCTGTGTGTGCTCCTAGGGGGTTAATGCACCTTGTGGGGTCTGTGTGTGCTCCTAGGGGTTTAATGCACACTTGTGGGTCTGTGTGTGCTCTAGGGGGTTTAATGCATGCTTGTGGGGTTGGGTGTGCTCCTAGAGGGTTAATGCACAGCTATGGATTCTGTGTGTGCTCCTAGGGGGTTATGCATGGAGCCCATACAGTATATATACCTGACAGCGGCCCATAATAATAATAATAATCTTTATTTATATAGCGCCAACATATTCCACAGCGCTTTACAGTTTAACAATTTCAAAACACAAGTCATAGGTAACAACGATAACAATACAATAATTAAAGCAAAATAAGCCGCCCCTGCTCGTGAGAGCTTACAATCTACAATGAGGTGGGGGAGATACAAAGTACAGGTGTATATATACAATGGTGCATTTACAATGATGGTCCAGCCATCTTGAGGGAGTGAGGGATGGATGGAGATAGTGAATGGGCTACACACACACACTTACACATAGAATGACTTTGGTTAGTGAATGTGATAGGCCGCTCTGAACAAATGTGTTTTGAGGGAGCGCCTGAAACCATGCAAATTGTGGATAGTCCTAATTTCTTGGGGTAGAGCATTCCAGAGGATTGGCGCAGCACGGGAGAAGTCTTGGAGTCGGGAGTGGGAGGTACGGATTAGTGCAGAGGTTAGTCGAACGTCGTTTGCAGAGCGCAGCAGTCGGTTGGGCCGATAGATAGAAATGAGGGAGGAGATGTAGGTGGGTGCTGCACTGTGGAGAGATTTATGGGTGAGAACCAGTACTTTGAATTGGATCCTATAATGAATGGGCAGCCAGTGTAAGGACTGGCGAAGAGCGGACGCGTCCGAGTACCGATTAGCCAGATGGATGACCCTGGCTGCTGCATTAAGGATGGACTGGAGAGGGGATAGTCGAGTAATGGGGAGGCCAAGTAATAGTGCGTTGCAGTAGTCCAGGCGGGAGTGGATCAATGCTACAGTGAGGGTTTTTGTTGTTTCCATTGTGAGGAAGGGGCGGATTCTAGAGATGTTCTTTAGGTGTAGACGGCAAGAGCGGGCAAGAGATTGTATATGGGAGGTGAAGGAGAGATTGGTGTCAAACATAACACCCAGACAGCGAGCCTGCTGCCGGGGTGTTATTATGGTGCTGCCCACAGAGAGGGAAATGTCAGATTTAGGGAGGTTATTAGATGGCGGGAGCAGAAGCAGTTCAGTCTTGGAGAGGTTAAGTTTCAGATAGAGAGCGGACATGATGTTGGAGACTGCGGACAGACAGTCGGTGGTGTTCTGTAGAACAGCGGGGGTAAGGTCGGGGGATGACGTGTATAGTTGTGTGTCATCGGCATAAAGATGGTACTGAAAGCCAAATCTGCTGATGGTCTGTCCAATTGGGGCCGTGTAGAGAGAGAAGAGAAGGGGGCCAAGGACTGAGCCCTGGGGTACACCGACAGTGAGAGGAAGAGGAGATGACGTGGAGCCAGAGAACGAGACACTGAAGGAGCGGTCAGAAAGATAGGAGGAGAACCAGGAGAGAACAGTGTCCTTAATACCTAGTGACTGGAGCCTAGACAGTAGGAGACGGTGGTCAACCGTGTCAAAAGCTGCAGAAAGGTCGAGTAGAATGAGCAGAGAGTGGTCACCGTTACGTTTTGCTGTCAGAAGGTCATTGGTCACTTTGATGAGTGCAGTTTCAGTCGAATGTAGGGGTCGGAAGCCGGACTGTGAAGGGTCTAGGAGGGAGTGAGTGGAGAGGTAACGGGTGAGTCTATACAGTCTATACCTACAGTAATGTTGTATACCTGACAGGAGCCCGTACAGTCTATATCTACAATAATATAAGCCTGACAGGAGCCCATACAGTCTATATCTACAGTAATATATACCTGACAGGAGCCCGTACAGTCTGTATCTACAATAATATATACCTGACAGGAGCCCGTACAGTCTATATCTACAATAATATATACCTGACAGGAGCCCGTACATTCTATATCTACAATAATATATACCTGAAAGGAGCCCATACAGTCTGTATCTACAATAATATATACCTGACAGGAGCCCATACAGTCTATATCTACAGTAATATATACCTGACAGGAGCCCGTACAGTCTGTATCTACAATAATATATGCCTGACAGGAGTCCATACAGTCTATATCTACAGTTATATATACCTGACAGGAGCCCGTACAGTCTATATCTACAGTAATATACACCTGACAGGAGCCCATACAGTCTATATCTACAATAATATAAACCTGACAGGAGCCCGTACAGTCTATATCTACAGTAATATATACCTGACAGGAGCCCATACAGTCTATATCTACAGTAATATATACCTGACAGGAGCCCGTACAGTCTATATCTACAGTAATATATACCTGATAGGAGCTCGTACAGTCTATATCTACAATAATATAAACCTGACAGGAGCCCATACAGTCTATATCTACAGTAATATATACCTGACAGGAGCCCATACAGTCTATATCTACAGTAATATATACCTGACAGGAGCCCGTACAGTCTATATCTACAGTAATATATACCTGATAGGAGCTCGTACAGTCTATATCTACAATAATATAAACCTGACAGGAGCCCATACAGTCTATATCTACAGTAATATATACCTGACAGGAGCCCGTACAGTCTATATCTTCAGTAATATATATCTGACATACAGGGGCTGGGCTGGGGCTGATATATATACAGGGGCTAGGCTGGGCCCGGTGACGTATACAGGGGCTGGGCTGGGACTGATGTATATACAGGGGCTGGGCCTGGTGACGTATACAGGGGCTGGGCTGGGGCTGATGTATATACAGGTCCTGGGCTGGTGTCGGTGACGTATACAGGGGCTGGCCTGGTGGTGATACAGGTGCTGGGGCTGATGTATATACAGGTGCTGGGCTGGTGATGTATATATAGGTCTGACCGTCCTGGGCTGGGGCTAGTGACGTATACAGAGACTGGCCTGGTGGTGATGTATATACAGGGGCTGGCCTGGTGGTGATGTATATACAGGGGCTGGGCTGGGGCTGATGTATATACAGGTCCTGGTCTGGGGCACATTATTAAAAGAAGGAGACAATGATGGGGCTTATTACTACAAGAAGGGGACAATGATGGGGCATATTTCAGGGTGGAATCTGCTTGCATTCCATGCTTAAATCTATCTATCTAAAAAGAAGAAAATTAGAGCAGCACAAAGAAAGAATCCGGGTGCAGAGCCCCCCCCAGGCAAATACCAAACATCAATTATAGAAATCCAGACAAATTGGAGGCAGCACACCGTTTGTAGTGAAAAAAAAGCTATTTAATAAGGCCAAAAGGCGACGTTTTGGTCCAAACAACAGGAACCTTTCTCAAAGCTTGAGAAAGGTTCCTGTTGTTTGGACCGAAATGTCGCCTTTTGACCTCTATCCATCTATCTATCTATCTATCTATCTATCTATCTATCTATCTATCTATCTATCTATCTATCGTATCTATTTATCTATCTATCTAATATTCATTTTTTCCCCTAAAGATCAATCCAATTGCTGTGTTTAGAAAGGGCAGTGTGAGTGGCTCAGTGTCAGTGTGTGATAAACACGCATGAGCTTGAAGCCCCCCTGCTGAACAGAAGAGAAGACTGCAAAGGTAAGCCTAAAATCAATGAATTGTTTACATAATAGGATTGATCATGGTAGTATTTCTCCTTGTATGTGATATTATTGGTCTTGGTATAGGGGATTATGTTGTGTATGGCGGTCATTTGTTCATTTTCGTTTCGTTTTATTCACATTTTTTGTTCTAAAATTTTACAACCTGAACGACCATGGCTTGCCCCCCCTAGTTTTGATCCTGGGTACGCCCATGGTTGTGTGTGGCCCCGGCCTTACGATCGCTGTCCTCCTTCCCTGCTTTGTGTGGATGATGCATCCTACGCTATCCACACAGTGCACCCCATTGTGCTCCTGTGCAGACGCACTTCTCTCTGCCCTGCCGAGTGCAGAGGAAACTACTCAAATGCGCATGCACCAGCTTTACATCCGAGTCACCTGCACTCTTTGGTGTTTCCCGGTGTATGCTCACTACAGTACTTAGCTCTGCACTCGGCTGGGCAGAAAGAAGTGTGCCTGCGATGGGGGACACTGTGTGGATGATGTAGTATGTGTCATACACACAAAGCGGTAAAGGATAACGGAGATTGTAAGAAGCGAGGAGGCGACAGATCAACACCAGAGACACCTATTGAACCAGGCCACGCCGTCTGTGAGTATAACTTAAGGTCTTTTTTATGCCTTGAACACGGGATTTGTGACACACAGACTAGTATGCTGTAAAAGAGGGCTTAAAAATGCCGACCCTATTTTATATGGGAAAACCTGGTGACATGTTCCCTTTAACCTTTATGTTAGATATAACCTATTAAATGATCTTACTTTGCATTGAACATTCTTAAGAATTGATGCAATTAGCATGACTACTAAATATTTCCTATATTTTGTAAGTCCCTGTAGTTACATACACTTAAAAGGCTAAAGCTGCCTTTATTCATTGACGCTCAGCCAAGTGACCTTTATGTCACGTTAGGGTGAGTTTCCACAGTCAGGAAACGCTGCGTGTTTGGCGCTGTGCGCTGGCGCAGCGCCAAACACGCAGCGTCCAGATGTTACAGCATAGTGGAGGGGATTTCAAGAAATCCCGTCTCCACTATGCGTAACAATACGCAGGTGGCAAACCTGCGTAAACGGACATGCGGCGCGTCTTTTTAGACCGCAGCATGTCCTCGCGTATTGCGGCGACGGTGCGTCGCCGCAACATAATTAACACAGGCTATGTAGCCCTGCGCTCTTTCCGGAGGTGTTCCGGAGGTGTCCTGAACACCTCCGGAAAGAGCGCGCGTCAGAAAGGGGCGGGGCTTAGACGGCGGAATTTCCGCTCCGTCAAAAGCGCTATGGTTCCGGACCGTGGAACCATAGCCTTAGTGTCACTTCAGTGGATTTAGCTCACATGATGATATCCAGCAGACGGTGCCTTTTTCTCATAAGAAAATGTCAGCTGCAAAATTACAGCTTCAATTAAATCTAATTGAAATCTGATCTCTGGCTTTTTTTTTACAAGACCTATATTATGGCATTAATAAAACTCTTAGTGAACCATATTTTAAACAATGAGGTGTGGGAGTTCTGTAGCCTGCAGGCGGTGACTATGAGGAGCCTTTGGATGAGTCATTAAGCCTTTGTTTTCACCAGTAGCTATAAAACACTACATACAATATAAAGCCAAACAACTGCCTAAAGTAACAACATTACAATATTGTACCAAGGAAAGTGGATGTAGGCAACATGTAGAGACCGAACTGAGTATAAATGATGTAACCCCTTCACGGCCTTTGGATTTTTCATTTTTGTTGCTTTGTTTTTTTGATCTTCTTCCCAGAGCCATAACTTTTTATTTTTCAGTTTTTGTTCAACACCATCGATTTAACCATTTAACCATACAGAGTGTTGGAAAAAGGAGAAAAATTTCAAGTGCGGTGAAATTGCAAAAGAAAGTGCAATTCCACAATTTGGGTGGGTGGGGGGGGGCTTGTTTTTACCACATTCTTTAAATGCTAAACCTGACCTGTTATTATAATTCTCCAGGTCATTATGAGTTCGCAGAAACCAACCATGCATAGGTTCTTTATTTAAATGGTGAAAAAAATTCCAAAGTTTCTAAAAAAAAAAAAAATAATGGCGCGATTTTCTGAGACCCGCAGCGTCTCTATTTTCTGGGATCTGAGGATGAGTGGTGGCTTATTTTTTGGTGGGTGGTGACGCTCGGGGCGGTGTCTATCTCCGGCCGCTGTGAAGCTCAAGGAGCAAACGTCACATCCGGTACACTGCATATTTATAGTGATGGATTGTTTGTCTCCCCTGACGCCCCCTGAGGAAGGAGCCTTTGCGTGGCTCCGAAACGCGCGTCGGGGTTCGGGGTTCCTGATGATCTTGTGTTCCTGTCGGCTGGGGTAATTATTTTCAATAGGGCTGCATGTAATTTTGTCATCCATGGGTGTTGTACATCATTATTACCTTCCGATTTCCATTCAGCAGCCCTAGACAGCCTGTACGATATCATTTTACATACCTCTATCTCATGCCCCGGTACTTACCTTGGATATATTGTGGGGGCTATATATATGTGGTATGCTATTGATTGTAATCATCTGGCTCATTTTTCCCCATGTCTTTTCTTGTATGGACATTTGTTCTCTATGACAATTAGCATTATTTGGAACGCAATTGATTACAGGCCCTGATTTTGTGCAGGTGTGCAATTTTGCTATTATCCTCCTTCCCCTTACCATTGCTTTTTTATATTCTATATGTTGTGCTAAATAAAGTTTATACCTTTTTATTTTGACCGTGAGGCTGTTTCCTTGTGGTGTTTTCCTGTATTATGTACAGCTGGTCGCTACATGTCCACATACAATATGCATATTATTAGTTGTCACATAGTTGGATATATCTAACCTTTATATGCATTATGGTGTCCACATCTTTTCTATACAATATAAAGCCAAACAACTGCCTAAAGTAACAACATTACAATATTGTACCAAGGAAAGTGGATGTAGGCAACATGTAGAGACCGAACTGAGTATAAATGATGTAACCCCTTCACGGCCTTTGGATTTTTCATTTTTGTTGCTTTGTTTTTTTGATCTTCTTCCCAGAGCCATAACTTTTTATTTTTCAGTTTTTGTTCAACACCATCGATTTAACCATTTAACCATATAGAGTGTTGGAAAAAGGAGAAAAATTTCAAGTGCGGTGAAATTGCAAAAGAAAGTGCAATTCCACAATTTGGGTGGGTGGGGGGGGCTTGTTTTTACCACATTCTTTAAATGCTAAACCTGACCTGTTATTATAATTCTCCAGGTCATTATGAGTTCGCAGAAACCAACCATGCATAGGTTCTTTATTTAAATGGTGAAAAAAATTCCAAAGTTTGTAAAAAAAAAAAATAATAATGGCGCGATTTTCTGAGACCCGCAGCGTCTCTATTTTCTGGGATCTGAGGATGAGTGGTGGCTTATTTTTTGTGCACCTAGCTGACATTTTTATTAGTATCATTTTGGGGTAGATACGGCCGTTTGATCGCCCGTTATTTCATTTAATTGCTATGTTGCGGCGACAAAAAAATGTAATTCTGAAGTTTTGATTTATTTCTCGTTATGCCGTTTGCCAATCGGATTAATTATTTTTATATTTTGATAATCTGACATTTGAGAACGCAGCAATATCAAACGTGTATTTTTTATTGTTTTATTTTGAATGGGGCAAAAGGGGGGTTAATTTGAACTTTTATATTTTTTAAACTTTTTTTTTTACACTTTTTATTGGCTTTAATAGCCCTCTTAGAAGACTTGAAGCTGCGCTCATCCGATCGCTTGTGCCTCACATAGCAGGGATTCAGCCCAGCTATGTGTAGCAGAAATGATCATTTCTTATGAAGGCCAGCCACGGCTTCCATAGATCTCCAGTGACGGGCATGGGAGTCTTCTGCAGACCTTCGGCTGTCATGCAAACTCATCACCAGTGCCCCGCGATCATGTGACAGGGGCACCGATGGGCGGAGTTTGTGACGCAGTTCAGGGAAGGGCGAGTTAAATGCCACTGTCAGAGGTTGACAGTGGCATTTAACATGTTAACAACCGCAGGTGGATCATGATCAAATCAGCTGTCATAAGCATCGGAGCACGCATCAAAGGGAGAGAGGCAACCTATGACGTACCTGTATGTCATAGGTCGTAAACGGGTTAATCTCTGCAAGCCTATGGGGTAGAAAAACCATTTCTTGGAAAACCCCATAATCTTTTTTTCCTACCTTGTTTATCCAGGTGATATTGCCTTTATGGACAATCAGTAAATCCAATACAAGAGGTATTTCAAAGACCAAAATCATATATATAAACCTCATAAAATAATCTTTATTAATAAAAACCTATTAAGGTACACCACCCCAAAATGAAAAAAACACCAAGAAAATGTGCACAATAACCACTCTCAGGGGATGGGCTAAATGTCCCTAGTATAGATCCTAGGCTGATACCTTCCTAGCCGCGGAGGTTGGCACCCTAGGGGGAACGATGGTTTTGGCGCCCCCGCTCAACGTAGTCTATCCCTAGGTGCCCTAATAAATACTAATGCCACTTAGGGTGCCTCTACCCAGATGATAAAGGGGCCCCTAAAGTAAACAATGATAATTCCTGGCACTAATAGGACCCTAATTCCCATATTAGTCTAAAAACACAATGAGGGGCAAAAATTGGGACATTTATGATAGTTACCAATGATACCGAATCCTTTGATGTTTAAATGTCATTAAATAGACAAAACAAAACAAAATTGCATATAATTCACCATCAGATTATCATCGCTCTAAACGAATTATATTTGTTATATGGTAATATGCAATATATGCCTAAAAGATTGCCATTCATTTGTTCCATTAGATATTTTGTTGATCTGGCTCATATCTTAAAAAAAAAGGAGAAAGTGGAAATCCACAGTAATTATCTCCAATGAGAACTGTAGCACTCGCTGAACAGTATCAATAAGGAACAGCAATCAAAAATGCCGGTATCATGATTTGATATATGCGGTACTTATCTGCCCATTGCCCCTCATAAAGACATCAAACGCCTCAACGCGTTTCGCCCGTATGGCTCATCAGGAGGCTCGATATAATGACAGCATGTGCCACGGTGTATAGCGATGTAGACCATTGCCTTTATGGACTCCAGGAAAGGTGGATAACAGCCCACTTATTAGTTACAACAGTGCTGGCACCCAGGTTTTCCAGGAAGAAACAGAATGCAAGGCTAAATAAAAATCTAATAATATGTAAACCTGCAGCAAATTCATTTTTGGGATTGTCTGCTGATTTTCACCTGCCACATTGAATATGCTGAAATCCCTAGCTAAAATCTGGGACATTTTCCCAAAAAATGTTCATTTTTCAGTTCATGTGCTATGTGTGAATGAGGTGTGTCAATATACATCCACTAGTCTTTTTCTGTAATCCACTGCAAATTTTACCTGCAAAAAATCTGCCGTTAAAATACCCAACAAAGTTGGCATATGTGAATTCACCCTAAGTGCACATGCCCACAATGTTTTTAAGATGCTGGCTGAGCATTGGAGGTTTTTCGAGGTGAAGTTGCTTCAGGAAAAAGCTGTCTTTTCCTGAATCGGCTTTGTGGGCGGTTTTGTCGTCGTTTCTTGAAGCGGCTCTACAGTCATGGCCAAAAGTTTTGAGAATGACACAAATATTATATTTTCTCATGATCTGCTGCCGTCTGTTTTTTATGTGTGTGTTTGACAGATGTTTTTATCACAGACAGAAATATAATTGCAAACATATGAGTAACAAAAGCTTATTTTGACAGTTAGAATGAGTTAATGCAGCAAGTCAATATTTGCAGTGTTGACCCTTCTTCTTCAGGACCTCTGCAATTCTCCCTGGCATGCTCTCAATCAACTTCTGGACCAAATCCTGACTGATAGCAGTCCATTCTTGCACAATCAATGCTTTCATTTTGTCAGAATTTTTAGGTTTTTGTTTGTCCACCCGTCTCTTGATGATTGACCACAAGTTCTCAATGGGATTAAGATCTGGGGAGTTTCCAGGCCATGGACCCAAAATCTCTATGTTTTGTGCCCTGAGCCATTTAGTTATCACCTTTGCTTTATGGCAAGGTGCTCCATAATGCTGGAAAAGGCATTGTTGATCACCAAACTGCTCTTGGAGGGTTGGGAGAAGTTGCTCTTGGAGGACATTCTGGTACCATTCTTTATTCATGGTTGTGTTTTTAGGCAAGACTGTGAGAGAGCCGATTCCCTTGGCTGAGAAGCAACCCCACACATGAATGGTTTCAGGATGCTTAACAGTTGGCATGAGACAAGACTGGTGGTAGCGCTCACCTTGTCTTCTCCGAATGAGGCGTTTTCCTGATGTCCCAAACAATCGAAAAGGGGATTCATCAGAGAAAATAACTTTACCCCAGTTCTCAGCAGTCCACTGCCTGTACCTTTTGCAGAATATCAGTCTGTCCATGATGTTTCTTCTGGAGAGAAGTGGCTTCTTTGCTGCCCTCCTTGAGACCAGGCCTTGCTCCAAGAGTCTCCACCTCACAGTGCGTGCAGATGCACTCACACCTGCCTGCTGCCATTCCTGAGCAAGCTCTGCACTGCTGGTAGCCCGATCCCGCAGCTGAAACACTTTTAAGAGGTGGTCCTGGCGCTTGCTGGTCTTTCTTGGGCGCCCTGGAGCCTTTGTGGCAACAATGGAACCTCTCTCCTTGAAGTTCTTGATGATGCAATAGATTGTTGACTGAGGTGCAATCTTTCTAGCTGCGATACTCTTCCCTGTTAGGCCATTTTTGTGCATTGCAATGATGACTGCACGTGTTTCTTTAGAGATAACCATGGTTAACAGAAGAGAAACAATGATGCCAAGCACCAGCCTCCTTTTAAAGTGTCCAGTGGTGTCATTCTTACTTAATCATGACAGATTGATCTCCAGCCATGTCCTCATCAACACCCATACCTGTGTTAATGGAGCAATCACTGAAAAGAGGTTAGCTGGTCCTTTTAAGGCAGGGCTGCAATGATGTTGAAATGTGTTTTGGGGGATAAAGTTCATTTTCTAGCCAAATATTGACTTTGCAAGTAATTGCTGTTAAGCTGATCACTCTTTATAACATTCTGGAGTATATGCAAATTGCCATTAGAAAAAGTGAAGCAGTAGACTTTGTAAAAATTAATATTTGTGTCATTCTCAAAACTTTTGTCCATGATTGTACTGCTGAAGTCTTTTCCCCATAGATCCAACTTTAAAGAGTGGGCAGCTTCCAAAAGAAGGAACTTAAAGAATGACTGTGTTACTTCTTTTAACCTCTTCATGGTTTCTTAAGCCTGAAGTGGTAAGAGTTAGCAAAAGACTGAACAGCAATGTCATTTTTACCATATAAATCGGACGGGGATCAGAATGACATGCTCTGACTGGCCGCATGCTCTCTCAACCAAAGTGTGTTTTTTTATGCAGATGTCATGGTCAGGTCCGGACCAGTGAATTGCATTCCGATCCACATCCGAGTTATACAGCCGTCTGTCTTTTCCCTTTTATTTTTTGTGGGTCTTTTTCAGGCGTGTGCCAGGTAGAAGCTTTTTTCCCTAGCTACACATCATGCACAGGTTGCTCTGTTCAGCTCTATGTGCATGTTTTCACAGAGTGAAGAATGTCGCTGAAATATCTCTAATGGGAAATTATCTTTTGTTGGAACAAAGTTATTGATCCTTCTTTCCTGACATCATCATTCGGGGATGGTTTGGAGGATCCTGTACACATTAGATTATCAGTCAGTCACACTGAGTTGGTTTGTTCAGATAAGGGGCGGACCCTGACAGCTTGGGGCCCCTGTGCAAGAAATGTGTGTGGGCCCCCCTCCTTTTATGGCGACAAAGCTACATATACAGTACAGACCAAAAGTTTGGACACACCTTCTCATTTAATGATTTTTCTATATTTTCATGACTATGAAAATTGTAAATTCACACTGAAGGCATCAAAACTATGAATTAACACATGTGGAATTATATACTTAACAAAAAAGTGTGTAACAACTGAAAATATGTCTTATATTCTAGGTTCTTCAAAGTAGCCACCTATTGCTTTGATAACTGCTTTGCACACTCTTGGCATTCTCTTGATGAGCTTCAAGAGGTAGTCACCGGAAATGGGTTTCACTTCACAGGTGTGCCCTGTCAGGTTTAATAAGTGGCATTCCTGTCGTTATAAATGGGGTTGGGACCATCAATTGTGTTGTGCAGAAGTCTGGTGGATACACAGCTGATAGTCCTACTGAATAGAATGTTAGAATTTGTATTATGGCAAGAAAAAAGCAGCTAAGTAAAGAAAAAGAGTGGCCATCATTACTTTAAGAAATGAAGGTCAGTCAGTCCAAAAATTGGGAAAACTTTGAAAGTGTCCCCAAGTGCAGTTGCAAAAACCATCAAGCGCTACAAAGAAACTGGCTCACATGAGGACCGCCCCAGGAAAGGAAGACAAAGAGTCACCTCTGCTTTTGAGGATAAGTCACCAGCCTCAGAAATTGCAGGTTAACAGCAGCTCAGATTAGAGACCAGGTCAATGCCACACAGAGTTCTAGCAGCAGACACATCTCTACAACAACTGTTAAGAGGAGACTTTGTGCAGCAGGCCTTCATGGTAAAATAGCTGCTAGGAAAACACTGCTAAGGACAGGCAACAAGCAAAAGAGACTTGTTTGGGCTAAAGAACAGAAGGAATAGATATTAGACCAGTGGAAATCTGTGCTTTGGTCTGATGAGTCCAAATTTGAGATCTTTGGTTCCAACCACCGTGTCTTTGTGCAACACAGAATAGGTGAACGGATGGACTCTACATGCCTGGTTCCCACCGTGAAGCATGGAGAAGGAGTTGTGATGGTGTGGGGGTGCTTTGTTGGTGACACTATTGGGGATTTATTCAAAATTGAAGGCATACTGAAGCAGTATGGCTACCACAGCATCTTGCAGCGGCATGCTATTCCATCCGGTTTGCGTTTAGTTGGACCATCATTTAATTTTCAACAGGATAATGACCCCAAACACACCTCCAGGCTGTGTAATGGCTATTTGACCAAGGAGAGTGATGGGGTGCTATGCCAGATGACCTGGTCTCCACAGTCACCAGACCTGAACCCAATGGAGATGGTTTGGGGTGAGTTGGACCGCAGAGTTAAGGCAAAAGGGCCAACAAGTGCTAAGCATCTCTGGGAACTCCTTCAAGTTTGTTGGAAGACCATTTCCGGTGACTACCTCTTGAAGCTCATCAAGAGAATGCCAAAAGTGTGCAAAGCAGTCATCAAAGCAAAAGGTGGGTACATTGAAGAACCTAGAATATAAGACATATTTTCAGTTGTTTCACATTTTGTTAAGTATATAATTCCACATGTGTTAATTCATAGCTTTGATGCCTTCAGTGTGAATTTACAATTTTCAGTCATGAAAATACAGAAAAATCTTTAAATGAGAAAGTGTGTCCAAACTTTTGGTCTGTACTGTATATATATAAATATACATACATTTTCTCTTTATAGGTATAGTTTAGAGTAAAATGTAAATTGCTCTTTTATTCTATAAACTACTGACAACATGTCTCCGAATTTCCAAGCAATAAATTTTGTATTTATTTTCAGAAAATGAGAAATGGTCAAAATAACAAAAAAATGCAGTGCTTGCAGACTTCAAATAATGCTAAGAAAACAAGTTCATAATCATTTAGAAGCAACAATACTAATGTTTTAACTCAGGAAGAGATCAGAAATCAATATTTTGTGGAATAACCATGATTTTTAATCACAGCTTTCGTGCGTCTTGGCATGCGTCTTTGGGTGACCTTATGCCACTCCTGGTGCAAAAATTTTAAGCAGTTATTCTTTGATGGCTTGTGACTATCCATCTTCCTCTTGATTACATTCCATTGGTTTTCAATGGCGTTCAGGTCTGGAGATTGGGCTGGCCATTACAGGGATGCTTCACCCCAGCTGCCATTTGCCATTCCTTTTGTAGGTCACCTGATGTCATCCTGCGGTTGCTGAGTGACATTCGAATAAGATGACGGTTATCTCGGTCAGTGGAGAGTCGATTTCGCCCTCTGCCGGTCTGTAGCTTTATTGTCCCCAATTTCTTCTGCTTGACCTTGTTGTAATTGACTGTAGTCTTAGAAATTTTAAGGATGGAGGCAACATGACGCTCACTGTATCCCTCTGCTAGTAAAGCCAGAATTGAGCAGTTCTTTTCCTCACTCAAGACTTTTCTTTTCAACTCCTTTGGCATGATTAAAAGTTATTTTTTCATTCCTATTACTTTTGGGATATTACTAGCACTTGTTTTGCCATCCAGCTTGTCCTATTGCAAGAGGATTGTGAACACTACAGCAGTGTTTTTTATACTTTCCTTTGTTAAATAAGATTTGGTTCAGGTGACTACCTAATTAGAAGCACATTAAGTAGAATGAGGTGTACTCTGGTTGGAATTCATCTGACACTGGAATGGAATGGCTGTCAGACATCGTAGAGAAGCTAGCTGATTTTTATAAAACTGTGCAGTAGTCTCTTAATTTTTGCTAGAGCTGTATTATATATAGCCACACACACATACATGCATATATATTACATAGTCTCCTTTATTATGTATATTGCCGTCCCTTATACAGTGCTCTCTTGCAATGTACAGCACCTTCCCTTACATATTGGATTATGTATGCTTTTTATTACATACCGTCCTTTCTTGTTAGATATATAATGCAATGATGGCTGATGAAGCATGGGAATGCTTCTTTTGTAACAGAGGAGATAATGGACTGGTAGTCTGGTCACCGGCTCATACAGTACAGACCAAAAGTTTGGACACACCTTCTCATTCAAAGATTTTTCTGTAGTTTCATGACTATGAAAATTGTAGAATCACACTGAAGGCATCAAAACTATGAATTAACACATGTGGAATTATACATTACACTTTACAAAAAAGTGTGAAACAACTGAAAATATGTCTTATATTCTAGCTTCTTCAAAGTAGCCACCTTTTGCTTTGATTACTGCTTTGCACGCAGAAAAGGTAAACGGATGGACTCTACATGCCTGATTCCCACCGTGAAGCATGGAGGAGGTGGTGTGATGGTGTGGGGGTGCTTTGCTGGTGACACTGTTGGGGATTTATTCAAAATTGAAGCGGTGAGCGGTCCAGCTCACCCCAAACCATCTTGATTGGGTTCAGGTCTGGTGACTGTGGAGGCCAGGTCATCTGGCGTAGCACCCCAACACTCTCCTTCTTGGTCAAATAGCCCTTACACAGCCTGGAGGTGTGTTTGGGGTCATTGTCCTGTTGAAAAATAAATAATGGTCCAACTAAACGCAAACCAGATGGAATAGCATGCCGCTGCAAGATGCTGTAGTAGCCATTCTGGTTCAGTATGACTTCAATTTTGAATACATCCCCAACAGTGTCACCAGCAAAGCTCCCCCACACCGTCACACCACCTCCTCCGTGCTTCACGGTGGGAACCAGGCATGTAGAGTCCATCCGTTCACCTTTTCTGCGTGCAAAGCAGTAATCAAAGCAAAAGGTGGCTACTTTGAAGAACCTAGAATATAAGACATATTTTCAGTTGTTCCACAATTTTTTGTAAAGTGTAATGTATAATTCCACATGTGCTAATTCATAGTTTTGATGCCTTCAGTGTGATTCTACAGTTTTCATAGTCATGAAAATGCAGAAAAATCTTTGAATGAGAAGGTGTGTCCAAACTTTTGGTCTGTACTGTACATCAGGAGTCATTTTATATCTAATAAGAGAGCGGACTGTAGTAAAAGAGGGTGCTGTGAATAAGAAAAATAACAAGAATACACTATGTAAGAGACAGCACTGTACATAACAGCAGAGGAAGCTTTATAATAAGGGACGGCACCATATATAACTTGAGAGGATGGTATGTAATAAGGGACGGTGTTATACATAACAAAAGAGGAAACTATGTAACTAAGGATGGTGTTATATATAATATCAGTACACTATATGCTAAGGACTGTGTTATACATAAAAGTGACTACACTAATACTGTGGGATGGCGTTATACATAATAAGCGAGTACACTATATACTAAGTGACTGTGCTATACAAAGTGAGTACACTATATACTAAGGGACTGTGTTAAACATAATAGCCAATAACGTCTTCCTCCACCTTCCCCTGTTCCTAAATCCATTATAAATACCCTTCCTCCCTTCCCAATCCCATACACCCCTCATTGTTCTCCTCCCCCGCATGCCATCATTGCCTTCTCCTCCAGCACCCCCATCATTGCCTTTTTCACCACCTTTATCATTGCTTCTCACCCACCACCCATCATTGCGCATTCCACCACCTCCATCATTTCCTCTCTCTATCACCCATCATTGCCCTTTCCCCATCAATGTCTTTTCCACCACCACCATCTTTGCCTTTTCCTCCACCACCCTATTATTGCCCATTCCACCACCTCCATCATTTCCTCCTCCCCACCACCCCATTATTGACCCTTCCACCACCACCATCATGGCCTCCTCCCCTATCACCGCCATCATTGCCCTTTCCACCATCATTGTCCTTTCCACTACCACCATCATTGCCTATTCCCCAATCTCCATCATTTCCTCCTCCCAACCACCCCCATTATTGCCTTCTCCGCAATCACCCCTATCATTCCCCTCTCTCCACCTACACACACACAGCACCATTCACCTCTCTGCACGTTCCTCTACAGTGCTACGCGTGGTCAACACACCACACACACCACCTCTAGTCTCACCTCTCCGCACGCTCTCATGCAGCATCACACACACACCACCTCTAGTCTCACCTATCCACGCTCTCCTGCAGCATCACCTTCGCCGGCAGCTTCCTCTCTCTGGTACAGTTGCGGCGCTGACTGATAATGTCATTCAGCAGCGCCATTGACTGTGTGAAAGACAGGAAGCAGGATAGATCACTGTAGCTCCGCTGCTGCCATTTTCTCTCGTAGGCGCAGAGCTGCAGTGATCTCTCCCTGCCCGGCGCACATGAGGGCAATCTGGTCAGGGGCCCCCCCGGAGCCTCAGGACCAGATAAACAGGCAAGATTACTCTCATTATTAGCCCCCTGCAGGGCCCCCTGTAGCCTCTGGGCCCCGATGCAGCCACATAGGCTGCACATGCATTGTGTCCGCCCCTGGTTCAGATGACTTTTATATGCATGGAGGCTTTAAGACCCCAGTACATCTGTAACATTTACCTGATATTTATCTTTTCACATTGGGTTTTTTTCACATTGGGGGTTTAGTGATCTGTACTTTACAGTCATTCTGGCTTTTCTATACTGAAATAGTGTCTCCGGTATAAGTTTTGATGGACTAGTCATGGTGAAGCTGATTAATAAAGGCGCATATATTGTAGGAATGAGAAAATGCAGGTAAGAAAATATGTAAAAAAAACACAAACACACTGGGTCACATGCTACACACAGTCACAAATCCTTGAGCTTAGAAAATGTGCATTATATTGTACTGTATGTCGACATGTTGATAATGACAGCAGTAAAAAGTGTTATATTGCTTTTTATAAAACGTTTCTCACAGTGCAGCACTTCTCGATGATTCTGCTTACAGCACCTTACAGTTGTATTTACTCACATTTCCTACAAGGATTCTGATCTCGAATGCTGCACATCCATATTCCTATCATGCAAAAACCCATCATTAAATAGCAATTTGGTAATAATCTGAAATGACATAGGTAACCTACAGATGAAGTAAAAATAATGTAAGATTATGTTCTAATTAAGTTCTTTGCTCCATTAATTCATTAATTACACTGAAGGTGACAGCTGTACAACTGAAAAACAGTAAAGAAGTAATCTCCTATTGCCATTGTATTTTACACATTGTTCCCGCCATCTGGAGACTATCTTCTGGAAAAGTGTCCCTGTTGCATCATTTATTGCCACTATTTATCGCAAGTTAAGCTGAAATGACAAGTGAACTTATCCGGAAGCTCTGCTTATCTTGATGGCATGGTTAAGGGGCCAATCATTCTTCCCAGCTTGAGTGACCTGTCCTAGATCAGATCTGTGTCAGTGAGATAATATTGCCACTTTTGGGGAATCTAGAGTCAGAGGATTGGTGTGCACGCGGTCGATTTTCGACGTGCAGGTGTAACAGGGTACATGACTCCTAAACCTGAGGCAAGAGAAATTCACTGCACACTCTTTATTTCATTGATGCAAAAAGTTTATTTGTGGGAGCGGATAAAGACACAATTATAGCTCTTGATTAAGTGACAAAGTTTAGACATTTTGACCCCACCGGGGTATTTTTCGCTAAGTAACTGCAAAGAGAAGAGGATAATATAGGCGGAGGTATACATGAGAATTTTATAATAAACATAATAGAATGATGTGTTGTGATAACCTAAGTGGTACATACATTCAGGACACATGCTGTACAAATTATATATACATATTGAACAAAAAAATAAATAGTGAAAATGAAAAAAATAATAAAAGAAAAAAAAAACATAATAAAATGAAATAAAACCTGGACCTGAGCAAATAATAAGTAGGGTAATATACAGTATAACAGGACAAAATTGTAGTCAGGACACCAGCCTGATAGTTGGAATGGACAGAAGCATCAGGTGCCGTGTTATGATCCTGTACAAAATAGCATTATAAAGCGATATAAATGCAATACATCAGAAAAGGATGCAGAACGCAGGGATTACATAACAGTGGGTACATGGTATATAGCTCCAAAGTGAATCAGTATATGAAAGGATGCTTACTTTTAGGTGGTTGGAGCAAGGTAAAGAGAAATTTTATTAATGGTGGAATACTGCACAGTGTCTGTGCGGTAAAGTGCTGCAATGGAAGGACAACATGTCAATGATAGCAGGTACAAAGATATACATCTTTACTGTATCAATGATAGCAGGGAAACTCAGCACTGCAGAGGACACATTGTTGGATCAGTATGGCTACCTACTGTATGTTGTTGCTGCTGGATTTGGCGCTCCTGCACCTGTAAAGCTGTCAGGCAGTGGCTAAAATAAGGCTTGGTGTTTGGTTTAAATGACGGCTTGTACCAACAGACCGGAAGTATGTCACCCACTGTGACGCAGCAAGCAGGTACTGGCTGTCAGCATGTGTGCGGTTGTTGCTATGGGAGCTGGGATGCTCCTGGAGGGTGTGTGGTTTGCGCATGCGTGTTTGCCTGATCGCTATGGCATGATAAGAGAATGGGCAATGACCTGTCACCTCATTTTTCGTATATAAGGGGCGGCTTAGGGGCTTATCTACAGCATTCTATAATGCTGTAGATAAGCCCCAGATGTAACCTGAAAGATAAGAAAAACAAGTTAGATTATGCTCACCAGGGGGGTCCGGTGCTGATGGGCGTGGCAGGTCCGGGGTCGGCACCTCCCATCTTCATGCGATGATGTCATCTTCCTTGCTTCTGTCGTGGCTCCGGGACAGGCATACTGCTCTGCCCTAGTGAGGGCAGAGTAAGGTACTGCAGTGCGCAGGCGCCGGGCCTCTCTGACCTTTCCCAGCCCCTGCGCACTGCAGCACTTTGCTCTGCCCTCAACAGGGAGCCGCAACAAAAGCAAGGAAGGATACGAGGATAGGATGCGGATAGGACTATAGGAGGATTATAGAATGCTGTAGATAAGCCCCTAATGGCGATGGCCGTATCTTATATACAAAAAATGAGGTGACAGGTTCCTTTTAAAGGGGTGATCTGCATGCTATAGAAGCGATCAGCCTGCACAAAATGAGTGTCCCATAGTGGGAGAATGTGTAAAAGTCAGAATTAAATTAAAAAAAAATAATAATAATTGTAAAAATATTTTAAAAATAATCAAAAATAATAATAAAAAAATCAATATTTATTTTATCAATAAATAAATATTTTGATAAAAAAATCTAATTACTAAGAGTAATTATTTGGTATCCCCGCGCCCATAACGACCCGCCCTATAAAACTGTCCCATTAGTTAACCCCTTTAGTGAACACCATAAAAAAAAAAACAAGGCAAAAAAACAATGCTTTATCATCATACTGCAGAACAAAAAGTGGAATAACACGCGATCAAAAAGACGGATATAAATATACATGGTACCGCTGAAAATGTCATCTTGTCCCGCAAAAAACAAGCCCCATACAGCATCATCAGCAAAAAAATAAAAAAATTATAGCTCTAAGAATAAAGCGATGCAAAAATAATTATTTTTTCTATAAAATAGTTTTTATTGTATAAAAGCGCCAAAACATAAAAAAATATAATTGAGGTATCATCGTAATCATACTGACCCGACGAATAAAACTGCCGTATCAATTTTACCACACGCGGAAAAGTATAAAAGCCCCCCCCCAAAAGAAATTCATGAATTGCTGTTTTTTGTTCATTCTGTCTCCCAAAAATTGGAATAAAAAGCGATCAAAAAATATCATGTGCCCGAAAATGGTACCAATAAAAACGTCAACTCCTCCCACAAAAAACAAGACCTCACATGACTCTGTGGGCCAAAATATGGAAAAATTATAGCTCTCAAAATATGGTGATGTAAAAACTTTTTTTTGCAATAAAAAGTGTTTTTTAGTGTGTGACAGCTGCCAAACATAAAAACCCACTATAAATAGTAAATCAAACTCCCCTTTATCACCCCCTTAGTTAGGTAAAAATAATAAAATTAAAAAAATGTAATTATTTCCATTTTCCCATTAGGGTTAGGGTTGGGGTTAAAACTAGCATTAGGGTTGGGGCTAAAGTTAGGGATAGGGTTGGGGCTAAAGTTAGGGTTGGGTGTTATGCTTCGGTAGCTGAGGAGAAATTGCAAAAAATAGCCAAAGAAGCAACACACCAGAGAGGCTGGAAACTATTGGATTGCAGGACCCTGATCTAACCGCAACACTAGAAGTAGCCGTGGAGCGTACATACGGTGATTCTAGACGCCTCGTCACAGCCGGAGAGATAGCTACACCTAAAGGCAGAAAGATGAATGCTATCTGCCCCGTAGCAGAATCCCCAAAGAAATAGGAAGCCCCCAAACATGTAATGGCGGTTAGACCAGAAGAAAATACGGACACACAGAAAATAGAATGAGCAAACGCTCAATCTGTCTAGATAGAAAAGTATAGGAAAGAATTCTGACTGCAACCCAAAAAAACCCTGACAAAAATACCAACACTTCTGATTAACAAAAAACCTGAGATCACACGATCTCTACCACCTAAATCAGATCTCTGGTGTAACACACAGCAATTCAGCAAATAAAAAGTGAAATAGGAATAGAGCAAAAGTGCAAACACAAACAGAGCACAATTGCAGCGCCAGGCCCCAAAAGGGGACCAGGCTGCAGTCTACTGCAAGCAAGGAAAATCCAACCAGAGGAAAAAAAAACAACAAATCACTTATCTGAAAGAGAGCAGGAATGCAAGCTGAGCTCCAAGCAAGACCAGGAAAAACAATTGATTACCGGCAAGGCTGAAGGGAGTTCAGGTCACTTATATCAGACCATTCAGAGCCAGCTGAAGGCCATTCAGCAATCAGTTCATTACCCTCAGCAACCACCGGAGGGAGCCCCAGCTCAGAAGTCGCCTCCAGAGTATTCACAACAGTTGGGGCTAAAGTTAGGGTTAGAGCTAAACTTAGGGTTAGGATTGGGCTAGAGTTGGGGTTAGAGTTTGGATTACAGTTAGGATTGGGATTAGGGTTGGGATTAGGGTGAGGGTTGGGATTAGGGTTAGGAGTGTGTTAGGGTTAGGTTTGTTTAGGGCTATGGTTAGGGTTGGGATTAGGGTTAGTGGTGTGTTGGGGTAAGGGTTGGAGTTAGAATTGGGAGGTTTCCACTGTTTAGGCACATCAGGGGCTCTACAAATGTGACATGGTGTCCAATCTCATTTCTAGCCAATTTTGGTTTGAAAATGTCAAATGGCGCTTCTTCCATTTCCGAGCTCTGCCATGTGCCCAAACAGTGGTTCCCCCTCACATTTGGGGTATCAGCATGCTCAGGGCAAACTGTACAACAACATTTGGGGTCCAATTTCTCCTCTTACCCTTGGGAAAATAAAAAATTGGGGATTAAAAATCATGTTTGTGGAAAAAACATGATTTTTTTTCATGGCTCTACGTTATAAACTTGTGTGAAGCACTTGGGGGTTCAAAGTGCTCACCACCCCTCTAGATAAGTTCCTTAGGGGGTCTGCTTTCCAAAATGATGTCACTTGTGGGGGGTTTCCACTGTTTAGGCTCATCAGGGGCTCTCCAAACGCGACATGGTGTCCGATCTCAATTCCAGCCAATTTTGGTTTGAAAAAGTCAAACGGCGTTCCTTCCCTTCCAAGCCCTGTCGTGCGCCCAAACAGTGGTTTTCCTCCACATATGGGGTATTGGCGTACTCAGGAGAAATTGCACAACAACTTTATCTGTCAATTTTCTCCTTTTACCCTTGTGAAAATAAAAAAAATGTTTGTAAAAGATCATTTTTGTGACTAAAAAGTTAAATGTCCATATTTTCCTTCCACATTCCCAAAATTCCTGTGAAGCACCTGAAGGGTTAATAAACTTCTTGAATGTGGTTTTGAGTACCTTGAGGGGTGCAGTTTTTAGAATGGTGTCACTTTTGGGTATTTTCTGCCATATAGACCCCTCAAAGTGACTTCAAATGTGAGGTGGTCCCTAAAAAAATGGTTTTGTACAATTTGTTGTAAAAATGAGAAATCGCTGGTCAACTTTTAACCCTTATAACTTCCTAACAAAAAAATGTTTCCAAAATTGTGCTGATGTAAAGTAGACACGTGGAAAATGTTATTTAGTAACTATTTTGTGTGACATATTTCTCTGTTTTAAAGGCATAAAAATTCAAAGATTGAAAATTGCAAAAGTTTCAAAATTTTCACCATATTTCTGTTGTTTACATAAATATACGCAAGTTATATCGAAGAAATTTTACCACTAACGTGAAGTACAATATGTCACGAGAAAACATTCTCAGAATCGCCAAGATCCTTTGGAGCGTTCCAGAGTTATAAAGGGACAGTGGTCAGAATTGTAAAAATTGGCCTGGTCATTAACGTGCAAACAACCCTGGGGAGTAAAGGGGTTAAAAGAGAAAGCAGTCAACGTTTCAGCTGTAATTGGCCTTTCTCAAGCCTGAAAAAAATGCAGGCACCTTAGGCATCATTCAGACTTGAGTAATCTTCACTAGAGTTGAGCGAAACAGGTCGGTCAGATTCATAAGTTGCCGACTTTCGCCAAAATCGGGTTTCGTTGACCGAAACCCGACCATAGCATGCAGTCGGCCATGCGGTTGGCAAAACGAGCGCCAAAGTTGGTTTTCCCAGAATGCTTTCAGGCGCCTTTTTTCAGCCAATGAGCAAGGACGTACACTATGGGCAACAAGATGACATGTGCAGCGTCCACCACCATCTTAGAGAAGGGCATTGCAGTGATTGGCTTGCTTTGGGGGGCGTCATAGTGTCTATAAAAGCCCTGAGCGCCGACTCCATTTTACTTCTGCCGATCTTAACAGTAGGGAGAGGTTGCTGACGCGGTTTATCAGTAGGGAGAGAGTTAGGGCTGGAAAGAGAAGTTCTTCTGTGCTTGTGCTGATAGCAGTTGTGCTGTACAGTTAGTGTGCAGTGACAGGGGAGGATTTTCTTGTGTGCAGCAGCGCTGGTTATTAGGCTGCCTGATAGCTGTGTACACTGCTGTGCAGACTGCTTTTTACACAGCACTAATACTTTTATTCTTTTTTCTGCACAGTTACCGAGTGTTCATTTTTCCCCACACCGTATAGAGCTGTACGCTCCTCACACAAATAAATACGGAGATTTACATTTTTCCCTACACCGTATACAGCTGTACACTTCTGATACAGTACCGTATTTCTGCTGTTTTTATTACGGTCAAATCCATACTGAGTGAGCGTCTGTGTGTGACTCTGGAAATTTATACGGAGATTTACATTTTTCCCTACACCGTATACAGCTGTACACTTCTGATACAGTACCGTTTTTCTGCTTTTTGTATTAGTGTCAAATTCATACTGAGTGAGCGTCTGTGTCTGACTCCGGAAATATATACAGAGATTTAAATTTTCCCCTACACCGTATACAGCTGTCCGCTTCTGATACCGTACCCCAGGGGTCGACAAAGTTGTTCAGAATCTAGGAGCCAGCCAAAAAATTTAGGAGCCAGAATTTTTTTTTAACAAACTTGGTTTTTAATTTAACAAAAAAACATTACAAACGTTATAAACATTTAACTTCTAAAGATAATAAATATTATATTTTGATATATTACCGTATATACTCGTGTATAAGTCGAGATTTTCAGCCAATTTTTTAGGGCTGAAAGTCCCCCTCTCGGCTTATATGCGGGTCATATACGGGGGTCGGCGTGTCTCTGAAACCCCCCTGCTTTTCCCACGATCTCTGGCTCCTTGCTGCAGCGGTCACATGGCACCGCTCATTAAAGTCATGAATATACACATATTCATGACTTTAATGAGCGGTACCATGTGACCGCTGTAGGACTGAAGCGCTGCGGAGAGCGCCGGGAGAAGCGATGAGGCTGCAGAGACGCGCCGGCGGAGGGGTGAGTATAGCAATATTTACCTGTCCCGTTCCACCGCTGCACGCTGAGTCCTCGTCTGACTCCTCTGGCTGTGAATGATCAGGCAGAGGGCGCGATGACGTCGTTAGTGCGCGCCCCGCCCCCTGCTAGATCATTCACAGCCAGAGGAGTCAGACCGAGGGAGCACCGCAGCGGTGCAGAGAGGACCGGTAAATATCTCAGGTGCCGGGGTCCTGAGCGAGCGGTGACACCGGCACCTGTCCCCATAGTGCGCCGCTGTCACCGCCTGCTCAGGACACTGGCACCTGGCCCCCAGCGACGAGAGGTATGTCATTTTTTTTTTTGCAGCAGCAGCAGATGAGGCCTATACTATGGGGCATATGGGGGCATAATATGGAGCATATGGGGGCATAATCTGGAGCATATGGGGGCATAATATGGAGCATATGGGGGCATAAGCTGTGGAACATATGGGGCATAATCTGGAGCATAATCTGTGGAGCATATGGGGGCATAATATGGAGCATATGGGGGCATAAGCTGTGGAACATATGGAGGCATAATCTGGAGCATATGGGGCATAATATGGAGCATATGGGGGCATAAGCTGTGGAATATATGGGGCATAATCTGGAGCATATGGGGGCATAATCTGTGGAGCATATGGGGGCATAATATGGAGCATATGGGGGCATAAGCTGTGGAACATATGGGGGCATAATCTGGAGCATATGGGGGCATAATATGGAGCATATGGGGCATAAGCTGTGGAACATATGGGGCATAATCTGGAGCATAATCTGTGGAGCATATGGGGGCATAATATGGAGCATATGGGGGCATAAGCTGTGGAACATATGGAGGCATAATCTGGAGCATATGGGGGCATAATATGGAGCATATGGGGCATAAACTGTGGAATATATGGGGCATAATCTGGAGCATATGGGGGCATAATCTGTGGAGCATATGGGGGCATAATATGGAGCATATGGGGGCATAAGCTGTGGAACATATGGGGGCATAATCTGGAGCATATGGGGGCATAATCTGGAGCATATGGGGGCATAAGCTGTGGAACATATGGGGCATAATCTGGAGCATATGGGGGCATAATCTGGAGCATATGGGGGGCATAATCTGTGGAGCATCATATGGGGGCATAGTTTTCCCAGTTTTTTGTGGCAAAATTAGGGGGGTGGTCGGCTTATACATGAGTATATAGGGTAGATTTTAGGCAACATTCTAGTTTTATAGGGGGGGTCGTTACGGACGCGGCGATACCAAATATGTGTACTTTAATTGTTGTTTTTTTTACAGGAATAAATGAATTTATTAGGGAATATATTTTTTTTTTTATTATGATTTTCTTTTAACACTTTTTATTTATTTTTTTTTAACTTTTTTACTGTGTCCCAGGGTGGGACATTACTGTATATTATACATGGTATTATACAGTGTATAATACCAGATCGCTGGTGTGACAGTGTGCACAGCACTCTGTCACACCAGCGATCGCTCTGGCACTGCTGCAGGCTTCTCAGTGCCTGCTCTCAGCATCACAGCGCGCTGTTCTGAGGGCCTCAGGGAAGCGCACAGGGAGCCCCCTCCCTGCGCGATCCTCCCCTGTGCCCCCGGTACAGCGCGATCATGTTTGATCGCGGTGTGCCAGGGGTTAATGTGCCGGGAGCGGTCCGTGACCGCTCCTGACACATAGTGCTGGGTGTCAGCTGTGATAATCAGCTGACACCCGGCTGCGCTCCCCCCGGGCGCCAGGTATGATTTTCTAGGCGCCACTGGCGACCTGGCGCCCGGGTTTGTCGAACCCTGCCGTACCGTATATCTGCTCTTTGTATTACGGTCAAATCCATACTGAGAGAGCGTGTGTGTGACTCCGGAAATATATACGGAGATTTAAATTTTCCCCTACACCATATACAGCTGTCCGCTTCTAATACAGTACCGTATATCTGCTCTTTGTATTAGGCCGGGATCACACATGCGAGGAAATCGTCCGATACTCGCATGTGAAATCCCAGCTCTGGCGCTGGCACTCGGGAGTGGAGCGAGCGGCTGCATAGAAATACATGCAGCCGCGCACTCTACTCCCGAGTGCCGGCGCCAGAGCTGGGATTTCACATGCGCGTGTCGGACGATTTCCTCGCATGTATGATCCCGGCCTTACGGTCAAATCCATACTGAGAGAGCGTCTGTGTGTGACTCCGGAAATATATACGGAGAATTAAATTTTCCACTACAAGGTATAAAGCTGTCTGCTTCTGATACAGCACCGTATATCTGCTTTTTGTATTACAGTCAAATCCATACTGAGTGAGCGTCTGTGTGTGACTCTGGAAATATATATGGAGGTTTAAATTTTCCCCTACACCGTATACAGCTGTCCGCTTCTGATACAGTACCGTATATCTGCTCTTTGTATTACAGTCAAATCCATACTGAGTGAGCTTCTGTGTGTGACTCCAGAAATATATACGGAGATTTAAATTTTCCCCTACACCATATACAGCTGTATGCTTCTGATACAGTACCGTATATCTGTTGCTTGTATTACGGTCAAATCCATACTGAGGGAGCGTCTGTGTGTGACTCCGGAAATAAATACGTAGATTTAAATTTTCCCCTACACCGTATACAGCTGTACGATCCTCATAAAGTACCATATATCTGCTGGTATTTTTGGTACATTTTCCCAAACATGAGGAAGTATGGTGGAAGAGGCTGCGGACGCGGGCGGGGGGGCCAGCTGGTACTGATGGTGGTGGTGGTGCATCTGCTTGTGAGTGCCAAAAACACAATAGCACCTAAGGCAGGAGGTGTTGAGCCTGCATCATCGTCTGGCCCCAGAAGGCCTGGAAGGCTCCATTTATTTTTTGTGAGTAGGTAAACCGCTTTTAAAGCCGGAGCCTCAGGAACAGGTTTTGGCTTACATTGCCGAAACAGCCTCCAGCTCTATCGCCTCCTCTTCTGAAGTATCAAAAACTGCAAGCACTGAGTTGTCAGTGCAGGCTCCTGGTCAGGAACAACACTTTTCCTTGTGTCCTTCACCCCCACCAAAAGTGAAGGATGCAGCAGGCCACACTTCAGATTACTCCCTGGAGCTCTTTTCACTTACCATGCCTAACTTATCAAGTCAAATCCTGAATTCCCCAGTCCAAGATGAAAATGACATGGAATGCACTGATGCACAGTCACTGCTATATGATTCTGCTGGTACATTCACCCAGAGCACTGCATTGCCCTCGCAGTCTACTGAGCCAGAATCTGACCCTGATGAAACTCAGGTGCCCCTTCCCGCATACTATACCACCTTACATGGTGACACAGAGGAAGGTGCAGATGAAATTGAAGAGGAGGTGATGGATGACACAGTTGTTGACCCGGATTGGAATCCATTGGGGGAAGAGGGTGCTGCTGGCAATAGCTCAGAAGAGGAGGAGGATCCGCAGCAGGCATCGACATCGCAGCTGCGGTTATCTGCAGGCCCGTAGCAGTCCAAAAACGTGTTAAAAAAACAAAAAGAGTTGCAGGACAGCTTGGCCAGACGGTCAAATTAGCACAGCGTGCAAGCCCTGAAAAGATTTCCCATAGTAGGAAGAGTGCAGTGTTGCACTTTTTTGACCAAAATTCTATTGATGAGGCAAAGGTTATCAGTAAGAAGTGCGGAAGGACCTTTAGCCGAGGGAAAAATCTCTGAAATTTTAATACCAGTTGCATGCTTAGACATGTAAACACCATGCACTTGCAAGTGTGGACGGACACAAAACCTCAGGTAGCACCCGTGCACCTGCTCCGACTGAAGGTAGCCAGCAATGCTACATCTCTTCCCCCACTGTAAGCCCACCGGTTAGCACACCACAAGCAAAAATGTTGAGGTGTCGTCGCAAGGCCAAAGCAGTCAGGGAATCCCAATGGTTTTCCAACAAAAGACTGCATCTAGGCCATCACCATGTCCACCGCTAGTTCCACCATATGCAGCTCTCAAGTCCAGCTCACCGTAGCAGAGACTTTGATTAGGATAAGAAAGTACTCATCCTCTCATCCGCGTACACTGGCTTGAACGCCTACATTGCCAAACTGATCTCATTAGAGATGATGCCCTTCCGTTTGGTTGAAAGCTCAGCGTTCCAAGAGCTCATGGCCTACACTGTCCCACGCTATGACCTACCCAGTCGGCACTTCTTTTATAGAAAAACCACCCCTGCCCTCCACCTGCATGTGAAAGACCGCATTGTCCATGCACTCAATCAGTGAGTGGAAAGGTGCACCTCACAACAGATGCATGGGCCAGTAGGCATGGCCAGGGCTGTTACATGTCCATCACTGCGCACTGGGTTAATGTGGTGGATGCAGGGTCCACAGGGGACAGCGGCGGTGGGACAGTGCTGCCTAGCCCACAGTACAGGCAACAGTTGGCTGTAGGCGTTCGACCCTCCTCCTCCTCCAGAAGCGAAAGCTCATCGATAGAGCGCAGTCACACGAGCACTCCATAGGCAGCTTCCAGTGTTGCACACGAGGTGTCACACTATCGAACAGCTAGTGGTAAGCGTCAGCAAGCTGTTTTAAAGATGATGTCTTTGGGCGACAACAGACACACCGCGGAGGTACTGGCCGACTACTTGCAGCGAGAAACTGAGTCATGGTGTAATGTATGTAGTACAGTTCATATAGCGTCTTGTGCTTGGGTGCGATGAAAACACAGGAGTCACAGGTTTGATATAGAAAAGTCCTGTATTACTTCATACAAGTTGGCAGAAATAGTCACACAGTTTGCAGACACAGAAACAAGAGACACAGCAGGCCAGAGTAATCCAAGCTCAGCAATCACTCTCCAATACAGATTCAGGATCTTCTTCTCTGTTACCGTAAGTCCATGCAAACGTGGGTCTTTCAAAGAGCAGGGTTCAGAGTCCACAAGTGCTTCAGAGTTCCTCAGTAGGAATAGCTGGAGTACAAGGTCCAAGGCTTACAGGAGTCAAGTCACAGGTTCACTGCAGGCTAGATTCTGAAGCACTGATTGCTCAGCTGTGGCTGCTTAAGAAGCAAAGGAGAGAATCAGGGCGGGAACATGCAAGCTGGAAACTCCATTTTGACTGAGGGCAAGATAGCTGCAGCAAGACAGAAAGTAAAATGGCTGACGAACAAACTGAGTTTCAGGAATATATACATAGAACCTTACATTACTCCCCCCTTAAGGACAACCTCCGGATGACCTCAGACCAGGCTTGTGTGGGTACCTCTGATGAAACTGACGGAGCAAGCGAGGAGCATTAACGTTATTGACCGGTTCCCATGAGTTGTCCTCCACTGGGTAGCCCTGCCATTTAATCAGATATTGTAACTGATTTCTATACAACCTGGAATCTAAAATCCTTTCCACCACAAATTCTTCCTGACCATCGACTAGCACTGGGTCAGGGCAAGGAGAGGAACGTCCAGGAAACGTATTGGGTGTCGCAGCCTTTAGTAGGGATACATGAAAGACAGGGTGGATTCTCATAGTTCTGGGCAGTTGAAGACGACAAGCAACGGCACTTATAATTTTACTGATTTTATAGGGTCCAATGTACTTATGTCCCAACTTAGACGATGGAATCCTTAACTTAAGATTTCTGGTTGACAGCCAGACCAAGTCTCCTACCTTGAAAGCTGGTGCAGGTTTACGAAATTTATCTGCTGCTTTCTTGTACCTTTCTTGAGCCGATTCCAGATTTTCCTTTAGAAGATCCATATTCTTCTGTAAAGACGTGATTCTTTCAGCCACTGCTGGTAAAGGCGTTTCTATGGGAAATCGTGGTAGAATGTTAGGATGATAACCTAGATTAGAGTAAAAAGGAGACTGTTTAGTGGAGGCACTCTGAGAGTTGTTATACGAGAACTCAGCTAATGGAAGTAGATCCACCCAATCATCCTGTAGGTGGCAGATAAAGCAGCGGAGATACTGCTCCAGGGTTTGATTGGTTCGTTCGGTCTGTCCATTAGTCTGGGGATGAAAAGCAGAAGAAAGGTTTACTTTAATGTCCAATGCTGCACAGAAATTTTGCCAAAACCTAGAAGTGAATTGCACCCCTCGATCCGAAATAACCTCATCCGGTACTCCATGTAAGCGAAACACATCTTTAATCATCAAATCTGATGTCTGTTTTGCAGTGGGTAAGCCGACACAAGGGATAAAATGAGCTGCCTTTGTTAGACGGTCAACCACCACTAGAATGGTGTTCTTCCCTGAGAGGTTGGTAACTCCACAATGAAGTCCATAGAAATGGATCCCCACGGGCGGGACGGGGTGGGAAGAGGCTGTAACAGACCAGTTGGTGAGGAGCGAGGTGTTTTGCATCTTGCACAGACCTCACATGAAGTGACATAATTCAAAACATCCTTCCTGCAAGTGGGCCACCAAAAGAAACGAGAAAGAAATTCCTGTGTCTTTAGAATTCCTCTATGCCCAGCTATCTTGGAATCGTGAATGAGTTGCAATACTCTTAATCTGACTGTTTCAGGAATATACAGACGTTGTCCCTGAATCCACACACCATTCTTAAAGACAAGACTTACGTCCCTTGGGGGTTGTGCCAAAAAGGAATCCGCATGGTATGCTTCCTTGATGTCCTTAAGTAGGTCTTGATTATGAATTACTCCTAGGAATCTAGAGTCAGGAAGAATAGTCTTAGGAGGAGTAATTGGACGTGTCTCTGCTGAGTAAATCCTAGAGAGTGCATCAGCCTTTCCATTGCGCGATCCTGGTCTATAAGAGATGATAAAATTAAATTGGTTTAAGAAAAGATTCCAGCGAGCCTGGCGAGGAGTCAGGCACTTGGCCGACCTGATAAACTCAAGGTTACGATGGTCTGTCAGGACGACTATTTGCTGTGCAGCTCCCTGAAGAAGGTGTCTCCATTCTTTGAAGGCGGCAATAATGGCCAACAACTCTCTATTGCCCACATCGTAGTTCCTCTCAGCCAAAGACAACTGCTGGGAAAAGAAGGCACAGGGATGCAAGACATTCTTCTCACCTGTTCTCTGAGAGAGTATAGCTCCAACGGCACAGTCTGAAGCATCCACCTCTATTATGAAGGCAAGCTCGGGGTTGGGATGTACTAGGATAGGTGCAGTGGTAAATTTATCTTTTAGACGGGAAAATGCTTCCTGGGCTTGGGGAGTCCAGGAAAACCTAGACTCTTTCCGGGTAAGTTGAGTGATAGGTGACTGTTGTGAATGGGTTTGAGATGAGTTCTGAGCAGAGGCTCCCTCTGGTGGTTACAAGCGGTACTAGTGAGGATTGTGAGGACTGGGAATCAGGTGTTACTGATTGGTCTTATTTAAGGGAATCATTTTCCCATCAGGGTTGCCGGTGATCAATTGTTCTGGTCTGAATCCTTCTTTCCAGTTTCCCTTGTAGCCTGCTGTGTCGTGTCTGTATCTCCTGCTATCAGATAAGATAATTTCTTATTTTGTGTTTTTGCTATATTTTTGCATTTGGTCCTGCACTTCTGTGGGGGCCTTCTGGGTCCCCTCCGGGGGCTTTTGCCCTCTCAGTTTAGTTCAGCCACTGTGTTTTGTACTTTTGCTTTTTCCAGTTTTTTCAGTGGCTGCTGTTTTTGTTACACCAGAGAACTAATTTAGGTGGTAGAGGTCGTGTGATCTCAGGTGATTTTGAAATTAGTAGAGTTGGTGTTTTTCAGGGTTTTCTGGGATTGCAGTAAGTACCCTTCCTGTCCTTTTCTATTTAGATAGTTTGGGCCCCAGCGTTTGCTCATACTATTTTCTTTCTGTGTCAGTATTTCCTCTTGTCTAACCGCCATTACATGTTTGGGGGCTTTCTATTGTCTTTGGGGTTCTGCTACGGGGCAGATAGCTTTCCTATTTCTATCTTTAGGTGTAGTTAGTTTCTCAGGCTGTGACGAGGCGTCTAGGACCAACGTAGGAACGCTCCACGGCTGCCTCTAGTTGCGGTGGTTAGTCAGGGTACTGCAATCTCATAGATTCCAACTGCTCTGGTGTATTTCCTTTTTTGCCTGCACTCCTCAGCTACCGTAACATAACAGTATCACCGGCCATAAAAATTGTATGGTACTCACAGAAGGGAAAAAATATTTTGAAGGAAGAAAAGTTGTCAGAGATATTTTTCTGTTTGTTGCATTTTTTTTTTTTTTTTTTCCCTCTGTATCTCTGGGTGCTGGGGAGGATCTTTTCTCCCAATGGAGTTTGCACAGTTGTCTGGCCGTGTGGATCAGCTTGCCACTGAGGTTCAGAGTATTGCTGCATATGTTGCTAGGTTGCCTGTTGTGGAACCTAGGATCCCCATGCCAGATTTGTTTTTAGGGGATCGAGCTAAGTTTCAGAATTTCAAAAATAATTGTAAATTGTTTCTTGCCTTAAAATCTAAGTCCTCAGGAAACGCAGCGCAGCAGGTTCAAATTATCATCTCTCTCCTGCGCGGCGATCCTCAGGATTGGGCTTTTTCCCTGATACCTGGGGATCCTGTTTTGAGTGATGTTGATGCATTTTTTCAGGCTTTGGGGTTATTGTACGATGAGCCTAATGTCACTGATCAAGCTGAAAAAGCCTTGTTGGCATTAAATCAGGGGCTGGATGACGCTGAGTTATACTGTCAGAGATTCCGTAGGTGGGCAGTCCTGACCAAATGGAATGACGACGCTTTGGCGGCCCTTTTCCGGAAGGGTCTGTCGGATAATGTAAAGGATGTTATGGTGGGATTCCCTGTCCCCTCTGGTCTCAATGATTCTATGTCATTGGCGATTCAAATTGACAGACGTTTGCGTGAGCGGAGAAGTATGCGTGGAGTGGTGTTGACTTGTGAGCCAGCTGCTGAGCCAATGCAGTGTGATGGAGTGGTGTCTGGGGCACAGCGTCATGAGTTTCGAAAGCGCAATGGGTTATGTTTCTACTGTGGTGATGCCTCTCATGCTATTTCAGTCTGCCCTAAGCGGGGAAGACATTTTGCACGCTCAGTTGTCTTGGGTAGTGTTCAGACTAAGTTTTTATTAACTGTTACTCTGATATGCTCTCTGTCCTCATTTTCTGCTCAGGCTTTCGTTGATTCTGGAGCAGCTATTAACCTGATGGATTATGATTTTGCTAAACGTTGTGGGTTTTCCTTGATACCCTACAGAAGTCTATTCCTTTATGGGGATCGATTCTACCCCTTTGGCTGAGAATAAACCCCAGTTTTCTACTCAGGTGATAATGAGGGTTGAACCTGATCACCAGGAGTGCTGCAAATTTTTGGTTCTATATAATCTGCATGACATTATGTGCTGGGTTTCCCTTGGTTACAGTCTCATAATCCTGTTTTGGATTGGAAATCTGTGTCTGTAACCAGTTGGGGCTGCCAATGTGTTAGTGCCAACACTCCTGTTTTTTCTGCCTCCCCCCAGGCTGAGGATGTTCCTGACTTTTTGTTTGATTTTTCTGATGTGTTTAGCGAAAGTAAATCTGCATCCTTACCTCCCCATAGGAGCTATGACTGCGCTATTGAATTAGTGCCAGGTAGTAAATTCCCTAAGGGTCGCCTTTTTAACTTGTCTGTACCTGAACATGACGCTATGCGGTCTTATATCAAGGAATCATTGGAGAAGGGTCATATCAGACCATCCTCTTCACCCTTAGGTGCCGGTTTTTTCTTTGTGGCCAAAAAAGATGGTTCATTAAGGCCGTGTATTGATTATCGTCTCTTGAACAATATTACTGTGAAATATCAATACCCGTTACCCTTGATTTCTGACCTGTTTTCCAGGGTGAAAAACGCTACTTGGTTTACCAAGCTTGACCTCAGGGGGGCGTATAACCTTATTCGCATTAAGCACGGGGATGAATGGAAGACGGCATTTAACACCCTGAAGGGCATTTTGAGTACCTTGTGATGCCCTTTGGGCTCACTAATGCTCCTTCCGTCTTCCAGTCCTTCATGAATGACATTTTCAGGGATTTTGTGGACAAGTTTCTGATTGTTTATTTGGATGATATCTTGATTTTTTCTAATGACTGGGACTCTCATGTGAAACATGTTCGAACTGTATTCCAGATTTTGAGAGAGAATGCTCTGTATGTGAAGGGATCAAAGTGTCTTTTTGGCGTACAGAAGATCTCATTTCTGGGATTCATTTTGTCCCCATCTGTTATTGAAATGGACCCGGTCAAGGTTCAGGCCATCTGTGATTGGGTCCAACCTACTTCATTAAAGGCTCTTCAGAGATTTTTGGGTTTTGCCAATTTTTATCGTAAATTTATTGGTAATTTCTCTGTTATTGTTAAACCATTAACTGATTTGACCAGAAAGGGTTCTGATGTGGTGAATTGGCCTCCTGAGGCAGTCTCTGCGTTTCAGGAACTTAAGCAGAGATTCACTTCTGCTCCTGTTCTACGGCAGCCTGATGTTTCTCTGCCATTTCAGGTGGAGGTTGATGCCTCTGAAATTGGGGCAGGTGCCGTTTTGTCCCAAAAAGATCCAGAGACCTCTAAATGTAACCCTTGTGCCTTTTTCTCTCGAAAATTTTCTCCTACTGAACGTAATTATGACGTGGGTAATCGGGAGTTATTGGCCATGAAGTGGGCTTTTGAAGAGTGGAGACATTGGCTGGAGGGAGCCAAACATCAGGTGGTGGTCCTTACGGACCATAAGAATCTGGTCTATCTGGAATCGCCAAGCGACTCAATCCTAGACAGGCCAGGTGGGCCTTGTTTTTCACACGTTTTAATTTTGTGGTTTCCTTTCTTCCTGGCACTAAGAATGTTAAGGCGGATGCCCTCTCGAGGAGTTTCCTTGCGGACTCTCCTGAGCTATCTGATCCCTCTGTTATTTTGAAGGAGGGTGTAGTTCTTTCCGCCATCTCGCCCAATTTGAGACTTGCTCTGGAGGGGTGTCAGGAGGATAGGCCCGAGCGCTGCCCTGTTGGAAAATTGTTTGTCCCGGACCAATGGAAAAAGAGTGTGATGTCTGAGATTCATTGTTCCGCATTGGCTGGGCATCCCGGAATTTTTGGTACCAGAGACTTGGTTAGTCGGTCCTTTTGGTGGCCTACCTTGTCTCGCGATGTCAGGGAATTTGTGCAGTCCTGCGGACTTGCTCTCGCTCCAAGCCTTGCTCTCGCTCTAGTGGTTTGTTGATGCCATTGCCTGTGCCCAAGAGACCATGGACCCATATCTCTATGGATTTCATTTCCGATCTTCCTGTTTCTCAGAGAATGAACACCATCTGGGTAATTTGTGATAGGTTTTCCAAAATGATACATCTTGTGCCATTACCTAAGTTGCCTTCCTCCTCTGAATTGGTGCCGTTGTTCCTTCAGCACGTGGTTCGTTTACACGGCATTCCTGAGAACATTGTGTCTGACAGAGGAGTCCAGTTTGTTTCCAGATTTTGGAGGACTTTTTGTTCTAAACTGGGTGTTCAATTGTCTTTCTCCTCGGCATTTCATCCTCAGACCAATGGTCAAACTGAGAGAACAAACCAGACATTGGAGACTTATCTAAGATGCTTTGTGTCTGCTGATCAGGATGACTGGGTCTCTTTTTTGCCTTTGGCTGAGTTTGCTCTTAATAATAGGGCTAGCTCTGCCACTTTGATGTCTCCGTTTTTCTGTAATTCTGGGTTTCACCCTCGATTTTCTTCAGGACAGACGGAGGCTTCTGTCTGTCCAGGTGTTGACTCTGTTGTTGAGCGTATGCAGCAGATTTGGGACCAGGTAGTGGAGAGGTTGTCCCTCTCTCAGGAGAAGGCCCAGCGGTTTGCTAACCAGCATAGGACTGATGGTCCTCGGTTTAAAGTGGGGGACTTGGTCTGGTTGTCCTCAAAGAATATTCCTATGAGAGTAGCATCTCCTAAATTTAAGCCTAGGTTCATTGGACCTTATAAGATCATGGAGATTATTAATCCTGTTTCTTTTCGTTTGCTTCTTCCAGGGACATTTAAGATCCATAACGTGTTCCACAAGTCCTTGTTGAAGAGGTTTGTTGAGCCAGTGGTTCCTGCTGCTGTGCCTCCTGACCCTGTTTTGGTTGAGGGCAATCTGGAGTATGTGGTTGAGAAAATATTGGATTCTCGTTTTTCTAGACGAAGACTCCAGTATTTGGTTAAATGGAGAGGTTATGGTCAGGAAGATAATTCTTGGGTGTTTGCTTCGGACATCCATGCTAGGAGACTTATCCGTGCGTATCATAGAACTCATCCTGACCGACCTGGTTGCTCAAATGAGGGTTCGGTGACCCCTCCTCAAGGGGGGGGTACTGTTGTGAATGGGTTTGAGATGAGTTCTGAGCAGAGGCTCCCTCTGGTGGTTACAAGCGGTACTAGTGAGGATTGTGAGGACTGGGAATCAGGTGTTACTGATTGGTCTTATTTAAGGGAATCATTTTCCCATCAGGGTTGCCGGTGATCAATTGTTCTGGTCTGAATCCTTCTTTCCAGTTTCCCTTGTAGCCTGCTGTGTCGTGTCTGTATCTCCTGCTATCAGATAAGATAATTTCTTATTTTGTGTTTTTGCTATATTTTTGCATTTGGTCCTGCACTTCTGTGGGGGCCTTCTGGGTCCCCTCCGGGGGCTTTTGCCCTCTCAGTTTAGTTCAGCCACTGTGTTTTGTACTTTTGCTTTTTCCAGTTTTTTCAGTGGCTGCTGTTTTTGTTACACCAGAGAACTAATTTAGGTGGTAGAGGTCGTGTGATCTCAGGTGATTTTGAAATTAGTAGAGTTGGTGTTTTTCAGGGTTTTCTGGGATTGCAGTAATACCCTTCCTGTCCTTTTCTATTTAGATAGTTTGGGCCCCAGCGTTTGCTCATACTATTTTCTTTCTGTGTCAGTATTTCCTCTTGTCTAACCGCCATTACATGTTTGGGGGCTTTCTATTGTCTTTGGGGTTCTGCTACGGGGCAGATAGCTTTCCTATTTCTATCTTTAGGTGTAGTTAGTTTCTCAGGCTGTGACGAGGCGTCTAGGACCAACGTAGGAACGCTCCACGGCTGCCTCTAGTTGCGGTGGTTAGTCAGGGTACTGCAATCTCATAGATTCCAACTGCTCTGGTGTATTTCCTTTTTTGCCTGCACTCCTCAGCTACCGTAACATAACAGGTGACACTACCTCAGAGAAATTTCTAATGAAACGTCTATAGAAGTTGGCAAACCCGATGAAGCGCTGTACCTCCTTCACATTTCTAGGACTTGGCCAATCCTTGATGGCTTGGGTTTTGCTTCCATCCATACTAATTCCTTGTGTAGACAGTACATACCCCAGAAATTGAATTTCGGTCCTATGGAATTCACACTTTTCAAGTTTGATGTAAAGATGATTTTGTCTTAGACGTTCCAAGACCATTCTCACATGTCCATGATGTTCCTCTGTGGAGTTAGAAAAAATTAGAATATCATCCAAATAAATTACCACGAATGTATCTAGGAGATCCCTGAAGATGTCATTCACCAAGTGTTGGAAAGTGGCTGGGGCGGTACTCAGACCAAAAGGCATAACTAGATATTCAAAGTGTCCATAGCGTGACCTGAATGCAGTCTTCCATTCATCCCCAGGTCTAATACGGACTAAGTTATAGGCCCCACGAAGATCTAGTTTAGAAAAAATTTTGGCATGTCGCACTCTCTCCAATAACTCAGGGATTAAAGGCAATGGATAACGGTTTCTAATAGTAACCTTATTGAGTTCCCTATAGTCTACGCATGGTCTCAGAGATCCATCTTTCTTCTTTACAAAGAAGATGGGTGCACCTGCAGGAGATGAAGAGGGGCGTATGAAGCCCTTGGCTAGATTTTCATCTATGTAATCCTTTAAAGTCTTTAGCTCGGGCCCCGCCAGGGGGTAGATCTTACAAAAGGTATCTCTGCTCCAGGCAATAATTCAATTGGACAATCATATGGACGGTGAGGAGGAAGCTGGTCAGCGTTCTTCTTGTCACATAAATCCACATAGTCCTGGTATACAGCTGGTAGTTCAGGGACTGACATGATTCCTTTAGGAACAGAGCAAGCTGAAACTTTTGGACTCATCTGTTTCTCTGGAAAGTGTAATTCCTTGGTCTCCCAGTTAATGGTAGGATTCTGAGCCTGCAGCCATGGTAGCCCTAGAATAATGGGAAAGTGGGGAGAAGAGATAAGCATAAAGGACAGTTTCTCTTGATGATCTTTACCCATAAGAACCCTCAAAGGCTCTGTTTCCTGATCCACTGGTCCAGAGGTCAGCAGGGAGCCATCCACAGTTTCCATCTGTACTGGAGTAGCCTTCTTCACTGAACGTATTCCCTGTTTCAGAGCAAAGGAGACATCCATAAAATTTCCACTTGCCCCTGAGTCGATCATAGCAGAGCTAGACACCCAAGCTGAGTCAACCCAGAGTTTGATGGAAAGAAAGCAATGAGAATTGATTTTCTTACAACTCAGCTGGGACACCGCTGAGGAAACTTGAAAAATGGCAGCGTTTACACAGTCAACGTCCTCAGAGGTAACGGAGTTTAAGTCGAGAAATCAAGATCTGTTGCTGCAGATCTCTCTGGAGCCTGAGGCTCGGACCTGACAGATCCCCTCTCGCAACACTCACAATGAATGAGTGCTGCAGTAGTCTTACGAGAACGGCTGGGGCAGTTTATAATGAAGTGCCCTGACTTACCACAATAGAAACATAGATTCTCCTTAAAACGATGTTCCTTGCGTGCATCACTAACCCGTCGTTGTAAAGAGTCTACCCATGGCAGGTTCAGGTTCCCGTGTAATCCTACTCAAAGGTTCCTTAGCTGGAGAGGAAGGTAGGAAAAGGTTAGTACGATTGCTTTCGAACCATCTCTCTTGCCTGCGTTCAGTCAGACGAGTATCAATACGGATGCAGTAGTTAATAAAGTCACCTAACGCAGTGGGAGGGTCGGCACGAGCAAGTTCATCCTTAATCAGTGGAGATAACCCCTTTCGAAAAATAGATTTTTTGGCGGAACTGTCCCAGGTGGTATCAAGGGCCCATCTCCTGAAATCCAAGGCATATTCAGCTACCGAGTGCTTACCTTGGCGCAAAGCTAACATGGCTGCTTCAGCTGTTGCACCTCGATTGGGGTCATCAAACACCTGCCCCATGGCTGAAATAAAATCATCAAGGTGATTCAAACAATCATCCTCAGTCTCAATCAGAGGGTTTGCCCACATTAAAGCCTTGTTGGTAAGCAACATAATTATAGTAAGCACCTTAGATCGTTCAGTGGGAAATTGTGAAGCATGTGCAGAAAAAAAAAGATTGGATTGATTAATAAATCCCCTGAATTTCTCACGTTCACCGCCAAAACGAAAAGGGGGCAACTTGGGAATCCCAGCACTCGGGGCTACGGCAGGAGCCTAGACTCGCCCCTCTAGAACCTCAATCCTGGCTCGCAAATCCTGGGTAGTCTGTCCAACCACTTGCAAATTGTGATTATTGAGGTCCTGTAGATTTGTAAAACGGGTCTTTATAATCTGCAAATCTGCAAGGATATTATCAGTCACTCCGCAAAGTTCCTTTATGCGGGCCTCCATTTTCCAGATCTTTTAAGACAGGATTACTGGAAGAAGAGGAGAGAAAAAAAAACAATAGTGTTCACCTGTGGCAACACTGCAGAGAGAAAAAAAAATTAAGGGAACTGCTCACCTGGAATGGTTGTGAGAAGTCACAACCACTATCATCACAGAAAGTTTCAACCAGACATCTGATATCCAGAGTTACAGCAGACAAAAAAGAGAAAAGAAAGGAAAAAAAAAAAAAAAACAATAGTGTTTACCTGTGGTAACACTGCAAAAAGAAAAAACTTAAGGGAATTGCTCACCTGGAATGGTTGTGAGAAGTCACAACCACTGTCATCACAGAAAGTACAACCGGACGTCTGATATCCACAGTACAGCAGACACAGCCTTCCAGACCCAGCAGACACTAACGTTTTGGCTTCAGAATCTTGTAATGTATGTAGTACAGTTCATATAGCGTCTTGTGCTTGGGTGCGATGAAAACACAGGAGTCACAGGTTTGATATAGAAAAGTCCTGTATTACTTCATACAAGTTGGCAGAAATAGTCACACAGTTTGCAGACACAGAAACAAGAGACACAGCAGGCCAGAGTAATCCAAGCTCAGCAATCACTCTCCAATACAGATTCAGGATCTTCTTCTCTGTTACCGTAAGTCCATGCAAACGTGGGTCTTTCAAAGAGCAGGGTTCAGAGTCCACAAGTGCTTCAGAGTTCCTCAGTAGGAATAGCTGGAGTACAAGGTCCAAGGCTTACAGGAGTCAAGTCACAGGTTCACTGCAGGCTAGATTCTGAAGCACTGATTGCTCAGCTGTGGCTGCTTAAGAAGCAAAGGAGAGAATCAGGGAGGGAACATGCAAGCTGGAAACTCCATTTTGACTGAGGGCAAGATAGCTGCAGCAAGACAGAAAGTAAAATGGCTGACGAACAAACTGAGTTTCAGGAATATATACATAGAACCTTACAGATGGCTGGACAGTCTACATCTTGAGCCAGGAAAGGTAGTTAGTGATAACGGCGTAATTTTGTGGCGGCCATAGCCCTGGCAAAACTCAGACACATACCTTGCCTGGCTCACACCTTGAACCTGGTAGTGCATTGCTTCATAAATAATTATCCGGAGTTACCAGCCCTGCTGCACAAGGTTCGAAGACTGTGCAGAGGTTGCAGCGATCGCTCCACATCCCCAAGCACCACCTAATCAGACATTGCAACAAGTTGGAACTCCACCATGCACGTGATTGAGAGGCTGTGCAAACAGAGGCAGGCTGTAATGCATTTGTGGGAGGATACACGGGCAGGCAGATTGAGGGCAGACATCGAGTTGTCGGGTGTGCAGTGGTCAAAGCTGAAAGACCTCTGTAAAGTCCTTCAGTGTTTTGAGGAAAGCACACGGCTGGAAAGCGCAGACAACGCCATCATAAGCATGAGCATCCCACTTATGCATCTGCTTATGCAAACTTTGACGCACATTAAGGATAAGGCGTCTGCAGCGGAGGAGGAGGAGGGAAGCATTGATGACAGTCAGCCATTGTCTGCTCAGGGAACTTTCCTGGATGAGGTGGAGGAAGAAGAGGAAGAGGAGGAGGATGAGGGGGATGATTATTTTGGGGAGGTGGATGCTTCTCAGGGGCAAGAGAAAATGTTGGCTTGCCAAGGTCAGGTACAGGGTTTGTGCGTGACTGGAGGGATGTGGATTTGGCAGAAAGTGCTCCTCCACCCACCACTGGCAGTGTATCATTGACACCTGGAACATTGGCCCACATGTGTGATTATCTCTTGCGGATCCTAAAAAGGGACCCCGCATTGCCAAAATTATGAAGGATGACGACTACTGGTTGGCCAGCATCCTCGATCCACGCTATAAAGGCAAATTACAGAACATCATGCCACAGGAGAACCTAGAGCTAATATTGGCGAACAAACAAGCAACTCTGGTAAACCGTTTGTTAGAGGCATTCCCAGCACACAGCAGCGGTGCAGGTTCTACTATGAGACGTACTGGGCAACATGGAAGAGGTGTTCGTGGTGCACACAGCCGAGACAGGGGTTTCATGACCATGTTGTGGACTGATTTCTTGAGTACCGCTCACACGACTGTTAATACTGAATCGATTGCAGCAGACAGGAGACAGCAGTTGTCAACTATGGTTCAAAATTACCTCTCCTCCCCTATCGATGTTCTCCCTCACAGTTCATTCCCCTTTGACTACTGGGCCTGTAAACTGGACACCTGGCCTGAATTGGCACAATATGCCTTAGGCCGGGGTCACACTGGCGACAGAATCGGACGACTGCAATACGATGAAATATCGCATTGCAGTCTGCCCTATGTTAATCTATGGAGCAGCTCCCAGTATCAGATTATTTGTGGTCCGTTTTAAACGTCCGAGTACAATCGCAGCATGCTGCGATTGTCACCGATTGTGGGTCGACTATCGCCAATGCAAGTCTATGGGAGCGATGAAAAATCGGATTACAAACGGACCGCACGTGTGACTTGCGATTAAATCGCATCGGTGTCCTTTAGAAAAGCCGGCAATTCATCCCCGGCTATACTGTAAAATCACACTGACAGCTTTAATAAAGAATAGAAAGAATAGATATACACACATAGAATACATTATATATATACACTACCGGTCAAAAGTTTAGGGTCACTTAGAAATTTCCTTATTTTTGAAAGAAAAGCAGTTTTTTTCCAATGAAGCTAACATTTAGGCTAAGTTCACACGTTGCGGAATTGCCGCGAGAAATTTCCGCGGCAATCCCGCACTTCTCCCGCAGGAAATACGCACGTTTTTTGTATGCTGATTCCCGCCAGAATAATAGCGTTTTGCAAGCGTAATTAGCTTGCAGAATGCTAGCGTTTTCCTAGCGATCTGTAGCATCGCTTGGAAAACTGATTGACAGGTTGGTCACACGAGTCACACATAGTGTTTGACACGTGTGACCAACTTTTTACTATTGATGCCGCCTATGCCGCATCAATAGTAAAAAGATCTAATGTAAAAATAATAAAAAAAATAATAAATAATGATATTCTCACCTTCCGGCGGCCCCCGCAGCCTTCCCGCCTCTCATGACGCTCCCGGCAACTCCGGTCCCAGGAGTGCTTTGCGACAAATCACACCGATGACGTACATCTCGCGAGACCGCTATGCCATCTGGGTGATTCTCGCAAAGCACTCCTGGGACCGGAAGTTGCCGGGAGCATCGCTGAAGGCGGGAAGGCTGCGGGGGCCGCGGGAAGGCTGCGGGGGCCGCCGGAAGGTGAGAATATCATTATTTTTTATTTTAATTATTGTTTTACCAGGGATATGGTACCCAGGGCCTGGAGGAGAGTCTCCTCTCCTCCAGACCCTGGGTACCACCGCACATGAACCGCTTACATTCCGCAAAATTAATGAACATGTTGCTATTTTTTCCGCGAAGCGTTTTTTTCGCGGAAAAAAACGCAACATGTGGCCAAAACATGCGGAATCAATTAACATGTATAGGATGCTTAATGCTTGCGTTTTTATCGCGTTTTTACCGCGGAAAAACCGCGAAAAAAACGCAATTATTCCTGATCGTGTGCACTTAGCCTAAATGATTCAGAAATACACTCTATACAGTGTTAATGTGGTAAATGACTATTCTAGCCGCAAACGTCTAGTTTGTAATGCAATATCTTCATAGGTGTATAGAGGCCCATTTCCAACAACAATCACTCCAGTGTACTTATGGTATTTTGTGTTCGCTAACTGTGTAAGAAGGCTAATAGATGGTTAAAATACCCTTTAAAACCCTTGTGCAAGTATGTTAACACAGCTGAAAACCGTTTGGTTGATTAGAGAAGCTATAAACCTGACCTTCCTTTGAGCTTGTTGAGAATCTGGAGCATTACATTTGTTGGTTCCATTAAACTCTCAAAATGGCCAAAAAAAAAGAACTTTCTTGTGAAACTCGACAGTCTATTCTTGTTCTTAGAAATGAAGGCTATTCCATGCGAAAAATTACCAAGAAACTGAAGAATTCATACAATGGTGTGTAGTACTCCCTTTAGAGGAGTGCACAAACAAGCTCTAACCAGAGAAGAAAGACAAGTGGGAGGCCCCCTGCACAACTGAGCAACAAGACAAGTACATTAGAGTCTTTAGTTTGAAAAATTGACGCCTCACAGGTCCTCAACTGGCAGCTTCATTAAACAGTACACATTAAACGCCAGTGTCAACATCTACAGTGAAGAGGCGATTTGGGGATGCTGGCCTTCAGGGCAGATTGGCAAAACAAAAGCCATATTTAAGACTGGCTTAAATGAAAGGAAAAGATTAATATGGGTAAAAGAACACAGACATTGGACAGAGGAATATTGGCTTTTGTTTTGCCAATCTGCCCTGAAGGCCAGCATCCCCAAATCGCCTCTTCACTGTAGATGTTGACACTGGCGTTTAATGTGTACTGTTTAATGAAGCTGCCAGTTGAGGACCTGTGAGGCGTCAATTTTTCAAACTAAAGACTCTAATGTACTTGTCTTGTTGCTCAGTTGTGCAGCGGGGCCTCCCACTTGTCTTTCTTCTCTGGTTAGAGCTTGTTTGTGCACTCCTCTAAAGGGAGTACTACACACCATTGTATGAATTCTTCAGTTTCTTGGTAATTTTTCGCATGGAATAGCCTTCATTTCTAAGAACAAGAATAGACTGTCGAGTTTCACAAGAAAGTTCTTTTTTTTTGGCCATTTTGAGAGTTTAATGGAACCAACAAATGTAATGCTCCAGATTCTCAACAAGCTCAAAGGAAGGTCAGGTTTATAGCTTCTCTAATCAACCAAACGGTTTTCAGCTGTGTTAACATACTTGCACAAGGGTTTTAAAGGGTATTTTAACCATCTATTAGCCTTCTTACACAGTTAGCGAACACAAAATACCATAAGTACACTGGAGTGATGGTTGTTGGAAATGGGCCTCTATACACCTATGAAGATATTGCATTACAAACTAGACGTTTGCCGCTAGAATAGTCATTTACCACATTAACACTGTATAGAGTGTATTTCTGAATCATTTAATGTTAGCTTCATTGGAAAAAAACTGCTTTTCTTTCAAAAATAAGGAAATTTCTAAGTGACCCTAAACTTTTGACCGGTAGGTGTTAATATATATATATATATATTATATATATATATATATATATTGTAACATTTCCAGGGGTTATAGCTCTAGGATCGCTGTCTGGGTAGACAGAATGGCATGAAAACAGTTCATTCAGACAGCAGTTCTGGTGTAAAACTGGCCGCAACCAGCTTTATTAAAGTCCACAGCAAACAGATAAAATAAAGCATAAACAGAAAACCTAGGCTTGTCTAGCCACTAATTACACATAGATAGATTGCCCTGTCTATCCGGGTCCCGGCTCTACCAGCCTGACCCAAAACAACACATATGATATATGTTACCAGTATGGAGTTTCACAGATACTCCTCCTTGTGTCTGAAGGCACCTTCAATGTCCAGACTTGAGAGAGATCACCTCCTATTCAGTAGTCACCAGCATGGAGTGTCGCAGAGTCTCCTCTTTGTGTCCGGGGTACCTCGAGCACCCAGACAGAGAGAGCCCACCTCCCGGAGTCTCCTTCCGTGCCTGGACTCCTGTCCAGACTGAATGAGCTCCCACTCCTGGAGACCGCTTCTTGTGCCGGGACACCTTCCTGTGTGTCCAGACTAAGCGTCCTCTCTGACTGTGTTCCAACACACCTACTTCTGGTCTCCTAATTAACACCTGAGTGATTTCAGGCCTGAGCTGCAAGTGTGTACTGAATGTAAGGTGTAGTGACCTTTCTCTACCACTAGGTCTACAAAGCCACACACCTCCCTTATACCAGTCAGTAAAGTAGCTAGGTGAAATATACACCCCATTCAATACACATACTCTCACTGTCTCACATATCCCCCCCCTCTTCTCCAGACCGGAGGGCTGGTCATCCAGACCGGAGGGCTGGTTAACAATCCAACAGAGACAGTGCACTCTGGACCAGTCATGGCCCTCATCAGCTTCATCTTCACCACTGTCATTTGTATCTTCACCTGAGTCATAGCCAACATCAGCTTTCTCTTCATCTGAAGCATCCGCACTACCCTGTACCCTCCCAGGCCTATGCTCTCTGCGGGCCTCGGGTATCCTGCACGGTTTCATCTTGACCTTAGGGCCGGGCTCAGTTTCGATATAGTGCCTGGCCAGAGAAGTACGACCCGGCACATCAGAACACTTCTGCTGACTCTTCCTCAGAAACTCACGTACCTCCTGTCCCTGGTGCACTGACCATGTGTCACCAACTATCACAGAAGGTATAGGGGGTTTTTCACTTTTCTCCAGTTCCCCTCCTTCAGGCTCTTCTGGCAGGACATGCCCAGAAGCCCTACCGTCAGTCCTAGACTCTACTTCTTCAGTCACATCACTTTGGTCTCCAATATCTCCATTTATTCCAGCTTTCAAGTTCTCCTTGATAGCGGCATCTGTATACTCAGAACCCGCCGGATTCTTCTCTTCCACCACGTTCTGCATCCCATCTGGGCTCCCGTGTGTCTGTAGCGGCAACGGAGTGACACATCGCTTTTCCTATTTGTTGGGACGTGGCTCCGATGTAGCCTCCCTGAAAGTGTGCTTGAGCTCACCAATGCCAGCTACTGATCCGGACCGTAACCCGTCCACGCCGCTGTCTTCGGCAGAAACAGATTCCTGGACAGAGTCAGTCCCCATATCTTCAGTCTTGTTCCTCACAGCTTCACTTGAAACCTCAGCTTCTGATGAGGCATCTGGCTTGGTGACCACCACTTCCATGGCTTTTTCCACCTCTGCAGCATCACCTTCAGAGTCCTTGGCATGATGCAGATCCACACCACACACCGACAACTTCTCATCTTCAACAGCATCCACTTGTGCTGTGTTCAGTTTCAGAGTCCTGCCTTTAAAGCTCAGCTCTCCTCCTTTCACTTAGTCTTCGCCAGGGAACCGGCCAACTGTAAAACATCTTCAGATGCCATCTTCTGTCTGGCTGTAAGGTCAGCATCAGCTTTCTTCTCAGGACTCTCAACCTCCTCTGCTACCATGCCTTCCTCATTTGCACTGGTTGCTTTATGGTCATCAGATAATTCACTATCACTATCTGACCCCTTTTTCTCAGCCACATCTGGCTCACTGTCAGGGCTATACACTTCATTTTCATTCACATCCTGCTCACTGTCAGGGTTATACAATTCATTTTCATTCATATCCTGCTCACTGTCAGGGTTATACAATTCATTTTCATTCACATCCTGCTCACTGTCAGGGTTATACAATTCATTTTCATTCACATCTTGATCTGGAACCTTAGTTAACTGTCATCCACAACATTAACTTCACCATCTGGTCCCTCAAGTATGTGACTATGTGACAACCCCAGCACTATACTTCTATATAGCTCAGGTACCAGGAGCTGACTCACGACCTCTCCCTGGACTTCAGTGTCCCTATACAATAGGCTATTGTTCATGGCAGCATGAGGAAACCTCTCCTCAGAGCCAGGCTCCTGGGAAACCTCATTTAGAACAATCATATTTTCCTGTGCCGTTTTAAGAGAGGGTCTCGCCACTGCTCACTCTCAAAATTGTCACAGGACGCAGGTAAGTAAGGGACACTCGGTTCCGAGAACCACCATCCTCGTCTCCCAACATCACCTGCAAAGGAACTTCATCACCATCACAGTCATCATTATTATCAACATCATTATCATGACTATGATCATTATCATGATCATCATCATTATCACATAAGTTTAACGGCCCACTAGCATTGTGTTCCGCCCCTCGGGACTGCGCACCCTCAGTAGGAGCTTCATCACACTGTCCATCAGAAACATTTCTCCCCCAGAGATCCTTAGATCGGGGAAAGTCATTACCCAATATGACGGGGTGCACCAGGCTCTTCACTACCCCCACTTCATATGAAACCTCCCCGAGTTTAGGGACCAAGTCCACGGCAGTCTCTGGGTAGACTTTGGTGTCTCCATGGATGCACACCACACTCAGGTGTCCACCAGGGATGAAGTACCTATCAATCAGGCTGCCACACACGGAAGTCACCGGACTCTCCGAGTCCAAGAGGGTCTGTGCTGGGCAGTCATTTACAACCACCGGGGACCCCTGTGGTCCAGTCTCTTCGGCTGAGGTGGACACACACACAGGTTCTGCGCAGAGAGAGAGGGATCTGCCAACATCACAACACATAGGCTCCCCCTCTATTGGACAGTTGGCTGCAATTTCACGCCAGCTCCAACACTGTCCATCACACTCTCCCACCCACATGTCCCCTCGGGCCTGAACCCGCTTATCAGCATACCCCATGTCCCCAACAGCTGGAACGCTCTTACCGCGAGAGTTCAGCGTCCGGGAACTCTGAAGTGACGACCTCTCAGACGGCTGTACCTCAGGAGGACGTGCTTGGGTGTAGCGGTCCACTATCACCTTTTCAACTCCATAATCAGGTTTGCTGACTGCAGACTCCCAACTGCATCTCCAGTCATGAACTCCCCTGGCACGGGCTGTCACCGTAACACCCAGCCGGGTATGAATCTCCGCTTTCAGCTTGGCATAGTCTTGGCTGTCCTGCTCGCTCAGGTCAGCATAGGCCACCTGGGGCACTCCAATCAGATAGGGTGCGACCATCATGGCCCATTCAGATAGGGGCAGATTCTCCTTCTCTGCCAGTCTCTCAAACCTAGTGAGATATACCTCCACATCATCACGAGGTGTCATCTTTTTCAAGGACCGTCTTACCGCCTTCTTTACAGCGGACAATGCAGGTACCTTCACAACATTACTTCGGGACGCGGCACCGAAATCCTTTTTTTGTGCTGCCATCCGCTCAACAAATAACCGGTTATTCTCCTGCTGTTGCTGCAGGAATTGCTGCTGGGCCTGCTGCATGCGCTGCTGGTGCTGCAGCTGGCTCCATGCTCCGCTGGGCCTGGACCAGGTACTCAATGAGCTCCTCCATACTGCCGGACTTATCTGTCTCAACCACGGCAGTCTTATGTTGCACATTAACTTGCGCCATTTGTTCAAACAGCGCCTCCATGCTGTCATCCATGCTGTCAGACTTCTCTGTCTCAACAACGGCAGTCTTCACTCAAGACATACACACTCCACAGTTTTTTCCACAGAAAAATTCAGCTCTGCTATGCAGACACTTTTTTTTTTTTCTCTGCAAACTCTATTAGGGCCACTGTCTCTTTAAGACTGCTCCAATAGACGTTTCTCTTTTGCTGCTGCACACTCCACAGTCTTTTCCACAACAAGTTCAGCTTTGCTGTGCAGACACTTTTTTTTTTTTTTCTTTTGCAAACTCTATTAGGGCTACTGTCTCTTTAAGACTGCTCCAAACAGACGTTTCTCTTGACACACACTTTTTTTTCTCTGCTGCTATTTCAACAGACTTCACCTTTATTGCTGTCTCTAAGCCACCGTGCTGCATGCACACTCCAGCACTAACTGTATCAGCCACTGCGCTGCCCCAGCATTCTCTGCCAATTGTAACATTTCCAGGGGTTATAGCTCTAGGATCGCTGTCTGGGTAGACAGAATGGCATGAAAACAGTTCATTCAGACAGCAGTTCTGGTGTAAAACTGGCCGCAACCAGCTTTATTAAAGTCCACAGCAAACAGATAAAATAAAGCATAAACAGAAAACCTAGGCTTGTCTAGCCACTAATTACACATAGATTGCCCTGTCTATCCGGGTCCCGGCTCTACCAGCCTGACCCAAAACAACACATATGATATATGTTACCAGTATGGAGTTTCACAGATACTCCTCCTTGTGTCTGAAGGCACCTTCAATGTCCAGACTTGAGAGAGATCACCTCCTATTCAGTAGTCACCAGCATGGAGTGTCGCAGAGTCTCCTCTTTGTGTCCGGGGTACCTCGAGCACCCAGACAGAGAGAGCCCACCTCCCGGAGTCTCCTTCCGTGCCTGGACTCCTGTCCAGACTGAATGAGCTCCCACTCCTGGAGACCGCTTCTTGTGCCGGGACACCTTCCTGTGTGTCCAGACTAAGCGTCCTCTCTGACTGTGTTCCAACACACCTACTTCTGGTCTCCTAATTAACACCTGAGTGATTTCAGGCCTGAGCTGCAAGTGTGTACTGAATGTAAGGTGTAGTGACCTTTCTCTACCACTAGGTCTACAAAGCCACACACCTCCCTTATACCAGTCAGTAAAGTAGCTAGGTGAAATATACACCCCATTCAATACACATACTCTCACTGTCTCACAATATATTTTATATATATATGTCATTGTGACATATATATATACATATATTTATAGTTCTTACACTTCTACATACTGTAATAGCCGCTAATTCAATTGCCGGCTTTTATGAAATCACAGAAGCCGACATGAAATGATACATTGTTTAGACACAGTTAACCATGTCATTTCCTGTATTTTGATATATGGTTTGAACTTACAATTACATAAGTGTATGTGTGCCAAATTTCAGACATGTAGGGGTTAATTAAAGGTGTAAATTCGTTGAAAAAAAATGCGTGGGCTCCCGCTGTATTTTCTCCACCAGACAGACAAAGCAAGCGAGTGGGGGCAGATAATACTAGCCTAGGGAGGGTACATTTTTTTGTGCCCCCCCTGGCTACTAACATCTGCCCCAGACACCCCAGAAAGGGCAAATCTATAATTAGATTTGCCCTTTCTGGCACTTTGCCCGTCTATTCCCATTGCCCTGTAGCGGTGGCGAATGGGTTAATAAGGGGTTACAGCCACCTTGCAATTGAAAGGTGACTGTAAGCCAGGTTAATAATTGAGAGCTGTCAATTAGACAACTATCAATTATTAATCCTATTGAAGTAAATAAAAAAACACATACACTTTAAGAATAAATAATTTTAATGAAATAAAAACACATTTTTTTGACCATCTTTTATTTTACTCTTAATCCGTGCGAGGCCCTTGATCTCCTAAAATAAATATAAAATAATAAAACAACATTATTCTTACCTATCTGGCGATCTGTCACGTCCCACGATGTAATCCTTCACAAAGGGTTAACTAGCAATCAGCTAATCAGCGCAACTAATGCTGCGTGCTCAGCTGATAGCTCCTGAATGAATGAGCTTATCTCCTGCCGACAGGAGAGGATGTGATTAATGAATGAAGCTTAATTGATTGTGTCCCACTTTCATCTTAGGTCAGGTCACTCAAGTGAAAGTGGCAATAAATCAATTAAGCTCCATTCATTCATCTCTTCCTCTCCTTTCGCTGGTAGAGGAAGTTATTCATTCAGGAGGTTACAGCTCGGAGACTGCATTAGCTCTCTGCCAGCTGTAACCTGTTAACCCTTTCTGATGGATTACACCGTGGGACCTGACTGTACATCGGATTGGTAATAATAATTTTGCTTTTTTATTTTATTTTTATTACAGGAAATGGTTTTAGCAGGAAAATAAAATATGGTCAAAAACTGTGTGATTATTTCATTAAACTTCTTTTTATTAAACTGTGTGTGTTTGATTTTTCTTTCATACAATGGGATTAATAATTGATAGTTGTCTAATTGACAGCTCTCAATTATTTACCTGGCTTACAGTCACCTTTCAATTTCAAGGTGGCTGTAACCTCTTATTAACCCATTCGCCACCGCTACAGGGCAATGGGAATAGACGGGCAAAGTGCCAGAAAGGGCAAATCTAATTATAGATTTGCCCTTTCTGGGGTGTCTGGGGGCAGATGTTAGTAGCCAGGGGGGGCACAAAAAAAATGTACCTCCCTAGGCTAGTATTATCTGCCCCCACTCGCTTGCTTTGTCTGTCTGGTGGAGAAAATACAGCGGGAGCCCACGCATTTTTTTTCAACGAATTTACACCTTTAATTAACCCCTACATGTCTGAAATTTGGCACACATACACTTATGTAATTGTAAGTTCAAACCATATATCAAAATACAGGAAATGACATGGTTAACTGTGTCTAAACAATGTATCATTTCATGTCGACTTCTGTGATTTCACAAAAGCCGGCAATTGAATTAGTGGCTATTACAGTATGTAGAAGTGTAAGAACTATAAATATATGTATATATATATGTCACAATGACATGTATATATATATATATATATATATATATATGTATATATATATATGTGTTCTTGTGTATATATCTATTCTTTCTTCTGTGATTTAAATACTATTCTTTTGGATCCATTATATGTCAGTTTTGCAAGCCTGCGAGAAATTCTCGCAAGTCGGATGAAAATCGGATGTTACAAGGTACACACACATGCGACTAAATTGCATCTTTGAAGGAAAATCTGATGATAGGCGGATGTGTGATGTTTTCATTTTGTTCCGATAATCGACCGACTAAAACGGTCCGATTTTTTGTAGTTGTGTCTGACCCCAGCCTTACAGGAGCTCGCTTGCCCTGCTGGTAGTGTGCTATCAGAAAGAGTCTTCAGTGCTGCTGGATCAATCCTGACAGAAAGAAGGACCCAGATGTCGACCCAAAATGTAGGTGATCTCTCCTTCATTAAAATGAACCATGCCTGGGTTTCAAAGGATTTTGTACCACCTTCCCCTGATGACACATAGGTTGCCAGCAAAATGGCTCGCTTTGTCGTCCTCTTCCTCCGACTTCTCCAATTCCTCCATTTGCAGCTGCTGAACGTCCAGCCTACACCTCTACATATGCCAGTTTTTTCCACCTCCCTAACTGGGCTGTACCTCCCCCAGGGTCGGCGTTAGCACCTGGCGCACCCGCGCAAGTGCTGGGGCCCTCAGCAGGTGGGGGGCCCGCTTGCCGTCTGAGACACCGGCGTACTATGAGGGGCCCTGTGCGAGTTGCGGCGCTCACGAGTGAACCCCCCATGCTTGCTCAGGGCCCCAGTACTTGAAATACTTACCTCTCCCTTCCCCACCACTGTGACGTCTCCCGCGTTTCCTGACAGTGACATTCAGGTCAGAGAGCGCAATGACGTCACGTATGTGCGCCCTCTGCCTGAAGTCACAGTGCAGAGAGCTGGAAGATGGCGACGCTGAGGAGTCCAGAGTAGAGCAGTGCCCAGCGAGGAGAGGTATTTCATTTTTTTTAATGTTTGGAGCAATATTGGGGAGCATTATACACTGGAGAATTATATATGGGGCCCATCATACACATGAGCATCATAGATAGGGCCCATTATACACTGGAGCATTATAAATGGGGCCCATTATACACTGGAACATCATATATGGGGCCCATTATATACTGGAGCATCATATGGAGCCCATTATATATGGAGCATTATATATGGGGACGATTATATTTGGAGCATTATATGGGGCTCATCATACACTGGAGCATCATATATGGGGCCCATAATATACTAGAGCATCATATTGGGTTCATTATTTATGGGGCATCATATAGGACCCTTTATATATGGAGCATCATATGGAGCACATATGGGGCCTATTCTGTATGGAGCATTATATGGAGCCCATTCTGTATGGAGCAATATATGGGGCTCATTCTGTATAGAGCAATATATGGGGCTCATTATTCTGTATGGCACACTACGTGGTGCCCAGAATACTGTATGGAGGACTATACTGTCCGGTTTTTGAGTTATTGTAGAATTTACAATAGATATCACTCATGTATTGTAAGAAGTGAAGTACCGTATTGTTCGGACTATAAGATGCACTTTTTCCCCCAAAAAATTGTGAGGAAAATGGGAGGTGTGTCTCATAGCCCGAACGCAGGCTTGCCAGGGGGTTGCGGCAGTGGTGTGGCCGTGGCAGAGGTGAGGCTTTGTAGAGGCGCAGTGGGTGGCGTGCACCTGAGCAGGGTCCCTTCCTCAGGTGGTGAGCTGACGCCGCGGCACGGAGAGCAGACAGGAGTGCAGAGCCGGGATTGCCGGTGGTGGCGGCCATCTTCCTGAGGCGGCGCTTGCGCAGATAGAGTACTCTGCTTACTGTGGCTTCAGGAAAATGGCCGCGGGAGGCCGCGCGTGCGCAGATAGAGATCGCGGAGGCCATTTTCCTGAAGCCCCAGGAAGCAGAGTACTCTGCGCACGCGCCGCCTCAGGAAGATGGCCGCCACCACCGACAAACCCGGCTCTGCACTCCTGTCTGCTCTCTGTGCCGCGGCGTCACCTCACCACCTTAAGGGACCCTGCTCAGGTGCACGCCGCCCACCGCGCCTCTACAAAGCCGCACCTCTGCCACCGCCACACCACTGCCACAAACCCGGCATCACCACACCTGAGGAAGGGACCCTGCTCAGGTGCACGCCGCCCACCGCTCCTCTGCAACGGCGCACCTCTGCCACCGCCGCCGCCACACCACTGCCACAAATCTGGCTCTGCTCTCCGTGCCGCAGCGTCACCACACCTGAGGAAGGTATCAGCATCACCGCACCTCTGCCACACCACTGCCACAACCCCTGCTGTACCACCGCCGGCCCTCAGGTACCTTAAAATTCGGACAATGAGACGGACCCCCATATTGTAAAAATCTTTTTTTCTGCTATTTTCACCCCAAAATTTGGGGTGCGTCTTATGGTCCAGTGCGTCTTATAGTCCAAAAAATACGGTATTTGGCATTGTACTATACCTATATTTCTCTGCCGTATCGGAGCATCATGAATTGTGGTATGTGTTAAAGGTGCCCACTGAGACTCTTTCGCCCGGGGCCCACGAAAACCTGGAGACAGCCCTGCCCCCCCACAACTTTAGCCAAATAACCCTCAGTTTTCAATGTGTTACTATTATTATAAAGTAAATTAAGGTTGACAAGCTTAGGTAATAAGAATTGATGTTGTTAGCATTGAAATGGGCACTGTAGGTGTGTTTACTGTCCTCCACTCACTGCCGAATTTTATTTCCTATTGACTTGCATTGGGGTCAGGTTTCCTTTTTGGCCGAACTTTGACTTTTGCCGTGAGTTAGTTGGCCGATTTCGTTCGACTCGACTTTTGGTAAAGTCGGATGGTCCGAAACCCGACTCGACCTTCCCGGAGGCAAAGTCGCTCATCTCTAATCTTCACGTATGCAAAAAAATGGTACCCGTGCCATCAGTGTTTAGTCAATATGTCAGTGTTTTTCACATATTGTTAAATAAATTATAAAGCTTCTTCAATCTTTTTCAATGTTAAACAAGCAGATGGCGCGTGAATGCCATACGTGTGCATCTCGTGTTTTTTACTGACCATTAGACTTGTATTGGCACTCTTCATCCATGCAGCCAGAAGAATCCAGACATGCTTCCTTGAGTTTTGTGTGGACACACGGCCCATGAAAAAACACAGGCCACTATAATGGGTATGCGTTGTTTCTGTGAAAAGCCCTGATAGATCACATGTACAGTGGGTTCAGAAAGTATTCAGACCCCTTTACATTTTTCACTCTTTGTTTCATTGCAGCCATTTGGTAAATGCAAAAAAGTTCATTTTTTTTCTCATTAATGTACACTCTGCACCCCATCTTGGCTGAAAAAAACAGAAATGTAAAAATTTTTGCAAACTTCCCACCCAAACGAAACCTCACCCACTCATCAATTTAATTGGCTATATGCATGTGGGAGTGGTTTCAGCCACAAGTGGGCGGAGTTTCATTTGCATTAACCCTGGATGAACACATATTTAAAAGGGATTCACTTAGTATCCAAAAGCGCTGGCTCTTTTTGGTGAGCAAAGCCAAGAGAGCCAGATCCCCAGAAAGAGTCAGGACCCCATTACACACTTCAATGTCCCAGCGATCCCACCAACGATCCAACGTGGATGGGATCGCTGGGACATCGTTAGCTGATTGCTGGTGAGCTGTCACATTGGCAGACTCACCAGCGATCTGGACCAGCGAGCACACTGGTATCCAGGATAAACAGCGGGTAACTAAGCGCCGCGCTGCGCCACCCGAATTTTACCCTGGATACCAGCTCCCAGCGTCTGCTGTATGGCGCTGGGAGCTCGCTGATCGTTGGTCTCCCGCTGTCACGCGCAGCGATATGTGCTGCCCAGCGGGAGACCAACGATAGATTTATGGTCCAGTACATTCTGCAACGATTAACGATCAGCCGACTGATCGTTGATCGTTACTACGTGTCACACGCAACGATGTCGTTTCGACATCGCTGCAACGTCACCAAACCGGTGACGTTGCAACGATATCGTTCACGATATCGTGGTGTGTAACGGGGCCTTCAGACTGCCTATTGCTAATACAGAGTGAATGCAGACTTATTGATTTGAACTGGACAACCACGTGAACGATATCGTTGCAACGTCACCGGTTTGGTGACGTTGCAGCGATGTCGAAACAACATCGTTGCGTGTGACACGTAGTAACGATCAGTCGGCTGATTGTTAATCCTTGCAGAATGTACTGGACCATAAATCTATCGTTGGTCTCCCGCTGGGCAGCACACATCGCTGCGTGTGACAGCGGGAGACCAACGATCAGCGAGTTCCCAGCGCCGTACAGCAGACGCTGGGAGCTGGTATCCAGGGTAAACAGCGGGTAACTAAGCGCCGCGCAGCACTTAGTTACCCAATGTTTAGCCTGGATACCAGCGTGCTCGCTGGTCCTGATTGCTGGTGAGTCTGCCTATGTGACAGCTCACCAGCGATCAGCTAACGATGTCCCAACGATCCCATCCACATCGGATCGTTGGTGGGATCACTAGGACATTGAAGCGTGTAACGGGGCCCTAAAGGTACTGCCACACTTAGCGAGCGCACTAGCGATCATGACAACGACTTAACCTGGCGAGATCGCTAGTGCGATCGCTAGTTAGATTCCAAAAACAACTCATCAGCGATCTGTGATTCCAAACACATCTCATCAGCGATCTGTATAACGACCTCTGCTGTCGTTGGGAAAACCTAAGCCCCCGTCTCACACAGCGATCTCGCTAGCGAGATCGCTGCTGAGTCACTAGTTTTGTGACGCAACAGCGATCTCCCCAGCGACATTTGTTTGATCGCTGGTCTCCCGCTGGCAGGCACGCAGGGAGCTAGTAACCAAGGTACACAGCTGGTTTCCAGGCACCGCGCAGCGCCCGGAAACCCGACATGTACAGTCAGGGCCAGAAATATTTGGACAGTGACACAATTTTCGCGAGTTGGGCTCTGCATGCCACCACATTGGATTTGAAATGAAACCTCTACAACAGAATTCAAGTGCAGATTGTAACGTTTAATTTGAAGGGTTGAACAAAAATATGTGTTAGAAAATGTAGGAATTGTACACATTTTTTACAAACACTCCACATTTTAGGAGGTCAAAAGTAATTGGACAAATAAACATAACCCAAACAAAATATTTTTATTTTCAAAATTTTGTGGCGAATCCTTTGGAGGCAATCACTGCCTTAAGTCTGGAACCCATGGACATCACCAAACGCTGGGTTTCCTCCTTCTTAATGCTTTGCCAGGCCTTTACAGCCGCAGCCTTCAGGTCTTGCTTGTTTGTGGGTCTTTCCCTCTTAAGTCTGGATTTGAGCAAGTGAAATGCATGCTCAATTGGGTTAAGATCTGGTGATTGACTTGGCCATTGAAGAATGTTCCACTTTTTTGCACTCATGAACTCCTGTGTAGCTTTGGCTGTATGCTTGGGGTCATTATCCATCTGTACTATGAAGCGCCGTCCAATCAAGTTTGCAGCATTTGGCTGAATCTGGGCTGAAAGTATATCCCGGTACACTTCAGAATTCATCCGGCTACTCTTGTCTGCTGTTATGTCATCAATAAACACAAGTGACCCAGTGCCATTGAAAGCCATGCATGGCCATGCCATCACGTTGCCTCCACCATGTTTTACAGAGGATGTGGTGTGCCTTGGATCATGTGCCGTTCCCTTTCTTCTCCAAACTTTTGGCTTCCCATCATTCTGGTACAGGTTGATCTTTGTCTCATCTGTCCATAGAATACTTTTCCAGAACTGAGCTGGCTTCTGGAGGTGTTTTTCAGCAAATTTAACTCTGGCCTGTCTATTTTTGGAATTGATGAATGGTTTGCATCTAGATGTGAACCCTTTGTATTTACTTTCATGGAGTCTTCTCTTTACTGTTGACTTAGAGACAGATACACCTACTTCACTGAGAGTGTTCTGGACTTCAGCTGATGTTGTGAACGGGTTCTTCTTCACCAAAGAAAGTATGCGGCGATCATCCACCACTGTTGTCTTCCGTGGGCTCCCAGGTCTTTTTGGATTGATGAGTTCACCAGTGCTTTCTTTCTTTCTCAGGATGTACCAAATTGTAGATTTTGCCACTTCTAATGTTGTAGCAATTTCTTGGATGTTTTTTTTTCTGTTCTTGCAGCTTAAGGATGGCTTGTTTCACCTGCATGGAGAGCTCCTGTGACCACGTTTCCTTCACAGCAAAACCTTCCAAATGCAAACACCACACCTCAAATCAACTCCGGCCCTTTCATCTGCTTAATTGAGAATGACATAACAAAGGGATTGCCCACACCTGTCCATGAAATAGCCTTGGAGTCATTTGTCCAATTACTTTTGGTCCCTTTAAAAACAGGGTGGCACATGTTAAGGAGCTGAAACTCCTAAACCCTTCATCCAATTTTAATGTGGATACCCTCAAATGAAAGCTGAAAGTCTGAACTTCAACTGCATCTGATTTGTTTTGTTTCAAATTCATTGTGATAATGTCTAGAACCAAAATTAGATAAATGTTGTCTCTGTCCAAATATTTATGGACCTAACTGTACCTTGGCTACCAGCTACCTGCATCAGGGCGCTGGTATCCAACGTGCACTGCGGGTAACTAAGCGATGTTACCAGCAGTGTCGCTGTGCTGATCGCTGCCTGTTTGGCAGCTCAGCAGCGATCATGTAGCGATACACCAGCGATCCTGATCGTTGTCGGGATCGCTGGTGTATCGCTATGTCAGACCCAGGCTTTAGTCCCACCTGCGATGCTGGTGAAGTCGTTCATAAAGGGTGTCACACTCAGCGATTCAGGGTCACCAGTGGGACACCAACGACCAAAAAACGGCTCAGAACGTTCATTAGCGATCAGCCACATCTCAGCAAGGGCCACATCGCTGCTACGTCACACACAGCTAAGTCGCTAACGAGATCGCTACTGCGTCATAAATGGTGACGCAGTAGCGATCTCGTTAGCTATCTCGCTTGCGATCTCGCTTAGTGTGGCATACCCTTAAGTCTATGAAATGCTATAAAAGACTGATCTTGGTACATGTTGGTCTGATATGATATAATGGGGCTTTTGGTGTTGGCTATTATCTTATCTTTGACTAATGCACTATTTATTGCTCCACTCCAGCATCTTTTTCATTTATCTTGTTAGACTTCAATAGAGTTGTAAATGAACTGCTGCAGTGACACCGGTGATAATCAGAATACTCAGTGGTATATAGGAAAACCCCGACCACTTCTTCACATGTTGTTGCACTGTCCTATTATTATTAAACTCTATCATCCCCTGTAAATATTCCCCTTTTATTGGATGCCCAGGGCCACGGACTGGGTCACTGCTGCCGTGACACATCCCTTTAATACACCGGCCCGGTACTGAGTATCCCACTGCCCTGGCGGGTAATCCAAACGCGTTTCAACAGAAGTCTTCCTCATGATCATGATCACTCAACCTGACTGACCAAAGCAGGAATTGCTTCCCTTTTTAAAGGGAACTTGTCACCCCCCCAGCCGTTTTAAAGTAAAAGAGCCACCTTCAGCAGCACTAATGCAGCAGTCTGTGAAGGTGGCTCTTTTACTTCTGTGCTCCTGAAACGCTGAAATATTTAGTTTTATAAGTTGTTCCCCATACCTTGAATGTGTCTAAGAGGCATGTCCTCTTCCAGTGGCTAATCCTCCCCCCAGCCGTTCATCATGGCTCTTCAGCGTCACCGCGCCTGCTCCTGCTTTTTTTTTTGTTTTCTTTCATTTGTGTCCGGCGCCTGCGCTCTTGTATCAGTCAATGCGCGCTGCCCGGGAACTGTCACAAGACTCCAGCGCCTGCGTCGTTGCCTTTCCCCTGATCCCTCCCCGCAGTGTGTTATTATGTATTCACACTGCGGGGCAGGAAATCTGGCGCCTGTGCAGTCTACCTGTATAGCTGCGCCTGCCCCCTTTTCCCAGTCTCCCTCCACTTTCACTTTTAGACAGTCTTCGGCGTCGGATGTGCTGAACTAGTTCTGGGCGGTCAGCACATCCGACGCCCAAGACTGTCTGAAAGTGAAAGTGGAGGAAGTCTGCGAGAAGGGGGCAGGTGCAGCTACACAGGTAGACTGCACAGGCGCCAGATTTCCTGCCCCGCAGTGTGAATACATAATAACACACATGCGGGGAGGGATCAGGGAAAGGCAACGACGCAGGCGCTAGAGTCTTCTGACAGTTCCTGGGCAGCGCGCACTGCGCATGCCCGGGGACTGATACAAGATCGCAGGTGCCGGAGACAAACGAAAGAAAACAAAAAAAAAGCAGGAGCAGGCGCGGTGACGCTGAAGAGCCATGATGGACGGCTGGGGAGAGGATAAGTCCCTGGAAGAGGACATGCCTCTTAGACACATTCAAGGTATGGGGAACGACTTATAAAACTAAATATTTCAGCGTTGCAGGGGCACAGAAGTAAAAGAGCCACCTTCACAGACTGCTGCATTAGTGCTGCTGAAGGTGGCTCTTTTACTTCAAAACGGCTGGGGGGGTGACATGTTCCCTTTAACTGATGTAATCCCTTCCCATGTGTGGGCTAATCCCAAACTGTTAACTATATACTACCCTGTGTGATACAAACTATACCCTATGCCTTGTTATGGTTCCCTAAGTAGACAGACCTTCCCATCATTGCTTTCGTGACTTGTGTTTTGCGTTTATTTTGATTGCACAATATTCATCTTTTCATTTATGCCTTTTTTTAGAGTTAGCACTTCATGTGTTCACCTGTTGTTTTTCTGTCATTTTTTGCGGCGTTTGAGGTTTCCTGTTTTCGCCCGATTTGAAAAGTCTCAAAATTTCTGCACAGCTGTACTCCAGACTCCATTTCTGCCACTCATATCAAAAAACTGACCGGCACATCCAAACATAGATCAAGTGTGAACAGGTGCTAAACCCAGAATCACCAACTCATGCACATACAAGAAAAAAAGGTAGCACGCTGTAGCGCTATAGCTTGCAAACACGAAATATGAAAAATGAATTGCATCACTGCCTTAGAAATATGAAAAATTGAGAAGTCTTAGCGCATAAGATGGCCAAATTATGTGTGCCTGATAGCCACGTCAAGGCTCTTCTCGTATATCAGGTCCTAACTAATGCCAATCCTCGCTTAGAAAAGTCTGTCTGCATGGGAACATATGAATCCTCTCTTAAGACTAAAATCTACATTCTGTGGAGGGGTAATGAACCTGGTGTAATTAAAAAGCCTGTGACCAACAGGTGGAGTGCTCAGGTAGAAGGTAAATGAATACATATCAAAAAACTGACCGGCACATCCAAACTAAAGGTAGCACACTGTAGCGCTATAGCTTGCAAACACGAAATATGAAAAATGAATTGCATCACTGATCACAGGCTTTTTAATTACACCAGGTTCATTACCCCTCCAGAGAGATGTAGATTTTAGTCTTAAGAAAGGATTCATATGTTCCCATGCAGACAGACTTTTCTAAGCGAGGATTGGCATTAGTTAGGACCTGATATACGAGAAGAGCCTTGACGTGGCTATCAGGCAAACATAATTTGGCCATCTTATGCGCTAAGACTTCTCAATTTTTCATATTTCTAAGGCAGTGATGCAATTCATTTTTCATATTTCGTGTTTGCAAGCTATAGCACTACAGTGTGCTACCTTTTTTTCTTGTATGTGCATGAGTTGGTGACTCTGGGTTTAGCACCTGTTCACACTTGATCTATGTTTGGATGTGCCGGTCAGTTTTTTGATATGTATTCATTTACCTTCTACCTGAGCACTCCACCTGTTGGTCACAGGTTTTTTAATTACACCAGGTTCATTACCCCTCCACAGAGATGTAGATTTTAGTCTTAAGAGAGGATTCATATGTTCCCATGCAGACTTTTCTAAGCGAGGATTGGCATTAGTTAGGACCTGATATACGAGAAGAGCCTTGACGTGGCTATCAGGCACACATAATTTGGCCATCTTATGCTCTAAGACTTCTCAATTTTTCATATTTCTAAGGCAGTGATGCAATTCATTTTTCATATTTCGTGTTTGCAAGCTATAGCGCTACAGTGTGCTACCTTTTTTTCTTGTATGTGCATGAGTTGGTGACTCTGGTTTAGCACCTGTTCACACTTGATCTATGTTTGGATGTGCCGGTCAGTTTTTTGATATGTATTCATTTACCTTCTACCTGAGCACTCCACCTGTTGGTCACAGGCTTTTTAATTACACCAGGTTCATTACCCCTCCACAGAGATGTAGATTTTAGTCTTAAGAGAGGATTCATATGTTCCCATGCAGACTTTTCTAAGCGAGGATTGGCATTAGTTAGGACCTGATATACGAGAAGAGCCTTGACGTGGCTATCAGGCACACATAATTTGGCCATCTTATGCGCTAAGACTTCTCAATTTTTCATATTTCTAAGGCAGTGATGCAATTCATTTTTCATATTTCGTGTTTGCAAGCTATAGCGCTACAGTGTGCTACCTTTTTTTCTTCCATTTCTGCCACTGTTTGCACTACACTGTGTTCCAAATTATTATGCAAATAATATTTTCTCAGATTTTTCCAAATTACCTATATGAATTTCAGTCATTGTAATTTTCCAGTCAAATAACTATTAGAGTACAATTGAAAGGTTTTTGTACAAACTGCCTATGATAACAGTATATTTTTTAAAAAGTAAAACTCAACTGCACTCAAATGCATGTTCCAAATTATTATGCACAGCAGAGTTTTCTACCTTTTCATTTTAATAAAGAACAATAAAATGGTCATTTTTGAAATTATAAGCATTAGCAGGTTATTACAAACTGAAATCAAACAGTTTTCAACTCAAAACTTTATTCTAGGTGATGTTACATTTGCACATAGAATCCCTGGTTCAAAAGGAGCTTCTGAACTCTCTCGTCCATTGAATGTCAGGTTTTGGATGGTTTCTGCTTCAATTGTTCTGCATGAGGACAGACTACCCTCCCAGAGCTGTTGCTTAGATGTGAACTGCCTCCCGCCATCATAGACACTCCTTTTGATGATGCTCCAGAGGATCTCAATGGGGTTGAGGTCAGGGGAGCATGGGGGCCACACCATAACTTTGTCCCCTTTTATGCCCATAGCAGCCAGAGATGCAGATGTGTTATGTGCAGCATGAGACGGTGCATTATCATGCATGAAAATGATGCATGCTCTTCTTCTTGAACCATGGCAGGAAGTGCTGTTTGAGAAACTCAACATACACTATGGAGTTCATCTTTACCCCTTCAGGGATTCTAAAGGGGCCTACAATCTCTCTCCCCATGATTCCAGCCCCAAACATTACTCCACCTCCTCCTTAGTTGGCGCCATAGCCATGTTTGCATGGGGTGTCCATCAACCAGCCATCCTCCACTCCATCCATCTGGACCTTCGAGCGTTGCACGGCACTCATCGGTGAACAAAACAGTTTTGAAGTCAGTCTTCATGTATTGTTTGGTCCACTGGAGCCGTTTCTGCTTGTGTGCAGTGGATAGAGGAGGTTGACAGGATGGCTTACACACAGCTGCTAACCTCTGAAGGACCCTGCATCTTGTTGTTTGGGGGACGTTGGAGGCACCAGCAGCTTCAAAAACTTGTCTGCTGCTATGACAAGGCTTTTTTGCCGCTGCTCTTTTAACCTGACGTAATTGCCTGTAGGAAAGAGTCCTCAATTCTCCCTTATCAGCACGCACACGTGTGTACTGTGAATCAGCTACATACTTCTTGATTGTGCGATGATCACGATGAAGTGTCTTGGCAATGTTGATTGTAGTCATGCCTTGACCTAAACACTCCACAATTTGTTGCTTCTCAGCAGCCGATACATCCTTTTTCTTTCCATTTTGTCAGAAAATGTAGGCTGCTTAATAATGTGGGACAGCCTTCTTAAGTAGTCTTGCCTTTCATTGGACACACCTGCCAAACTAATTAGCACAGGTGTCTGCAATTGCTTACAGTGATATGAAGAGCCCTGACACACATCACCATCAATGAGTTTAACTGACAAACAAAAAAATTCTTACCTTATCACTCCTAAACAATTTTTGCATAATAATTTGGAACAGTGTAAAAAGTGTCATAAAAGGTTAAAGACAAAACTAAAGAACATTTTTGCCCTTGAACCGTGGGCTCCATTTCGACTAATTTGGCATAACAAATTTCACAAAACAAAAATGACACGAAAAACCGCAAGTGATGAATCGGAGCCTTTAGTTTGTCTTTAATGATTTTTGCGCATTTTCAGATAGACTGAAGAACATTTGGGACAAATTTTACGACTTTTTGAAAAGTCTCAAAAAGGGTGAATCCCTTTATAAACCCCTAACCCTGCCCACAAGGGCGAACAGAAAAAAAAAAAGGGACTTTAGAAAGACGCAAATGGAAACATGAGTAAGGCTACTTACACACATCAGGTTTTTTCCGTCAGACAGGATTCGGCTATTTTTAGAAAAAACGGATCCGGCGAAATCTACTGCCGGAACTGTTTTTTTCTCATTGACTTGTATTAGCGCCGGATCGTGCCGCATGGCCTCCCGTTTCTTCCTGGATCTGGCCAAAATTTTAATTCCGGCGTCTGGAAAAACGTCTCCTGTAACGTTTTTTGTCTGCGGCAAAAAACCGGACAACGCAGGATGCGGCGCTCGGCTTTTTGCTACAATGGAAGTCTATGGGCGCCGGATCCTTTTTTTTTTAAGTCTGAGCATGCTCAGATCCAATTGGCCAGCCCCAGGAAACAGATCGTTTGGGAGCCTCCCATGGGCGTTTTTAAAAACTGGATCCATCGTAAAACAGATAAAAAAAAGGACGAAACGGATGGAAAACTGATGAAACGGATCCGCTAGACGGATGCGGCGGAAAAACGGATCCGTTTCAACAGTTTTCCACAATTTCCGCCGGATCCTGCCTGGTGGAAAAAACCTGATGTGTTAAAGTAGCCTAAGCCTCTTCACACATCAGCTTTTAATCAGCGCAATCCGTGTTTCTAAAAAAAACGATCCGTTACCGGATGCTTTTTTAGCATTGACTTACATTAGCGCGGATCGCGCCTGATGTCACTGCGTTGCATCCGTTTTGGCCGGATCCGTCTGAATTGTACATTCCGCGCCGACAAGACGTTTTTGTAAAGTTTTTTTTTTTTTCCCGGAGGCACTGACAGTGCCTGAATTGGCACTTCAGGCGGCGGAAACAATGCAAACCTATGGAGCCGGACCAGATTTTGACAATCGTTAGAAAACATGGAAAGCTTCTTTTTCCGGGTTCAAAAGGTCAGGCCGGATCAGGCGAAAAACCTGATCAGTTCCATCAGTTTTTTAAAATCAGCGCCGGATCCGTCCTATCAGGCATAAGACGGATCATGCCTGATTCAAAAAGCCTGATGTGTGAAAGTAGCCTAAGATGCAAACAAAAAATGAAGTAAAACACCCAAAATACACGAACAGTAATCACCGGGCCCATCCCCTTCATATCAGCACACAGGGAGAAGGCTATGGGAGTCACTGATGGCAGCACCCGCGCAGCGCCCCTCCCGCCATCACTCCGCACCTTCACTCACCGCCTGACAGGAGCGCGGCTGACGGAACGGTCTCCTCCCCGTTGCTAATTTTTGGAAAATTAGACCCTCCCCCTGAAGGAGCAGCGAACCAGAAGCGGGCAGTGTGCGGGAGGAGGGAGCGCAGGTGCGAGGTGAGCAGCCGGCGGATGACAGCAGGCATATCAGGGACGTGAAGCCGCCGCTGCTCCTTATATAGCGCGGGCGGAATAATACGCGGACTGTGGTGATGAAGTAGGGCGCTGCGGGCTCAGTACACACCGGAGAGCGCACACGTCCTGCGGGGTCTCTGGATCACTGCGCGGTCCTCGCATCCAGCGCACCCGGCTCTACTCAGGGAGATGTCGGCAGTGAGCGGCACGGAGCCTGCTGCGGCCACGGGCAGGGTGTTCTTTCAGACCCCGTTGGCTGCACCCGGAGCTCGGGAAGACTCCCCGCAGGTGTCGGCTCAGCAGCACAAGCAGCAGCAGCAAAGGAGGCAGCAGCAGGGCAAAGTGACTGTGAAATACGACAGGAAGGAGCTGAGGAAGCGGCTGGTGCTGGAGGAGTGGATAGTGGAGCAGCTCAGCGAGCTCTATGGCTGCGAGGTACTGTCTCCTCACATTCTGTATACAGCAGCTAATGACGTCACTGCACGGGCCCCTGAGCTCCCCCTTCTGTGTATAATGCAGGCTGTGGTTCCCTGGTATCAGCCAGCACTGGCTGTGGGGTGCAGGAAAGCGAGGTCGCAGAATGTCTGCCCCCATGGGCTTTGCTTCCAGCGTCAGTCCTATAGCCTTCATTGTATACCTGTATACAGAGCTCTCTGCCATGTATAACATGGGGCTTCTGTGGAGTGCCCCTTTAAATGTCTAGTTTTGCAGACGATTCACTGTCTGCTTTCTCAGCTCTGTATATGGCTGTGATCCTGGTGTGTGCGGTATATAGGGGCTGTGTGCGGTATACAGGGCAGACTGGAGCAGTAGCAGCGGCTCTGCACTTGGCTGGTACATGACTGCACAGTGCCTGGGTCACCTTCACTTAATGCCATTACATGTACTGTCTGGGTCTGGCTATTGTGTCTGGCTCTCCATCAGATCAGACTTAGGAAGGGTTTAGTTCTGTAATGTGACACATCTGTAAGACTGTTATTATTAAATGTATAATATTTACCAAAGTGACAGTGAGGAGCCAAGTATATGTAGCCACAGTCTTAGCCCGAGGACATGGTAATATGGCATGTAGGGGGCATGTATACCAGGTCACTTCTATCAGACCCCCTTAGGGGGCAATTAAGTCAGATAGAACTGTTCTCTATTTAGTTCTGGTCAGATGTCAGGAGCCGGATACACTGATTGCCCATTCTCTTCTCTAGCGCCTGAATTTCTTGTCCACTGAAGTTCTTGCTTCCTCACTAGTGGTCTCAGGAAAGGTTTTACGGTCTCCCAGAATTCATGGTGATTTTTTTTTTTAAATTTCCGGAGAATAAAGATTAGATGCAAATCTGTTTAGACCTTTAATGGTTTTTCCATCCTTCACCACCACGATCTGTTGGTCCCAAAAAGCATCTGAAATTCATGGATCCCCTTTTCTGTTGGAGTGGTGAACCGCTCTGAAGCACTTCTCGCATCGAGTGCTTGACACTTTAATTGCAGTGAGGGCCTATAATAGTTTACTAATCTACAGGGGCGATGAGGTCCCACCAGCCGCTTCACCTACCACTACGTGCTAATGGTGGAAGTTCTCTTGGTAATTTTGTATTTCCTCCTTTACTGTATAATATCCCTATCTGGTGCAGGCAAGCTCCATAATGCTTTCCTCTAGTGTGATTAGGTACACGTGCAATAATCTAAAGGATGGACGCAGCCATAATAAAATGCATTGACAACCAGAAGGCCTCATTCAGAATGTTCTATCCATGGTTTTCAGATTGGTCTATAGATCTGTTTTATTTTAATTATTTTCATCATGCATGAACAAACATAGATGTCTGAATGAGGCCTAAAGACTGGGCAGGAGAATACCATGCACAAGATTGTGTGCAAACCAAGCAAATTGGGGTTGTTAGATCAATACAAAAACCCTGCATAGAGCACATATTCCAGAAATCCAAAAGAATGTACTGCCTTCCTGATTCATTATTGAACTTGCATCTGTTTTTAGTGTTTTTCACCTTATCTGTTTGTGCCATATTCCCCTTTCCATTGACAGCTTTTTTTTTTGTCTACTATTGTACTAAGTTGATTTCAATGTTTGCCTGATTCATCACTCGACAGTCACAAAATTGGTTCCAATGCCCTCTGTCCACATCCCCAGTCCCTGGAGTGGTTTTATGTACACCAGAAACATTGGTGCAAATTTTATACCATGTATGCACTAAAGTTATTAAACCAGTTAAATGAGTAATTTGTATCTTGCTCAACATTCATGAACTACTTGCACATTTTTGATGGTTTTTCTGAAAGTCCGCGACTATCATAAGACAAAAATTTCAAATGATCGGTCTCATGGCGCTTACTGGACACCTTAAGCTGAAGTCCCATTTATATATGACCCACTGTAGTATATCGAGCACCCGAAGTACAATTTTGTGTTAATCACACACTTCCCATGATGAACTGCACTGGCAGCAATACGCGTGGGGCTTCCCACACACCCTTAAGGTACTGTCACTAAGCGAGATCGCTAAAGAGTCACCGATTTTATGACACAGCAGTGATCTCGTTAGCGACGCCGATGTGTGTGACATGTAGCGGCGATGTGGCCCCTGCTGCGATGTCGCTGATCGCTCATGAACGTTCTGAGCCGTTTTTTGGTCGTTGGTGTCCCGCTGGTGAGCCTAAATCGCGGAGTGTGACACCCTTTAAGAACGACTTTACCAGCGTCGCAGGCGGGATTAGATTTTCCCAACGACAGCAGAGGTCATTATACAGATCTCTGATGAGATCTTTGTGTTTGGAAGCTAACTAGCGATCATATAGCGATCGCACCAACGATCTCGCCAAGTCGTGTCGTTGTCGTGATCGCTGCTGCGATCGCTAAGTGTGACAGTGCCTTTAGTCCCGGGACTGTCTACCTACCGTGCTAATCTGATGAATTGTCCTGACGATCTGACTGCCCCTCATGGTGATTTACATTATTTTTCTATCAGATTTTTTCACATTGTTCCTTGATTTATTTACATGTCTTCCTCATTGCTGGGCTTTCCAGTCTACTCTTCTATAACAGGATATTTCACCATAGGGCTTTATACTCTTACCCTCTTGCGGCTTACTACATATTTACACCATCATATTGGAATATTATCTTCCTTGTGTCACTATATATACAGCTGCTCTAGGGGGATTTTACCACCAGGCCTCTTCTTCTGGCATGCCTATCAATACCAATCTTGGGGATGCCTAACTCTGGCAGTTTTATATGCTATTATACTTGTAACATGTTTTCTGCATAGTTCCCTCTTTCTTGTGCCTGATTCAGGGATAGACCCGCTGTATTCCTGTGGCAATTATTTATTGATATTTGCATTACCATTTGTGGTTTAATAACATATACCGTATATTTGGCCACATGGACCCTTCCGGTACTCTGGGTATTGTATTGTTTTCCTGTTTTTATCTACTGTGTGTTTTGGTTGTTAATAAAAAAAAAAAAAAAAAAAAAAAAAAAAAAAAAAATATTTACCACTTTAACTAATAACTAAGTGTGCGAATCATATATGAATTGGCCTATTTATTTCTCATCCCCAAACTTGTGTAATGGCTATGTAGAACCATTACAAATCCCTGTTACTTGCAGATTGCTTTGCACTCCATTAATGTAAATGACGACATAAGATTTGATATCTGCAGCATGCGCACTCTTGTGCAGATTTCCAAATTGGCTTCTTGCTCTCATTTTCATGCAGACTTTCTTCCTGCAACATGTGCATGGGATTTTGAGACCCCCGCCCCCCTTCCACCTCCTCCTCCCTCCTTTATTTGTGATGCAGAACCTGCACCACAAATCTTGTATGTGTGATCTTAGCCAATCTAAAATTGCTTTTCATTTTACAATAGAACTTTAACATTTTCTTTTCTCCCTTACTATAACGACATTGGTAATTTTCTTATAGGGGCCCGGCATGTTGCGTGTATAGTGGGTCACCCCATTATGGGAATTTGGGTGCCAGTTGTCCAGTACACACTGTTTGTAACGTTTCTGGCAGTACATTACTTATTGGTCTTTAATATAGTGTGTGGTGTGTTTTTTTTTTTTTTTTTTTTTCTCCCTGCAGGTGTTTGTGGCCACATTTACTTGTTGAATACCCTGGGACAGTAAAGTGGATACTGGGGGAAATTTTTTCCTCCATCACTGAATCTGAGCCTGTTTAGACACTGATTACATCCTGCGCATGGAATGTTCACATCACTGGGTGTTATATGTACAAACTTTTGTAGGTGGGTTGCTGAGAGGTTAATCAGCCTTTTTGGGGCACCACAGTTTTCCTGAATTGGCTAAGAAGTTTTTCCACTCTTGGTACAAATTTCAGCTACTTTGTAGCAAATTACTTATACATTACATGGAGGAATTTTAAAATTCTTCTACAAATCTGTATCACGGTTAGGCCTCAGTCAGATGTCAGTTTTTTCACAAACAAGAAAAACAGACCTAGTTTTGAGTGATATTTTCATCAGTTTCTTGTATGTTAAAAAGAAAAAAAAATTCCCCCAATTAGGTAGTGGAGCCATCTGTCAATCATCATGACACCTGTAGTCCCGCCCTGTCAACAGGAAGAGAAACTGACGGCAGTAGTGGTTAATGACTGCTGCCGATACAACAGACAGGTAGTTGCCTCTGTTAGCAACTACGGTACGTTTGTCCATTATTTTTTTTAACGGTAAGTTTGATGCATAGGGTTGGACATACATCCATGTGAATTTCAGGTACTTGTACTTTGCTATGAAGCTGGTTGAGTTGATTTAAAAAAAAAAAAATTCTGGTACTGTAAATGATAGGAGGTAGAAGATGTTGCATTTTTTGGAGGTTTTCTCATCTGGAGGCACAATAGCATGGGGCGGCCTTGCCATTTTGCCATATGTGACTTAATATCATGGGGCGGCCTTGACATTTTGCCATATGTGACCTAATTGGTTGTATGTGTAAAGCCAGTTTTGTCTGTTTTGTATAGCCTGAGCTGTGGATGCAACTCCAATTTGGTGTAAAAGTGCTTGTCTGAACAGACTTATATTCTTGAAAAGACCAGAAAAATATTGGGCTTGAATGACCTGATTTGAACTGGCGCAGGAGGGACACTTCTTGTATTCTGTGGGTTATTTATATACTGATCCTATTCTCCCATAGCTTACATGGTAATTTAATTTGGTAACTTGGCATGTGGGGGATTTAACACTCTTGTCAGTTGTTAATATATACTTCTTAAACCTTCATTACAGTGTTTGACTAAGGCCGGTGTCACTGCAGTCTTTTTCAGCCAAATTTGTGTTTCAAAAAGCAAATGGTGCTCCTTCCCTTCCAAGATCTGTATTGTCCAAATAGAGGTTTCTGACCACATATGGGGTATTGGCATGCTGAGAAGAAACTGGGTAACAAATTGAGGGGTCCATTTTCTCGTGCTAGGACTTGAGAAAAAAATTGGAGCTAAAGCTTTGGTTTTCTGTGTAGCACCTGAAGGGTTAATTTTTTTTTTTTCCTATTCGCAGGTTGAAGTATTTGAGAAGTGCGATTTTTAAAATAGTATATTGTAATTTTTGGGAGTTTACAATATATAGGCCTCAAAGTCCATTTAAAAGGAATCTGTCACCCCATTTTGGCTATATCAGATAGATATGACTGAATAGTGCGTCCCATAAGTAACCTATCGGTATCTATCGTATATCCTGACACCCCTGTTTTAATGCCAAAATACCTTTGTAAAGTTTGGATTTTGGTATGCAAATCCAGGCGGTCTGATCTGGAGGGCGGTGTTTCCCCCCCGCTCCTCGGCTTCTCTTGCGTAGTGTTCCCGCGATTGCGGGATGGCGCTGAGGAAGCCTGCAGCACTGCCTGTCACATCGATCTGACTCTATACAGTGATGTCCCATCCTGGGATAAAGTAAAAAAAAGTTAAAAAAAAATAAAAATCACAAGTATAAAAAAAAATTCCCAAATAAAGAAAAAAAAATATTCCCAATAAATTCATTTCTTCATGTAAATAAAAAAACCAAACAATTAAAGTACACATATTTAGTATCGCCGCGTCCGTAACGACCCGCCCTATAAAACTGTCCCACTAGTTAACCCCTTTAGTGAACCCCTTAAAAAAATAAAAACAAAGCAAAAAACAATGCTTTATCATACCTCCGAACAAAAAGTGGAATAACACGCGATCAAAAGACGGATATAAATAAACATGGTACTGGTGAAAACGTCATCTTGTCCCGCAAAAAACAAGCTGCCATACAGCGTCATCAGCGAAAAAATAAAGTTATAGCTCGCAGAATAAAGCGATGCAAAAATATTTTTGTACAAAAAAAAAAATTGTTTTTATTGTATAAAAGCGCCAAAACATAAAAAAATGATACAAATGAGGTATCGTTGTAATCGTACTAACCCGAAGAATAAAACTGCTTTATCAATTTTACCACACGTGGAACAGTATAAACGCCCCCCCCAAAAGAAATTCATGAATTACTGATTTTTGTTCATTCTAATCTCCCAAAAATTGTAATAAAAAGCGATCAAAAATGGTACCAATTAAAACGTCAACTCGTCCCCCAAAAAATAAGACGTGACTCTGTAGGCCAAAATATGCAAAAATTATAGCTCTCAAAATGTGGTGATGCAAAATTTTTTTTTTTTTCAATAAAAGCTTCTTTTAGCGTGTGACAGCTGCCAATCATAAAAACCCGATATAAATAGTAAATTAAACCCCCCTTTATCACCTCCTTAGTTAGGGAAAAATAATAAAATTAAAAAAATGTATTTATTTCCATTTTCCCGTTAGGGTTGGGGCTAAAGTTAGAATTAGGGTTAGGGGTGTGTTAGGGTTATGATTAGGGTTGGGATTAAGTTTAGGAGTGTGTTAGGGTTAGGTTTGTGGTTGGGGTTAGGGTTGGAGTTAGAATTGGGGGGTTTCCGCTGTTTAGGCACATCAGGGGCTCTCCAAATGTGACATGGCGTCTGATCTCAATTCCAGCCAATTCTGCGTTGAAAAAAGTCAAACGGTGCTCCTTCCCTTCTGAGCTCTGCCATGCGCCCAAACAGTAGTTTACCCCCACATATTGGGTATCAGCGTACTCAGGAAAAATTGCACAATAACTCTTGGGGTCCAATTTTTTTCTCTTACCCTTGGGAAAATAAAAAATTGGGGGCAAAAATATCATTTTTGTGGAAAAAAAAAATATTTTTTATATTTATGGCTCTACGTTATAAACTTCTGTGAAGCACTTGGGGGTTCAAAGTTCTCATCACATCTAGACAAGTTCCTTGGGGGGGGCTTAGGTTCCAAAATGGGGTCACTTGTGGGGGGTTTCCACTGTTTAGGCACATCAGGGGCTCTCCAAAAGCGACATGACACCCGCCCAGACCTTTCCATCAAAGTCTGCATTACAAAACGTCACTACTTCTATTCTGATCCCCGACATGTGCCAACACAGTAGTTTTCTCCCACATAAGGGGTATCAGCGTACTCAGGACAAATTGGACAACAACTGTTGGGGTCCAATTTCTCCTGTTACCCTTGGGAAAATAAAAAATTGGTGACTAAAAGATGATTTTTGTGGTAAAAAATAGGATTTTTTATTTTCATGCACTGGCATTATAAACTTGTGTGAAGCACTTGGGGGTTCAAAGTGCTCACCACAGATCTAGATAAATTCCTTAGGGGGTCTAGTTTCCAAATGGTGTCACTTGTGGGGGGGTTTCCACTGTTTAGGCATATCAGGGGCTCTTCAAACTGAACATGACACCCATCAAAGTCTGCATTCCAAAATGTCATTACTTCCTTTCTGAGCCCTGCCGTGCGCCCAAACAGCCCCCCCCCACATATGGGGTATTGGCGTACTCAGGACAAATAGGACAACAACTTTTGGGGTCCAATTTCCTTGGGAAAAATCAAAAACTGGGGACTAAAAAATCACTTTTGTGGAATTTTTTTTTTTTTCACACCCAGGAATTATAAACTTGTGTGAAGCACTTAGGGGTTCAAAGTGCTCACCACAGATCTAGATAAGTTTCTTAGGGGGTCTGGTTTCCAAAATGGTGTCACTTGTGAGGGGTTTCCACTGTTTAGGTGCATCAGGGGCTCTCCAAATGCGACATGGCGTCTGATCTCAATTCCAGCCAATTTTTGTTTGAAAAAGTCAAACTTCGTTCCTTCCCTTCCGAGCCCTACCGTGCGCCCAGACCGTGGTTTTCCCCCACATATGGGGTATCTGCGTTCTCAGGAGAAATTGCACAACTTTATCTGTCCATTTTCTCCTTTTACCCTTGTTAAAATAAAAAAAATTGTTTGCAAAAGATCATTTTTGTGACTAAAAAGTTAAATGTTAATTTTTTTCCTTCCGCTTTGCTTCTGTTCCTGTGAAGCACCTGAAGGGTTAATAAACTTCTTGAATGTGGTTTTGAGTACCTTGAGGGGTGCAGTTTTTAGAATGGTGTCACTTTGGGTATTTTTTGCCATATAGACCCATCAAAGTGACTTCAAACGTGAGGTGGTCCCTAAAAAAAAAAAAAAAAAAAAAAAAAAAAAATGGTTTTGTACATATTGTTGTAAAAATGAGAAGTCGCTGGTCAACTTTTAACCCCTTACTGCCATCGGACGTACTATCCCGTCCATGGTACCTGGGCCCGTATGACCGGGGACGGGATAGTACGTCATAGGCGATCAGCTGCGCTCCTGAGGGGAGCGCAGCTAATCGCCGCCGGGTGTCAGCTGATTATCACAGCTGACACCCATGACTGTGTGTCAGGAGCGGTCACGGACCGCTCCCGGCACATTAACCCCTAGCACAGAGCAGCTGTGTCGACCCGCCACCACAATTGTGGGTTACCAGGGCAATGGGTGTACTCAGAGCCGAGCCCATGAAAGTCTATGGGGATTGTCACAGGTAGCGGTGGCTCGGTCTGTGGCCCTAGCGGTCTGGCGTATGTTGGGGGAATATTTACAGGGGATAGATATATTTACAGTTCGTGACGCCACCTGTAGTCTTCTGGTAATTTATACCAGCGCTGCTGTAGAGCTCTGAGGGGATGGTGAGGCAGCTAGAGGTCGGGTCCCCTACAGGTAGGACTCTTCCCTCAGGTCGATGGTTAAGGCAGGGTTGTGCAGGCATGCAAGTAAATAACTCAGTCTCACACGGTCAGCGTCTTTCCATACCTTTACTTGTAAGATGGTAAGGCAGGTCCCAGGGAGGCTGATGGGGTTGATGGAGGATGAGCTTTGAGGCAACGGCTAAGCAAGTTAGGGGCCTCCTTTACTGTCCAATGTTGATGAGTCCAACCAGCCTGAAGCGTAGTTCCCTCTATAACTCCAGCTATTCCAAAGCTGTTCTGCCCGGTCAGTTTTTGTGGTCGGAGCCTTCCTGTGAGAGAGCTGAGTTCCTATTCTTGCTGATCAGGCTCAAGGTTCTCACTCTCCCTGACCCCAGATACGTACTGACTCTTCAGGGATGCTTGCCACGACCTAAGGTCCGATAAGCCTCTGGTTTTCTTACCACTAAGCGTGAAGCTTTAGTGATCCTTCGGTCCCCAGTGACCGGTAACAATGTGCAGGTATCCTATACTTATGGCACTTCTCTGTTCTCTTCCACTATGCCCTTCGATATGCTCAACTCTTAATAGATATCTCAGTCCGTCTAATAGTGGGGCACAGCTCTGACCAGGCTGAGGTGAACTGGCTCACCTGTACTGGCCTCCACTTTCTGAACTGCACAAAGACTGCACTTCCTCACTCCTTCGAGTCACTGACTGAACTGCTGGTAGAACCAGGCTGGACTGCTTCCTCCCTCCTAGTCCCAGCTAGACTCCACACGTCTCCTCTGTCCGAAGACAGGAAACTGACCACTCTAATCACTCAACGAATACACACTGACCACTCCCTCACAAGTGACTACACTACCCTAAGGGTGTGTCTAGTGTATGTTGAGTGAATGGGTATTGAGCATTGAACTGCTATCTCTCCACACATTCTCCAGGGTACTGCGTGTGCCTAACACCAGGGCTACACACAGCGCGATGTGATCGCGCTGTTCTGAGGGCTTCCTCCCTCCCAGGACCCGGATCCAAGATGGCGCCGGGGTCCTGGAGGGAGGCGGCTACCTCAGTGCCTGCCGAGAGCAGGCACTGAGAAGCCTGCATCTATGCCTGTGCGATCGCTGGTGTGACAGAGTGCTGTGCACACTGTCACACCAGCGATCTGATAAAATACTGTGATGTCCCACCCTGGGACAAAGTAAAAAAGTTAAAGTAAAAATAAACATGTGTAAAAAAAAAAAATCCAAAATAAATAAAAAAAAAAAAAATATTCCCCAATAAATTCACTTCTTCCTGTAAATAAAAAAAAAAAAAAACAATAAAAGTACACATATTTGGTATCGCCACGACCCCCCCTAACACAGTTTAACCCCTTACTGCCATCCGATGTACTATCCCGTCCATGGTACCTGGGCCCGTATGACCATGGACGGGATAGCGCTGGAGCGCAGCCGATCGCGGCCGGGTGTCAGCTGATTATCACAGCTGACACCCGGCACTATGTGTCAGGAGCGGTCACTGACCGCTCCCGGCACATTAACCCCTGGCACACCGCGATCAAACATGATCGCGGTGTACCGGGGCACAGGGGAGGATCGCGCAAGGAGGGGGCTCCCTGCGCGCTCCCCTGAGACCCTCAGAGCAGCGCGATGTGTCGCGCTGTTCCGAGGGTCCTTCCTCCCTGCAGGACCCCGGATCCAAGATGGCGCCGGGGTCCATCCGGGTCCTGCAGGGAGGCGGCTTCCTCAGTGCCTGCTGAGAGCAGGCACTGAGAAGCCTGCAGCGATGCCAGAGCGATCGCTGGTGTGACAAGAGTGCTGTGCACACTGTCACACCAGCGATCTGACCCTATACAGTGATGTCCCACCCTGGGACAAAGTAAAAAGTAAAAAAAAAAAAAAAAAAAATTGTTTAAAAAAAATAAAAAAAAAACAAAAAAAATTCCCCAATAAATTCATTTTTTCCTGTAAATAAAAAAACCAAAACAATAAAAGTACACATATTTGGTATCGCCGCGTCCGTAACAACCCCCCTATAAAACTGTCCCACTAGTTAACCCCTTTAGTGAACCTCTTAAAAAAAAAATAAAAAGCAAAAAAATCAATGCTTTATCATCATACCGCCAAACAAAAAGTGGAATAACATGCGATCAAAAAGACGTCTATAAATAAACATGGTACCGCTGAAAACGTCATCTTGTCCCGCAAAAAACGAGCTGCCATACAGCATCATCAACGAAAAAATAAAAAAGTTATAGCTCGCAGAATAAGGGTATGTTTCCACTATCAGGAAACAGTCCGGATTAGCTGCGTGTTTGACGCAGCGTCAAACACGCAGCGTCCAGATGTTACAGCATAGTGGAGGGGATTTCAAGAAATCCCGTCTCTACTATGCTGCAAAACATGCAGGCGGAAGACCTGCGTTTCCGGACATGCGGCGCGTCTTTTCAGACCGTAGCATATCCTAGTCACTTGCGGCGACGCTGCGTCGCCGCAAGGGAAATAACACAGGGCTATGTAGCCCTGCGATCATTCCGGATGTGTTCCGGAGGTGTCCTGAACACATCCGGAATGAGCGCGCGTTCAGAAGGGGGCGGGGCTTTGGGCGGAGTGGAATTTCCGCTCCGTCCAAAGTGCTGTGTTTCCGTACCATGGAAACACAGCCTAAAGCGATGCAAAAATAATAATTTTTTATATAAAATTGGTTTTATTCTATAAAAGCGTCAAAACATAAAAAAATGATATAAATGAGGTATCGCCATAATCGTACTGACCCGAATAATAAAACTGCTTTATCAATTTTACCACACGCGGAACGGTATAAACGCCTCCCCCAAAAGAAATTCATGAATTGCTGATTTTTGTTCATTCTAACCTCCCAAAAATCGAAATAAAAAGCGATCAAAAAACGTCACATGCTCAAAAATGGTACCAATAAAAATGTCACCTCGTACTGCAAAAAATAAGACCTCACGTGACTCTGTGGGCCAAAATATACAAAAATTATAGCTCTCAAAATGTGGTGATGCAAAAACTATTTTTCAGCAGCAGATGAAGGAAGGGAGACACACTAGTCATTACTAGTGGGTAGGCGGAGCCCACATAGGATAGAAACACCTCAGATTAAAAAAAGTGTTGACCAGCCCCTCCAGCTTATAGGGCTCCTCCTACTCCAGCTCTCCCGTCTAAAATTTGAGGTCACAGAGGATAGTCGCTGCTGGAAGCAGCTCCTCAGAAAATGTTTTTATTTTAGTCGGACAGAGACTTGGACCGCCAGTGGTCTAGAGGTCTCAGGGGTCTCAGCGCTGCTGGACCCCCACCTCTCCCTTGGCGGATCTGTATTACCCTGTAAGGTGGTCCCTACAGAACCCTGCCGGCCCTGGGGGATGAGGATTGCTTCCCTGGCGGGGAAGCAAATCGCGCTTCTGTGGTCACTGCGTTCCCGCCCTGGGGGGAAGCTACGGGCACAGCGCCACAAATCTCTGAGGGGTCCCTGTGGCGCTCAGCTGGGTGAGTACTCCACATTTTAATGTGTTTGAGTGCTTCAGCGGCTGCTGCGGCAGCCGCTGCTACATGTATTCATGTGTGGTGATTGTGTACTTTTGTCCGCAGGTGGATGCCTGCAGGACATGGGAGCGGAGAGCGGAGTGAGTCGCGCGCTTTTTTTTTAAACCGGCGGGGGGCGTGGCTTCGCGCTTTCCCATTTTTTCGCGGGCAGGAGGGCTCTGAGCGCACGCTTTACCCTGCCTTTTTCTCTTCTGGCTTCTCTCCTCTAGCGCGGCGGCCATTACTGAAGGCCTCGGGCTCCTCACTCTCCGCTCTCCCCGACCGACCGAAAGGAAGACACTATACCGCGGCCAGCTGGGTGAGTCGCTTCTACCTGTCAGGGCAGAAGCTTGACCCCCTCACACCCACAGCGCAGGAGGTACTGTCACACGGAACGCTCCCGCTACGATCACAATAGCGACGCTTAATTTTGCGATAATTTTTTGTGATCGTTTTAATGTCGCTAGTAGCTGCCACAGTGGGCGATCTCATTGACGACGCATAAGTGGTTAGCGATCTCCTTAGCGACTTTGGCGGTCATTGCGATGTACAATTCAGCGCAATATGTTAGCGATCTCGTTGGCGTTCTTGTTTAGTGTGGCATACCTTTGAAACACTGTCCTGCAGCTGTTACCTCATAAGAGGCACCTGGGGCTCGCACACCCTTTTCATTACACAAGGGTTGTGGGGAGTCTGCGACATTAACCCCTTCTTTGGCGGTTAACCCTTTATTGGGAGACAGCTGGGGTAGCTCTCTCTTTAAGAGCTTTAACCCTTCAGCGTTCGTTTTGCCTTTGAAAACCACACTGTTCTAGTTGCTGACAGGTTTTGACCTGCCATATACTGTGTGAGGGCATGTCGGATCAGGGTCCAGGAGGTGCGGACCGTCTCCCAGATCCGCTACAGGATCAGTCTCGCGTATCTGACACGCAGACCTCGACGGCGTCAAGCGCAGCGGTCGGAGGTGTCAGTGATAACAAAATGGAGGCCCTCGCTCGTTCTATTAATGGCCTTTCTGACCTTCTAGGTTATTGGGTGTCAGCTAGATCCTCTCATGGTAGGAAGCGACACAGGCCGGTGCCTTCTTCCCCGCGTAGCGACTCGGAGATCTCTGGTATGGAGGGTTCCCCTTCAAGCTCGGATGGGGAGATGTCCGATTCGGATAAGGAGGATCGGCAGGGACACTCTGCCTCTCTTTTAAGCCGTGCAGAGGCTTTTATTGGAGCTATGAGGGAGGCGTTACAGTTACCGGAGGAGGTAACTAGACGTCCTGGTAAGTCGGCCCGGATGTTTCAGGAGTCGCATAGGTCGCGATCAGCCTTACCATCTCTGGACGAGCTTAATGGGGCAGTGGAGAAGGAACGCCTGTGTCCAGATAAACGTTTTCAGAGGACACGGTTTTTTGAGACGCTATATCCGTGTACGACGGAGTTGATTTAACCCCTTACTGCCATCGGACGTACTATCCCGTCCATGGTACCTGGGCCCGTATGACCGGGGACGGGACAGTACGTCATAGGCGATCAGCTGCGCTCCTGAGGGGAGCGCAGCTAATCGCCGCCGGGTGTCAGCTGATTATCACAGCTGACACCCATGACTGTGTGTCAGGAGCGGTCACGGACCGCTCCCGGCACATTAACCCCTTGCACACCGCGATCAAACATGATCGCGGTGTGCCCGGGGCACAGGGGAGGATCGCGCAGGGTGGGGGCTCCCTGCGCGCCCCCCTGAGAACCTCAGAGCAGCGCGATGTGATCGCGCTGTTCTGAGGGCTTCCTCCCTCCCAGGACCCGGATCCAAGATGGCGCCGGGGTCCTGGAGGGAGGCGGCTACCTCAGTGCCTGCCGAGAGCAGGCACTGAGAAGCCTGCATCTATGCCTGTGCAATCGCTGGTGTGACAGAGTGCTGTGCACACTGTCACACCAGCGATCTGATAAAATACTGTGATGTCCCACCCTGGGACAAAGTAAAAAAGTTAAAAAAGTAAAAATAAACATGTGTAAAAAAAAAAATCCAAAATAAATAAAAAAAAAAATATATATTCCCCAATAAATTCACTTCTTCCTGTAAATAAAAAAAAAAACAATAAAAGTACACATATTTGGTATTGCCGCGTCCGTAACGACCCCCCCTATAAAATTGTCCCACTAGTTAACCCCTTTAGTGAACCCCTTAAAAAAAAAAAAAAAAAAAAACGAAGCAAAAAATCAATGCTTTATCATCATACCGCCGAACAAAAAGTGGAATAACACGCGATCAAAAAGACCGATATAAAAAAACATGATACCGCTGAAAACGTCATCTTGTCCCGCAAAAAACGAGCCGTCATAAAGCATCATCAGCGAAAAAATAAAAAAGTTATAGCTCACAGAATAAAGCGATGCAAAAATAATTATTTTTTATATAAAATTGTTTTTATTCTATAAAAGCGCCAAAACATGAAAAAATGATATAAATGAGGTATCGCCATAATCGTACTGACCCGAAGAATAAAACTGCTTTATCAATTTTACCACACGTGGAACGGTATAAACGCCTCCCCCAAAAGAAATTCATGAATTGCTGATTTTTGTTCATTCTAACCTCCCAAAAATCGAAATAAAAAGCGATCAAAAAACGTCACCTGCTCAAAAATGGTACCAATAAAAACGTCAACTCGTCCCGCAAAAAATAAGACCTCACATGACTGTGGGCCAAAATATGCAAAAATTATAGCTCTCAAAATGTGATGATGCAAAAACTATTTTTGCAATAAAAAGCGTCTTTTAGCGTGACAGCTGCCAATCATAAAAACCCGCTATAAATAGTAAATCAAACCCCCCTTTATCACCCCCTTAGTAAGGGAAAAATAATAAAATTAAAAAAAAGCATTTCCATTTTCCCATTAGTGTTAGGGTTAGGGTTGCGGCTAAAGTTAGGGTTAGGGTTGGCGCTAAAGTTAGGATTAGGGTTAGGGTTGGGATTAGGGGTGTGTTAGGGTTAGGTTTGTGGTTAGGGTTGGGACTAGGGTTAGGGGTGTGTTGGGGTTAGGGTTTGAGTTAGAATTGGGGGGTTTCAGCTGTTTAGGCACATCAGGGGCTCTCCAAATGTGACATGGCGTCTGATCTCAATTCCAGCCAATTCTGCGTTGAAAAAGTCAAACGGTGCTCCTTCACTTCTGAGCTCTGCCATGCGTCCAAACAGTAGTTTATCCCCACATATGGGGTATCAGCGTACTCTGGACCCCAAGAGTTATTGTGCAATTTGTCCTATTTCTTCTGCTACCCTTGGGAAAATAAAAAACTGGGGGCGAAAATATCATTTTTGTACAAAAAAAAATATTTTTTTGTTTTTACGGCTGTACATTATAAACTTCTGTGAAGCACTTGGGGCTTCATAGCGCTCACCACACATCTAGATAAGTTCCTTGTGGGGTCTATTTTCCAAAATGGGGTCACTTGTTGGGGATTTCCACTGTTTAGGCGCATCAGGGGCTCTCCAAATGCGACATGACGCCCCCAGACCATTCCATCAAAGTCTGCAATCCAAAACGTCACTACTTCCCTTCCGAGCCCTGACGTGCGCCCATACAGTAGTTTTCTCCCACATATTGGGTATCAGCGTACTCAGGACAAATTGGACAACAACTTTTGGGTTCCAATTTCTTCTGTTACCCTTGTGAAAATAAAGTATTGGGGACGAAAAAATCATTTTTGTAAAAAAAAAAAAAGATTTTTTATTTTACGGCAGTACGTTATAAACTTTAGTGAAACACCTGGGGGTTAAAAGTTCTCACCACACATCTAGATAAGTTCCTTGAGGGGTCTAGTTTCCAAAATGGCGTCATTTATGGGGGTTTCCACTGTTTAGGCAGATCAGGAGCTCTCCAAACACGACATGTCGTCCAGCCAATTCTGCGTTGAAAAAGTCAGACGGCGCTCCTTCCCTTCCAAACTCTGCCATGCACCCAAACAGTGGTTTACCCCCACATATGGGGTATCAGCGCACTCAGGACAAATTGCACAATAACTTTTGGAGTCTTGTTACCCTTGGGAAAAATAAAAATTGGGGTGAAAAGATCATTTTTGTGGAAAATTGTTTTTTTTTTTTTTCACACCCAGGCATTATAAGCTTTTGTGAAACACTTGGGAGTTCAAAGTGCTCACAACAGATGTAGATAAGTACCTTAGGGGGTCTAGTTTCCAAAATGGTGTCACTTGTGGGGGTTTCCACTGTTTAGGCGCATCAGGGGCTCTCCAAACACGACATGGCGTCCAATCTCAATTCCAGCCAATTTTAGTTTGAAAAAGTCAAACGGCGCTCCTTCCCTTACGAGCTCTGCCGTGTGCCCAAACAGTGGTTTTCCCCCACATATTGGGTATTGGCGTACTCAGGAGAAATTGCATAACAACCTTATCTGTCCATTTTCTCCTTTTACCCTTGTGAAAATAAAAAAAAAGTTTGTAAAAGATCATTTTTGTGGCTAAAAAGTTAAATATTCATTTTTTCCTTCCACGTTGCTTTAGTTCCTGTGAAGCACCTGAAGGGTTAATAATCTTCTTGAATGTGGTTTTGAGTACCTTGAGGGGTGCAGTTTTTAGAATGGTGTCACTTTTGGGTATTTTCTGCCATATAGACCCCTCAAAGTGACTTCAAATGAGAGGTGGTCCCTAAAAAAAAATGGCTTTGTAAATTTTGTTGTAAAAATGAGAAATCGCTGGTCAACTTTTAACCCTTATAACTTCCTAACAAAAAAAAATTTTGGTTCCAAAATTGTGCTGATGTAAAGTAGACATGTGGGAAATGTTATTTCTTAACTATTTTATGTGACATATTTCTCTGTTTTAAGGGAATAAAAATTCAATGTTTGAAAATTGCAAAATTTTAAAAATTTTCGCCATATTTGCGTTTTTTTCAAAAATAAACGCAAGTTATATCGAAGAAATTATACTTCTAACGTGAAGTACAATATGTCACGAGAAAACAATCTCAGAATCGCGAAGATCCGTTGAAGCGTTCCAGAGTTATAACCTCATAAAGAGACAGTGGTCAGAATTGTAAAAATTGGCCCGGTCATTAAGGTGCAAACCACCCTTGGGGGTGAAGGGGTTAACCCTTATAACTTCCTAACAAAGAAAAATTTTGGTTCCAAAGTTATGCTGATGTAAAGTAGACATGTGGGAAATGTTTAGTAACTATTTTGTGTGACATATTCTAAGTTTGAAAATTTCAAAGTTTTCACCATATTTCTATCTTTTTCATAAATAAATGCAAGTTATATTGAAGAAATTTTACCACGACCATGAAGTACAATATGTCACGAGAACACAATCTCAGAATCGTGAAGATCCGTTGAAGCGTTCCAGAGTTATAAACTCATAAAGAGACCGGGGTCAGAATTGTAAAAATTGGCCCTGCCATTAACGTGCAAACCACCCTTGGGGGGTTAAGGGGTTAAAAGACTTCTGGCTGTGTCTTTATTTACCATATAACTATAGGATTAGTAATGGATAGATGTCTTATAGCAGCTTCTCCATTACTAAGCGGTGGGCATGATGTCATCTTTGTATTGTCAGGTGACATCATCAACCCCACAAATATGAACCCCACTTGCCACCGCTACAGGGTAAGTGGGAAGAGCCGGGTAAAGTGCCACAACTGGTCATCTTTGAAGCCTAAGAATACCAGGCCGCAGCTGCCTGCGTTTTCCTTGGCTGGTTAACAAAAATAGGGGGACCCCCAAGCTATAAAAAAAAAAAAAAAAAAAAAAAATACAAGATTTACCATTATTTAAATCAGTACACGTGTAGTAAGCTGCATACCTGCACTTAATATGCATGTGATTAGGAAGATAATGTCGTTTTACCACATCTAATGAAAGTCTATGGGTAATTGACATACTGCGGTCGGGAAAGGTGCGCCACATGTCCATCTCTGCTAGTGTCGGTGCACGCATAGTGGACATGGGTTTCCTTGAAATCCCATCCACTATGCTGTAACAGCTGGACGCTGCAGGTTGGACGCTGTGTACATCCGCAGTGTTTGTTGACTGTGTGCACATACCCCCAAAATATCTGCAAACACAAAATCACTTTTTTTTCCCTCCCAGAAGCTAACTTTCAATTAGCTTTTTCAAGTGACAAAAAAAAAAACGCATGTGGAAAAACGCATCAAAAACGCAAGTGACCTGCCAGTGACCTCAGATGCAGATTTCACCTGCGTCAAATCCTGAACAAATACTGAGCCATTCCTGATCGTGTGCACATACCCTTAGAATACTTTATAACACCAGCTTAAAAAATTATTTTAAAATCTGAAATGTTGGCCTAATGAAATGTATGTTCAGTAAATGCACTCAATACTTGGTCGGGGCTCCTTTTTGCATCAATTACTGCATCAATGCGGCGTGGCATGGAGGTGATCAGCCTGTGGCACTGCTGAGGTGTTATGGAAGCAGTGGGGTGGGCGGGGGGGCGCGGTCCGCCCCAGGCGGCACGTGTGTGTGTGTGTGTGTGTGGGCGGCGCAGCAGCAATTCCATAGCCCAACAGTCCCGATTCTAACCCCTCCCACCCGCTGGCTCGGTCAGGACACTATGTGTCCTGCAGTGAGAAGTCGCCACGCCCCCCATGCACCCCTTCCTTGCCCTCCCAACTTCGCACAGCCAGCATTTACCATTGCTGTGCAGTCCTTTGTAAAGGTGCAGCAGGACCTGTGATGAGGTCACAGGAGGGGAGGAGTTAGGTGTCACATGATCAGGCCCCTGTGTGCAGGAAGCTGCTGTACTGGTCGTCATGGTGCTGGATGATGGTAAGTTTATATGTGGGATCATAAGGGGTTTACAGTGTGGATGTAGCTGAGCTGTGTGTGCATGAGGTGTACGGAGCGGAGCCGTGTGTGTACGGAGCGGAGCCGTGTGTGTGCGGAGCCGTGTGTACGGAGCCGTGTGCGTACAAGTGTACGGAGCGGAGCCGTGTGCGTACGAGTGTACGGAGCGGAGCCGTGTGTGTACGAGGTGTACGGAGCGTGTGGTACAGGCCACAAAGACGGAGCAGTGTGTGTACAGGGCCACAAAGAGCGGAGCAGTGTGTACAGGGCCACAAAGAGCGGAGCCGTGTGTGTACAGGGCCACAAAGAGCGGAGCCGCGCATGTACAAGGGTCCTGTTACTTGCGGGATCTGTGTGCTTGGGGGCTGCAGGGGGAAGGAGGGGTGCCATTATGTGCATGGGTCTGCGTGGGGACGGAGCAAATGCTGTTATCTGTGTAGGGCTGGGTCCCTGTCCCGCTGTCCTGGCCGGGAGTTTTACTTTCCCGCATTAGAATCGTACATGCGGAAACCCGGGGACCTCCCACACGTTCTGGCAGCCACACGTCACGTTCCACCGGAGGTGACGTGCTGTAAGTCAGCTGAACGCCGGAAATGACCGTTGACCTCATTTCCGGCGGTCAGCTTACAGCAGCAGGTACTGTAACTCGTTCTCGGGAGAGTCTTCAGAACGGCGATGCATCGAGCCGCTGGATCTGTTGGAGTGAGAGCCGGGTATTGTACGGACCGCTGCATACAATACCCGACTCTCACTGAGCGAGACAGGCAGGATGTGGGGATCTCAACATGGGATCTGTTCAACAGATGAAGAGATCCCCAGATCCTGCCTGTCTCGCTCAGTGAGAGCCGGGTATTGAATGGAGCGCTGCATAGCTGGTGAGATCCCCCCCCCATCCTGGGGAAATGAGGTCAGCGATGGAACGTGACTTGTGGCTGCCAGAATGTGTGGGAGGTCCCCGGGGTTTCCGTATGTACGATTCTAATGCGGAAAGTAAACCGCCTGGCCGGGACAGCGGACAGGGTCCCGAAATCGGGACTGTCCCGCTGAAACCGGGACGGTTGAGAGGTATGTGTTTATAATTATTGTTTATGAAACAGTGTGATCAGCAGTGCTAAATGGGTGTGGTCAGGGTGTGGATATGGATGTGACCAGCAAAATGGGTGTGGCTAGGGGTGTGGCCTAAAATTTGCCGCCCCGGGCGCCACAAACAGTTGCTACGCCACTGTATGGAAGCCTAGGTTTCTTTGATAGCAGCCTTCAGCTCATCTGCATTGTTGGTTCTGCTGTCTCTCATCTTCCTCTTGACAATACCCCATAGATTCTCTATGGGGTTAAGGTCAGGTGAGTTTGCTGGCCAATCAAGCATAGTGATACTGTTGTGACTTTGGTCTTGATAAAACATTGGACCTACACCAGCAGATGACATGGCTCACCAAGCCATCACTGATTATGGAAACTTCACACTAGACCTCAAGCAGCTGGGATTGTAGCCTTTCCAATTTTTCCCCTAACTCTGGACTGATTCCAATAAATGGAAAATTTATTTTCCTTGTGGATGGTCAATGACTGCTTCTGGACATCTGTTAAATCAGCATGTCTCCCCACCCCACCCCCCATGATTGTGGAGATTACTGAAACTGACTAAAGGTACTGCACACTAACATCCGCTAGCGATCACGATACACGCTACTAATGCGATCGCTAGGATTGTTTCTATATCGCTAATGCGGCCATTTAGCGATATAGTTAACGACGCTATCGCCCTTACGATCTCTTACGACTTTAGCGGTACAAAAGTACCGCTAAATCGCTAAAAAAGGTGCACCAGCGATTAATACCACCACGGAGCGCCAGCGATGAATAGGTCGAGCGTTTCCACGACGAGCGAGATCACAGCAGGAAGCTCGTCGCTGAAGCTGCCGCACTGAACATATCGCTAACGGATCGCTAAATGTGACGTTTTTAGCGATCTCGTTAGGAATTGTTTAGTGTGGCATACCCTTAAGGGACCTTTTTAAATGCTAGGGAATCCTTTGCAGGTGTTTTTGTTCATTTTTCTAATTTACTGAGATAATTACTTTTGGGTTTTCATTGGCTGTAAGCCATAATAATTAACATTAACAGAAATAAACAGTTGAAATAGATCACTTTGTAATGACTCTATATAATGAGTTTTACTTTTTGAAATATATTAACTTTTTGATCTACTTTTGTGAGAAGCACGTGTGTGTATAGATATAGATGTATAGATCTATATCTCGTATCTATATCCTGATCATTGAGGCTATAGTTGGCTTAAGGGATTAATCAACATTTCTATGTGCCCATGGAATACCTTGTTTTGACAGTACATCACCTGTTTGCAATGAACAAAGTGGTGCCGAAAACTCAAGTTCTGTATTTTTAGCGAATCTGTCACCTGATTAATTCTTCCTAAACATCAGGTAGCATAAATTGGAGCCTGGCGTTTCAGTGAGGTCCTGCGCACTGCAGGAATTTTGTTCTTCCCTCAACAGGGCAGGTCAGTACGCCTGTTCAGGAGCGTGACACAAAGCAAGCAGGATGACGACCGCATGAAGATGGGAGGACCCGGACCTGCAACACCCATCGGACCGGACTGCGTCAGACTGCCCCCCCTCCTGGGTGAGTATAATAAAATCTCTTTTCTTATCTTGCAGGTCGGACCGAGGGCATATCACGTGGTATCGTGGTGCTTTCCTTTTGAAACTTTTCCTTAGTCTGCTACTGAGGCCTGCTCTGTAGTTCCTTTTCGTTAGCATGGTGTATTGAACAATTATGGTTAGGGCGTGCTGTTGGCCATCCTCACATCAGCGTGGTTGTGACATACAATATATCTTATCTAGAAGCACAGTCATGGTTTTATCAGAGCAGAACAATTTCACTTATAAACCACCCTTTCTTAGGTTTTGCTTATGTTTGCATATATATTGTTCTTGGATGTCTTGGTGTTCTTAGACAAAGTTGGATGACGGACAACAAAATTTATTCTACAGTCTCAAGGAAGAAATTAAGTATTGTCACTTGTGTGAATAAGGAGATGGTAGAAATGCGAACAACCAGACTCTTAATTTACCGATCAAACCACAAAAAGCGGATGAAAAAAATCCAAAATTCAAGAAAACCCCACCAAAAACAGGCAGAGATGCTTACCTGTCTGAAAAGGCCTCAATACTGATGCACTGACAGAGTGCAGCGGACCCAAGTAAAATGGCGACTACACAGGTGCATTAATACCAAATTAAACAGCCAGTCTTCAATCAGGGATTGGCCGTGTGGTACACCAGTGCACAAAAGTACTGCTTGAAGGCTGGCTGTTTAATTTGGTATTAATGCACCTGTGTAGTCGCCATTTTACTTGGGTCCGCTGCACTCTGTCAGTGCATCAGTATTGATGCCTTTTCAGACAGGTAAGCATCTCTGCCTGTTTTTGGTGGTGTTTTCTTGAATTTTGAACAGCTGACATGTGCCCGCAATTGCCAGGGGTGGAATCGCGAACCACCTCCGGCTATTAACTAGTTAAATGCCGCTGTCAAATGCTGACAGTGGCATTTAAATGGCACTCACTGGTGACCCGCATCACGTGATTGTGGGCCATCGGTGCTTCGGCATGACAACCGGAGGTCTCCTGGAGACCTCTATGGTTGTCAGTGCCTCCTTGTTGTGAGTGCCACCCAGTGGTCAGCGGTCATAGCAAGTGAGTATTTCTGTTACATAGAGGCTATGAGCAGATCGCCTCTAGAAGTGATCGAGTTGTGCTAGCTTCTTGTTAGCATTTAGTGAACCTAGCAAAAAAGCCAAACAAAACAAGTGTGGGACTGGACTTTTTTTTTTTTTTTTTTTGCAATTTCTCCACACTTGGAATTTTCTTCCAGTTTTCATGTACACAACATGGTAAAACCAATGGTGTCGTTCAAAAGTACAACTCATCCCGCAAAAAATAAGCCCTCACACGGCCATATTGACGTGACAATAACAAAGTTATGGCTCTGGGAAGGAGGTGAGCGAAAACGCAAAACCGGAAAAAGCTCCGGTCATGAAGGGGTTAAATGAGACACCTGGAGCAGTTTGCAAAAAATAGTGGTCCAAAATTCCAGTTGAGAATTGTAAGAAGCTTGTTGATGGCTACAGGAAGTGATTGATTGCATTTATTTATTGGGCTAGGAGAAGAGAGGTGCGCCAGCAGTGCGAGGCTGTGGGCCTTGTGCTTCAGGAAATGTTGGCAATGAGGCAGGAGCGGAGTCCTTGCTCTGTACACTGACCTCCTAGTGGTGGTCTTCAGGAAAATGGACACCGGCAGCGTCGCTTGCGCAGGTTTAGATCTCTGGTCAATGACGAGCCTTCGGTAGCCATTTTAATGAGTGCACTGCCGGGAGAGCAATGTGTAGAACTGTGACTCCTGCTTGCACTGAAGACATTTTCATGAAGCCCACCGCTGCTGTATGCCGGAGGATTGCATTGCAATTCTTGGTTTGGCCGTCTGCTCTTCTGACCTGTGTGACGTCTGCATAGAAATACATGCTGTCACGCTTATGTCAGGTGAGCAGACAGATTTCCTTTAAACTCCTATTCAAAATACATAAAGCTTTTAATGGCCATTCCTAACTTTAGTCCTGTACAATAAACACAGTATATTTGTCCTCTATGGGACAGCCAGAAATGGTGGCTTTTTTTTTTTTTTAAAATATACCATGGCTTCTCGAGGGGTCTCTCTATTGAGCATTGTTTGGCCTAGTGCAAATCTTATGGTTGATTTGTGCTGGTCCTGCCCAGGCAATGGATGGCAGCGCTTTAAAAAAAAAATTGTAAAAGTACTCCTGTCTTTTTGGTAAAATCTGCAGCCAACATTTACGATAAAAATCACAACCGATGTATACAGGCTTGGGATCTAAAAGCAGTGATGCTATTTGCTCAGCAAACAATGTTGCTTAAAAATTACTGATTCAAGACACAATGGGTTATTAAGCATAAATCCCTTCCTTGGAAACATTGCTGCTCCGGTTTGGAATCCAAGATTTTTTTTATAGCCTGGTTTAAAAAATACAGTACTGTACTCTAACGTGGGAAATGACCACCTCGATCCTTCTTATAGGCAGAGCAGCTTGTATAGTCCTATCTACTGTTTATTTAACATGTAATCGGTCATATACAGTATGTCATACTGATGTGGAATCCATTGCACCTCGCCTTTACTGCGTCTTTTTGAAGGAGCATTAGATGATCTCACGAAACTCTGCTTGTTTAGTGGAGGAAAGAGCATTACGTTGTTGCTTCACAAATGCCTTCATCACTTTTCACCTTCCTAATTTGTTGCCCTCAGCAATTGCATAAATCTGGCATTAGGCTGACAACTAGACTGGTTTCTGTTGATTGATTCACTGTGTTAAACTTCTTTTTTTTTTTTTTTTTCTGTGATACATTGGTTAGATTCTAATATAATCGCTCACATCAATGTTTCATTCTCTACATGCGGAAGCATGAGGAGTAGAGTTGAGCGATACTTTCCGATATGCTAAAGTATCGGAATCGGAATGGTATCGCCGATATCACTAAAATATCGGCGATACCGATACCGGAAGTCCCATGTAAGTCTATGGGAACAAAATATCGCAACTAAAAAAACCCCATTCTTTCCTTGTAAACACTAAATATACACACATAGAATACATATATATATATATACATGTCATTGTGACATATATATATATACATATATGTATAGTTTATACACTTCTACATAGTAAAATATCCTTTGATTCAATTGCCGGGTAAAGCCGGCTTCAGTGAAAAGACAGAAGCACCCGACATGAAATGACACTTGGTGTATATAGGGTTAAACATTTCTTTCATGTCCTTTGCTATCTAATTTGCACAAACAATTAAATCAGACTATGTGTGCAAAATTTCACACCTGTAGGGGTTAATTAAAGGTGTAAATTCGTTGTAAAAAAACGGACTTTTTTGTACGAATTTACACCTTTAATTAACCCCTAGAGGTGTGAAATTTTGCACACATAGTCTGATTTAATTGTTTGTGCAAATTAGATAGCAAAGGACATGAAAAGACATGGTTAACCCTATGTACACCAAGTGTCATTTCATGTCGGGTCACCCGACATGAAATGACACTTGGTGTACATAGGGTTAAACATTTCTTTTCATGTCCTTTGCTATCTAATTTGCACAAACAATTAAATCAGACTATGTGTTCAAAATTTCACACCTCTAGGGGTTAATTAAAGGTGTAAATTCGTTGTAAAAAAACGGACTTTTTTGCTACGAATTTACACCTTTAATTAACCCTAGAGGTGTGAAATTTTGCACACATAGTCTGATTTAATTGTTTGTGCAAATTAGATAGCAAAGGACATGAAAAGAAATGTTTAACCCTATGTACACCAAGTGTCATTTCATGTCGGGTTCTGCATTTTCACAAAAGCCGGCAATTGAATTAGCGGCTATTATACTATGTAGAAGTGTATGAACTACAAATATAAATATATATATATATATGTGTGTCACAAATTCAATGACATGTATATATATATATGAGGTGTAAAATTGCTGAAAAAAAATGCGTGGGCTCCCGCCCTATTTTCGCAACCAGACAGACAAAGCCAGTGAGTGGGGGCAGATAATAATAGCCCAGAGAGGGACCATTATTTTTGCCCCCCCCCCGGCTACTAACATCTGCCCCCAGACACCCCAGGAAAGACAAATCTATAATTAGATTCGCCCTTTCTGGCACTTTGCCCGTCTATTCCCATTGCCCTGTAGCGGTGGCGAATGGGTTAATATGGGGTTAAAGCCACCTTGCTATTGAAAGGTGACCTTAAGCCAGGTTAATAATTGAGAGCTGTCAATTAGACAACTATCAATTATTAATCCTATTGCATGAAATAAAAATAAAACACACACACTTTAATTAAAAATCATTTTAATGAAATAAAGACACATGTTTTTGACCATCTTTTATTTTACTGCAAAAACCATTTCCTGTAATAAAAATAAAATAAAAAAGCAAAATTATTCTTACCTATCCCATGCACAGTCAGGTCCCACGGTGTAATCCTTCAGAAAGGGTTAATGTTTACTGCAGGGACCGCAGCTAATGCTGCAGCCTCACAGTAAACCCCAAATGAATGAGTTCCTCTCCTGCCTGACAGGAGAGTAAAGGCTGGGTGTCACATAACGATACACCAGCGATCCCGACAACGATATGCACTTGTCAGGATCGCTGGTGTATCGCTACATGATCGCTGCTGAGCTGCCAAACAGGCAGCTCAGGCAGCGATCTGGGACAGCGACACTGCGGGTAACATCGCTTAAGGGCCCGTCTCACATAGCGATATCGCTACCGAGATCGCTGCTGAGTCACTAGTTTTGTGACGCAGCAGCGAGCTCACTAGCGATATCGCTGTGTGTGACATTCAGCGACGATCAGCCCCCCTGCCGGGTATCGCTGATCGTCGCAGAAATGTCAGGACCTTTTTTTGATCGCTGGTTTCCCTCTGACAGGCACGCATCGCTGCGTGTGACAGGCGGGAAACCAGCGATCAAAGGTCCTGACATTTCAGCGACGATCAGCGATACCCGGCAGGGGGGCTGATCGTCGCTGAATGTCACAGCGATATCGCTGGTGAGCTCGCTGCTGCGTCACAAAACTAGTGACTCAGCAGCGATCTCGGTAGCGATATCGCTATGTGAGACGGGCCCTTAAGTGGAAAGCTTAATTGATTGCTTTCCACTTTCACTTCAGGTCAGCCAGGGACACAATCAGTGACGTCAGAGGGAACTGATTAACAAAAATAGGGGTTCCCTTCGAAAAAAAAATGGCGCGGGGTCCCCCCTATTTTTGTTAACCAGCCAGATGAAGCAGACCGCTGAGGCCTGGATTTTCAGGCTGTTAAGGAGCCAAGATCCATGGACCTTGCCAGCCTGATAATACCAGGCCACAGCAGTCTGCATATCTTGGCTGATTAACAAAAATAGGGGATCCCCTCGAAAAAAATTGGCGTGGGTCCCCCCTATTTTTGTTAACCAGCCAGATGAAGCAGACCGCTGAGGCCTGGATTTTCAGGCTGTTAAGGAGCCAAGATCCATGGACCTTGCCAGCCTGATAATACCAGGCCACAGCAGTCTGCATATCTTGGCTGATTAACAAAAATAGGGATCCCCTCGAAAAAAATTGGCGTGGGGTCCCCCCTATTTTTGTTAACCAGCCAGATGAAGCAGACCGCTGAGGCCTGGTTTTTCAGGCTGGTAAGGATCCAATATCCATGGACCTTGCAAGCCTGATAATACCAGGCCACAGCAGTCTGCTTAGCTTGGCTGGTTAACAAAAATAGGGGATCCCCTCGAAAAAAAAACGGCGTGGGATCCCCCCTATTTTTGTTAACCAGCCAAGTAAAATGAGCAGACTGCTGCGGCCTGGTATTAAAAGACTGTCAAGGCCCATGGATTTTGGCCCTCAACAGCCTGATAATACCAGGCTACAGCAGCCCCACATTTGGCGCATCAAAAGATGTGCCAATTGTGGCACTTTACCCGGCTCTTCCCACTTGCCCTGTAGCGGTGGCAAGCGGGTAATAAGGGGTTATTGTCACCGTTGATTGCACGGTGACAATAAGCCCGGTTAATAATGGAGAGGTGTCAATAAGACACCGATCCATTATTAATCCCAAAGTTATTAAATGTGTAAAAAAAAGACAAAGCAAGAAAAAAGTATTTTAATGAAATAAAAGAGACAACACAGTTTTCATTTCTTTTATTATACTCATTCCTGCGACGCCATCGATCTCCTGTAAAAAAAAAAAAAACAAACCAACAGTATACCACCTGTCCGACGCAGTCCATAGTAACGATTGTCCCACGACGATCCAACTCTGCTACATCGCAATGACAGACAGAGCCTGTCATTGCAACGCAGCACAGCTGATTACCTGCTTCCCCGGCGGTGACGTCATCGGACTGACTGCTTTACGGCCGGGATTACCCAGCAGTCACTGCAGTTATCGCGAGAAACTGCATGTGACCGCCGGGGAAAGAAGATGGCGGCCATGAAGCAGTGCAGGACGTGACCGCCGGAGATCTTCTGCCAGGTAAGTGCCGCTGACTCCTGACAGACCCGACAGACGGACACTGACAGTGACAGTGACATCCCGATTCCGGTATCCGATAAGACGAAAATATCGGAATTCGGAATCGGAATTCCGATACAGCTAATATCGGCCGATACCCGATATTTGCAGTATCGGAATGCTCAACACTAATGAGGAGTCAATAGGATTGTTCTCTTTTGTGAGTGGATCCGAATAAAACCAGAACGGTAACCTACAGAGGCATTGTGGCTTACCTCCTATAAAGTTCACACTAGTATCATGGCTTCCATACAGATCTCCAAGCTTCCAGCATAATACACTGCTCAAAAAATAAACGGAACACTCAAATAACACATCCTAGATATGAATGAAATATTCTCATTGAATACTTTGTTCTGTACAAAGTTGAATGTGCTGACAACAAAATCACACAAATCATTAATGGAAATCAAATTTATTAACCAATAGAGACCTGGATTTGGAGTCACCCACAAAATTAAAGTGGAATGTAATGTCCTTAAAAGAAGTCAAAATGATGCTCAGTAGTGTGTGTGGCCTCCACGTGCCTGTATGACCTCCCTCCAACGCCTGGGCATGCTCCTGATGAAGCGGCAGATGGTCTCCTGAGGGATCTCTTCCCAGACCTGGACTAAAGCATCCGCCAACTCCTGGACAGTCTGTGGTGCAACATGACGTTGGTGGATGGAGCGAGACATGATTTTCCAGATGTGCTCAATCTGATTCCGGTCTGGGGAACGGGCGGGCCAGTCCATAGCTTCAATGCCTTCTTCTTGCAGGAACTGCTGACACACTCCAGCCACATGAGGTCTGGCACTGTACTGCATTAGGAGGAACCCAGGGCCAACCGCACCAGCATATGGTCTCACAAAGGGTTCTGAGGATCTCATCTTGGTACCTAATGGCAGTCAGGCTACCTCTGGCGAGCACATGGAGGGCTGTGCGGCCCTCCAAAGAAATGCCAGCCCACACCAATACTGACCCACTGCCAAACCGGTCATGCTGAAAGATGTTGCAGGCAGCAGATCACTCTCCACGGCATCTCCAGACTGTCACGTCTGTCACATGTGCTCAGTGTGAACCTGCTTTCATCTGTGAAGAGCACAGGGCACCAGTGGCAAATTTGCCAATCCTAGTGTTCTGTGGCAAATGCCAAGCGTCCTGCACGGTGTTGGGCTGTGAGCACAAGCCCCATCTGTGGACGTCGGGCCCTCAGACCATCCTCATGGAGTCGGTTTTTAACCGTTTGTGCAGACACAAGTACATTTGTGGCCTGCTGGAGGTCATTTTGCAGGGCTCTGGCAGTGCTCCTCCTGTTCCTCCTTGCACAAAGACAGAGGTAGCGGTCCTGCTGCTGTGTTGTTGCCCTGCTACGGCCCCCGGTTTTCGAATTGCAGCTCTTCCGTGGAATCCAGATTTGTTCAGCTCCCGACGAACCGTTTTTGTGGAAACTGGGTTCTGTAGGTGTTCATTGAGCTCAGCAGTGATTTTCGGAGCCGTGGTCTTGCGATCCTCTCTCACAATTCACTTTAGAGTCCGACGTTCTCTCTGTCAACTTCGACTTTCGGCCGACCTGTGCTTTGCAGCGGACGTTTTTCCTTCTCTTTCAAATGCAGTCATTACTTTGGAGACAGTACCTCTTGACACGCCAAGCATTCAGGCATTTTCGGTTACACTAGCGCCTGCCATACCAGCACCAACAATTTGGCCTCTTTGAAAATCCGAGAGGTCTGCCATTGGTATCAGGTTCTTACAATTATGCAAAACAAAGTTAATTTACATACACATCACATAACCCAATAATCAACTACAAAACATTACCATATGTCACGGTTTGCATGTTTATAACATGTTCGAAGATTATGATGCCAAAACGTTAGGTGTTTCCATTATTTTGTCCAAACCTTGTATATATACACATACGTACGTACGTACGTACATACATACATGCTAGGATTTCTGGAGAAAGTTGTTTACCTCCTAAATCGGACCAGCTTCATCGCAGTGTGCTTGCATGCTAGATTGCGGTGGTCGGCCTTCCAGGTAATGAGCTGTACACAAGTGTTAGTATCTCGAGACTTGCTACAACTTCTAATAAAAGCAATTTTATTTTTGCAAATCCTATCAACCAATATTTAAGTTTATGAACTGGTACCGTCTTATTTCACTTTTTCATTTTGGAAATTGGTAACCTCCATAATTTTCACTAAGGCCTCTTTCACACATCCGTTGTGCGCCTGACGGCGCCCTTCGGCTTTTTTTTGTCCAACCGCATCCGGCGAAATGTAATGCCGGATGCGTTTTTTTTTGCATTGACTTTCATTAGCGCCGGATGGCGCCGCATGTCAGTACGTTGTATCCGTTTTTGTCCGGACCCGGCGGAAATGTACATTCCGGCGGCCGGACACAACGCAGCATGTAACGTTTTTATTTTTTGCCGGAGCCGCCTGATGTGCCTGAAGCGGCGCATCAGGCGGCCGGAAACAATAGAATTCAAAAAACCGGATCCGTTGCATCAGTTTTTTGTTTCAGCGCCGGATCCGTCCCTTCAGGCATAGGACGGATCATGCCTGATAAAAAAAGAAGGATGTGTGAAAGAGGCCTAATTCTTCTCGGTGACACTGAACTTCCCACATGAACAGCTATTCTTGTCAGACTTCATTGCCTTGAATGGTTGAATGACGTATGCAGAAATGGAAACCTTTAGTCATCAATCTGACAGTTTCTATTACAGTATGTGAGTTTTGATGAACTCCGAGCCTCCTAAATATGTCATTAATGGTTTACTTGTGTATTGGCTTCCTGATTCACTAGTCAGGTATTCTGACCTACTTTAAAAGAACGTATTGTATATGAATGCATAAGGTTTAATTAATATGTATTACTTATTTTGATGGCACCTTAACCCCTTCATGACCTTGCCATTTTTTGAAATTTTGACCAGTGTCCCTTTATGAGGTAATAACTCAGGAACGCTTAAACGGATCCTAGCGATTCGGAGAGAGTTTTTTTGTGACATATTGGGCTTCATGTTCGTGGTAAATTTAGTTCGATAATTTTGGCATTTATTTGTGATAAAAATGGAAATTTGGTGAAAATGTTTAAAATTTGGCAATTTTCAAATTTTGAATTTTTATTCTTTTAAACCAGAGAGTTATGTGACACAAAATAGTTAATAAATTACATTTCCCACTTGTGTTCTTTGTATCAGCACAATTTTGGAAGCAAAAATTTTTTTTTGTAGGAAGTTAGAAGTTTAAAAGTGGACCATCGATTTATAATTTTTACAGCAAAATTTAAAAAACCATTTTTTTAGGGACCACCTCACATTTGAAGACACTTTTGAGGGGTCTATATGTTAGCAAATACCCAAAAGTGACACCATTATAAAAACTGCACCCTCTAGGTACTCAAAACTACATTCAAGAAGATTATTAACCCTTCATGTGCTGCACAGGAACTAAGCAACGTGGAAGGAAAAAATGGACATTTTAATTTTTCCAACAAAAATTTTATTTTAGCATCAATTTTTTCATTTTTGCATGGGCAACAGGATAAAATGGATCCTAAAATTTGTTGGGCAATTGCTCCTGAGTACACAGATACCTCATATGTTGTCATAAACCACTGTTTGGGCGCACGGCAGGGCTCAGAAGGGAAGGAGTGCCATTTGACTTTAATGGAAATTATCTCCAATCGTTATCGGACACCATGTCGTGTTTGGAGAGCCCCTGTGTGCCTAAACTTTGGAGCTCCCCCACAAATGACCCCATTTTGGAAACAAGACCCCCTAAGGAACTTATTTAGATGCACAGTGAGCACTTTGAACCCCCAGGTGCTATACAGAAGTTTATAACGCACAGCCTTGAAAATAAAAAATCATATTTTTCCTCAAAAAATGATTTTTTAGCCCCCTATTTTTTATTTTCATAAGGGTAACAGGAGAAATTGGACACCAAAAGTTGTTGTACAGTTTGTCCTGAGTACACTGGTACCCCATATGTGGGAGAAAACTACTGTATGGGCACACGTCGGGGCTCGGAAGGGAAGTAGTGATGTTTTGAAATGCCGACTTGATGGAATGGTCTGTGGGCATCATGTTACGTTTGCAGAGCTCATGATGTGCCTAAACAGTAGAAACCCACCCAAGTGACCCCATTTTTGAAACTAGATCCCCCAAGGAACTCCTCTAGATGTGTGGTGAGCACTTTGAATCTCCAAGTTCTTCACAGAAGTTTATAACGCAGAGCTGTGAAAATAAAAAATCATTTTTTTTCCACAAAAAAAATTTTTTTTAGTCCCCAATTTTTTTTTCCCAAGAGTAACTGGAGAAATTAGACCCCCAAAGTTCTTGTGCAATTTTTTATGAGTATGCTGATACCCCATATGTGGGGTTAAACCACTGTTTGGGCACACGTCGGGGCTCGTAATAAAGGGAGGACTGTTTCACTTTTAACAGCCAATCAGAGCGATCGTAGCCACGTAGGGGTTAAGCCAACCCCCCTGTGGTGAAGCACAAAGGGTCTTGTGCCTGCGTGTTGGGTAACCTTTCAGTGACCCCGGTCACCCGACCCGCAGGAACGCGATCCTTTCATGACACATACGCTGTGTCACAGGTCATGAAGGGGTTAATTGCTGTGTAAGTGCAAATTTATATTGCAAATAATATAACCAGTTTTATTTACTACACAGCTCAGTTATCTGCTATCCTCAGAAGCTATGCTGCTGTTACTGCTTTTTCACATTGGTCCTCTTCTGCTACCCCGGTATTCAGTCTAGGCCGTCTCTACCAGCCAAGTACCCTCCAATAATGGACTGTAATTTTAAGGTAAATTTCGGTCAACTTATGGGATAGCGAGGTCTGCCTGCCCTCTGTCCTATATAGTAGATTTGGTGCGTATCGAGTGGCATGTCCCATTCAAACGTCCGCAACAATTTTTTTTTTGTGGTCGCTGAACAGGGGTGGGAATACAGTCTCCTACCTTGCCACTCTTCATCTTCCAACCTAGCGTGACATCACATGTGCTTCACGCTGCAGCAATGATGCCAGGCCAGCAAATCAGAAGAATAGCAGGCAGGTAAGAGGCGGCACACTCGCTCCATTACATCGTGGCTAATGGAATGGGAAAATAAACTTGCACCAAGTCTATACACATACTGGCCAGATGAAGACTGAAAAGACATACTTTTGGCATCCTTCTGGAGAATGGGTACTATGGCGACGTTACAGTAAAATTATATACTGTAGACTTGAAGCAGTCACTTTTTTTTTTTTTTTTTTTTTTTTTCTTAGGGGAATGCTAACAAATTGAAAAGAGCTGACTTTAATGAAAATAAACTTTCATATAACTCGCATACCATAATGCAGTCATCCTTCAAAGCTGCTATATTTCAAAATAAAAAGTCTTAACCCCTTTAAACACTCCCCAAGCCCCCCCTCCCAAGGTGGTTTGCACGTTAATGATTAGGCCATTTTTTACAATTCTGACCAGTGTCACTTTGAGGTATTAACTCTGGAGCGCTTCAACGGATCCCAGTGATTCTGAGATTGTGTATGGTTTCCATGACCTATTGTACTTTATGATAGTGGTCAAATTTCTTCGATATGACGTGTATGTGTGGGAGGGGGGGGGGAATAAATGAAAATTTGGCATAAATTCAGCAATTTTAAAACTTTGAATTCTTATGCCCTTTAAATCAGAGATGTCACACAAAATGGTTAATAAATAACATTTTCTCTTTGCCACGACAGCACCCACTTGAGAGGGGACCCACCCATAGTAACAGGAAACCTACAGAATAAAAGGGACGGTCCCCCTCTCCACCTCAGTTGGTTTCCTGTTCCTACGGGAACCTGTGGAATAAAGCTACCTGGGCCAATGCATGCCTCCTGTGCAGTCTCCGTGGGAACGGCAGGGGCTGCGGCACCAGAAGCAGCGTTAGGGAGCCACTGTTTGTCAGCCTCCTCCCTCGTCTGGTAGTACCCGTGAGGGCCGCCCGGTCTCACGAGGGTGCGCGCAACAGTATCCGGAGGAAGCAGAGTGCGAGCGGTCGCCAGCCGGCATCTCTAACAGGGGCACTTCCGGTTTGCAGCCACACATGCACAGAGACATCAGGGTGGCGTGCCTGACCCGGAAGTGAATGGGAGAACTTCTGGGGACCGGGAGGCAAGTCTCAGGACCGTTAAATATAAAATCCCGCAGCGCTGAGCTGCTGGTGTCCTAACATGTCGTCCCTAGGAGAACATGAGGTGCACCCACCTGAGGTGGAAGTGCAGGCGCACAGCAGTACTAGGAGCAGCAGTGGACACGCCAGGAAAGAGGGCTCGACGGACAAGAGTAGAGGAAGTAGAAAGTCTGAGCTACCTAAAACTCGTGCTGTACCTCCAGAACCGGTACCATGTCACAAGCTTCACTGGGTGAGTGTAAATTGACTCTACCTATTAAGCTGATTCCCCTTCTTTCTGTATACCTCCATTTTTCAGGCTAAGAAATCCGAAAAATCTAAACATAAGGAATGTGCCTTGTGTACGCTGCCCCTTCCTGATGCCTACCCTAAAAGGTAATGCCAGGATTGTGTTAACCAAAGATTGCAGAGGGAGACTGCTGTAGCATCGGCGGATATAAGAATGAGAAGACGAGCTCCAGGTTTTAGGACAGTCTAGCAGTCCTAAGAAAAGTGATGGGAAGAGGAAGAAGGTGGCCCTTATCTCTAGGTCCGATCTTCAGATCCCTCAGACTCATCATCATCAAGATGAGGGAGGACGATCGTGTTTTCCCATTGACAGTATTGACAACCTAGTAAGGTCAGTCAGAAATACTATGGGGTGCACGGACACAAAAGAAGCCAGATCGACACAAGACATCATGTTCGCGAGTCTGGCACAGAAAACCTTCCCAATTATTGCGGCTATATAAAAAAAACCTGGTAAAGTAATAGGACAAACAGTGCCAGATGTACCACAGGACTGGCATATAGCAAATGTGGTGCCAATATTCAAACAGGGGCAAAAACTGAACCTGGAAATTATAGGCCAGTGAGCTTAACATCTACTGTGGGTAAAATCCTGGAGGTTTTTTTAAGGGATACTATATTGGAGTATCTGAAGCTGAATAACCTCATGACACAGTATCAGCATGGGTTTACGAGGGACCGTTCTTGTCAGACTAATCTGATAAGCTTTTATGAAGGGGTAAGTTCAGGACTGGACCAAGGGAATGCAGTGGACGTGGTGTTCATGGACTTCTCAAAGGTTTTTGATACAGTGCCACACAAAAGGTTGATACATAAAATGAGAACAATGGGGATAGGGGAAAATATGTGTAAGTGGGTTAAGAACTGGCTCATGGATAGAAAACAAAGGGTGGTTATTAATGGAGCACACTCGGACTGGGTCACGGTTAGCAGTGGGGTACCACAGGGGTCAGTATTGGGGCCGCTTCTCTTTAACATATTTATTAATGACCTTGTAGGGGGCATACAGAGTAGTATTTCAATATTTGCAGATGACACTAAACTCTGCAGGGTAATAAATACAGAGGAGGATAATTTTATATTACAGGAGGATTTATGTAAACTAGAAGCTTGGGCTGATAAATGGCAAATGAGCTTTAATGGAGATAAATGTAAGGTCATGCACTTGGGTAGAACAAATAAGATGTATAATTATGTGCTTAATTGTAAAACACTGGGCAAAACTGTCACTGAAAAAGACCTGGGTGTATGGGTGGACGACAAACTCACATTTAGTGGCCAATGTCAGGCAGCTGCTGCCAAGGCAAATAAAATAATGGGATGCATTAAAAGAGGCATAGATGCTCATGAGGAGAACATCATTTTACCTCTATACAAGTCACTGGTGCGACCACACTTAGAATACTGTGTGCAGTTCTGGTCTCCGGTGTATAAGAAAGACATAGCTGAACTGGAGCGTGTGCAGAGAAGAGCGACCAAGGTTATTAGAGAACTGGGGGGTCTGCAATACCAAGACAGGTTATTACACTTGGGGTTATTTAGTTTGGAAAAACGAAGGCTTAGGGTGATCTTATTACAATTTATAAATATATGAGGGGACAGTACAAAGACCTTTCTAATGATCTTTTTACTCTTAGACCTGTGACGGGGACAAGGGGGCATCCTCTACGTCTGGAGGAAAGAAGGTTTAGCCATAATCACAGACGCAGATTCTTTACTGTAAGAGCAGTGAGACTATGGAACTCTCTGCCGTCTAATGTTGTAATGAGTGATTCCTTACTAAAATTTAAGAAGGGACTGGATGCCTTTCTTGAAAAGTATAATATTACAGGCTATATTCACTAGTTTCCTAGATACAACGTTGATCCAGGGAGCTAGTCTGATTGCCGTATGTGGAGTCGGGAAGGAATTTTTTTCCCCAATGTGAAGCATACTGTTTGCCACTTGGGTTTTTTTTTGCCTTCCTCTGGATCAACATGTTAGGGCAGGTTAGGATAGGATATGGGTTGAACTAGATGGACTTAAAGTCTTCCTTCAACCTTAATAACTATGTTAGATGGGGCTCCTTCCATCAGCCTCCAAAATGAGATACCGTATATACTCGAGTATAAGCCGAGATTTTCAGCCCATTTTTTTTTAGGGCTGAAAGTCCCCCTCTCGGCTTATACTTGAGTCATATACCGGGGGTCTGCAGGGGAGGGGGAGCGCAGCTGTCCTATATACTCACCCCAACCTGGCGCGGTCTCTGCAGCCCCTGCTCTTCTCCCACGGTCTCCAGCGCCTGTGTTCAGCCATCAGTGGTACCGCTCATTAAAGTCATGAATATGCACATATTCATGACATTGATGAGCGGTACCACGTGACCGATGAAGTTAGGCATAGCTGCCTGAGACCGTGGGAGAAGAGCAGGGGCTGCAGAGACTCTCCAGGAGAGGGTGAGTGTATTCCATATTCACCTATCCCCGTTCCACCGCTGAGCGCTGCTGTGTCCTCGCGTCCTCTAGCTGTGAATGTTCAGGTCAGAGGGCGCGATGACGTGTTTAGTGCGTTCCGCGCCCTCTGCCTGAGCATTCACTGCTGGAGGACCCAGAAGACAGCGGCGCTCAGCGGTGGAATGGGACAGGTGAATATTGCAGGTGCTGGGCCCTGAGCCAGCGGTGACACCGGCACCTGTCCCCCATATCGCGCCGGTGTTCCCGCCTGCTCAGGACACCGGCACCTGGCCCCCAGCGACGAGAGGTGAGTGTCATTTTTTTTTTTTTTTTTAGTTGCAGCTGCAGCATAAGGGACCTATACTATGGGGCATAATCTATGGAACATATGGGGCATAATCTGTGGAACATATGGGCAGAATATGGGCACAATTCATGGGCAGCATATGGGGCAGAATACATGGGGTTAGCATATGGGGCAGAATATGTGGCATAATATATGGGGCATAATACATGGGGCAGCATATGGGGCATAATATAAGGGTAGCATATGGGGCATAATATATTGGGCAGCATATGGGGCATAATATATGGGGCTCCTGATTCAATATTGCTATTCAAAAACATTTAAACTACTTTAATTTTACTTTTATTGTTATCTATTTTTTAATTTTGAAATTTACCAGTAGCTGTCATTTTCCACCCTAGGCTTATACTCGAGTCGATAAGTTTTTCCAGTTTTTTGTGGCAAAATTAGGGGGTCGGCTTATACTTGAGTATATACGGTATCCTTTCAGTGACGAGGAATTATCTACCTGGTCCAAGGTCTCTAAGGTGGACGCGGCTATGGCGTTCACATCTAAACAATCAATCCTGCCAATAGAGGACGCGGGTGTCCTGTCTGACCCACTAGATCGTAAAGCCGAGACCTTTCTTAAAAGATCGTGGTAAGCCTGCATCGGAGCTTTTAAACCAGTTATATCCAGTACATGCACAGCAAGGTCGATGCTTGTCTGGATAGACCAGCTGTAGCAGCAAATCAAGGAGAAAGTGTCCAGAGAGAGGTTTCTTTCCGCTATCCTGTTGATCAGGGGTGCTGCAGTGTATCTAGCAGACGCATCATCAGATTCCCTACGCCTAACGGCTAGGTTGGCTGATTTGATGAGTGCTGCTCCGCGAGCTCTATGGCTAAAGAGCTGGAAAGGGGATGCACAGTCAAAAACAAAACTTTGTGCAATCTCGTGCCAGGGTGAGTTCCTGTTCGGTAAAGTACTTGATGACATACTCCAAGGCGGGAGAGAGAAAGAAGGGTTCCCTAATCAGTCTCTTCCCTCCTACAGGAGAGCATTCAGGAAGTTCTTGTTCAGTAGGAGAGGGCCATATGAAAGCCAGAAGGACCGCTGGGAAACAAAGAAGCTAAACAGAAAGGTGCCTTGTTTAGTGGATCCTCAGCTGCAAAGCGTAGAAAGTTCCGATAAGCCTGATCCTCCAGTAGGAAGCAGGTTAAAATATTTCTTCCAGAAGTGGTAGGACATGACATCAAGTCGATGGATCCTGAACCTAGTAAGGTTGAGATTAGAGCTGGAATTCGCTCAGATCCCTCAGGATTAATTTGTATTAACCTCTCTTAAATCTCCGGAAGCATTGGAATTAGAAATTTTGACCTTATATTCTAAAAGGGTCCTAGTAGAAGTTCCGGAGGGTCAAGAAGGAAGGGGATTTTATGCCCCTTTATTCTTGGTCTCTAAACCGGATGGCTCGTTAAGAACACCTTCCTTTGTAATCATACATTTAAAATGGAATCAATCAGATCCACAATCAAACTTTTATTTCCCAGATGCCTGATGGCCAGTTTGGATCTTAAGGATGCATATTACCATCTTCCCATACACGCCGATCATCAACAATATCTCAGGGTGGCAGTTATCCTGGCAGGCCAGATCCGCCATTTTCAGTTCTCAGCAATACCGTTCGGTCTTTCAATGGCTCCTCGAGTGTTCACAAAGGTGATGTTGGAAGTTATGGCTTATATAAGGCAGCAAGATACGTTGATCATACCGTGCCTAGATGATTTCCTGGTGGTAGGAAATTCTGCCTCCCAGTGTGAAAGTCGCCTTTCCGACATAATTGCGTCCTTGCAGGAGTTAGGATGGATTATCAACGTCAAAAAATCCAGACTGGTTCCGAGAACCCTTCAGTCTTTTCTGGGACTACATTTCCCCTGAACGCCTATAAGTAATAAAAAGTATCTGCTCTAAACAATGATCAATGAACACCCAAAATTCTGTCCATGATAAGACAAGACAATAAAAGCAAATTAAATTGATGAAAAAAATCACTTTTATTTATCAAAATTCAAGACATATTATAAATGCATTAACTCTATCAAAAAGGTGCAGGATAAAAGAGGAACGGTACAAGCTTCCTTAAATAATGAATTTTTGCTGCATGGTAAGGCCTCAAAAACCACCACATGTAAAAAAAAATATATAGCCATGCTAAACATGATTGCTTACCTAAAAAGCTAATGTCACCGGAAATCAACAATTCTTAACCATAGTGCATATTTACCTATTTCAGGACGCAATGCCTGATTAATATATCTCTGGTATGTCTTTCAATAATCCGTTTTGACCTCAGTCATACTCAATAGACATCTGACAACCAGACTATATATAGCTAACTTGTTCATACACCCGGTAGACAAAGCTGTAAAGCACATGAGCCAATGTGGAGGTTAACTGAACCATTACCTGGATCCCAGCAGCGATAAAAGGAATGGTTGGAGCTTCCGTCCCTCTGCCCCGACGTGCACGTTTCGCCCAGCTTCTTGGGGGATATTACCATATTCCCATACACGCCGATCATCAACAATATCTCAGGGTGGCAGTTATCCTGGCAGGCCAGATCCACCATTTCAGTTCTCAGCAATACCGTTCGGTCTTTCAATGGCTCCTCGAGTGTTCACAAAGGTGATGTTGGAAGTTATGGCTTATATAAGGCAGCAAGATACGTTGATCATACCGTGCCTAGATGATTTCCTGGTGGTAGGAAATTCTGCCTCCCAGTGTGAAAGTCGCCTTTCTGACATAATTGCGTCCTTGCAGGAGTTAGGATGGATTATCAACGTCAAAAAATCCAGACTGGTTCCGAGAACCCTTCAGTCTTTTCTGGACTACACCTGGATTCAGTGGCTCAGAGCTGTCTTCTACCAGAGTCAAAAAAGGTGACCATAATGTCAAAAGTCAGATCAGCGATGGATAACCCTCGAATGTCATTAAGAGAGGCAATGTCCCTCCTGAGGTCCCTTACCTCATGCATCCCAGCAGTATAATGGGCCCAATATCCTACCGGTGCCTGCAGCATGAGATCCTCTATGCGGGAGTAGTAACCCTATTGGCAGAAGTATAGACTCCATTTCCAGGGTGGGTTCCCTGGGTAATAAAACCATCCAGAGTAATTACCATTGATGCCAGTCCTAAGGGATGGGGCGCCCATATGGGAGATGGAGGACTCCTCAAATTTGAATGAATTGAAAGTGGTGAATCACTTTCTTCCACAGCTCCAAGGGCGTCACGTAAGGATCTTTTCGGACAATACTATGGTGGTCACGTATATAAATCATCAAGGCGGAACGAGATCAGAAAGGCTAATGTCTACAACAGTTGAAATTTTCAATGCTGGCTGAAACCCACCTATTGTCTATCTCAGCCCTTCATATCAGGGGAGTGGAAAATATAAAAGCAGACTTTCTCAGTCGCCATATGCTACGCCAGGGAGAATGGGTTCTCAACAGCCGCATATTCAAGAAGATAGTGAACTTATGGGACTCCCACAAATAGACCTGTGTGCTACCAGAGGGAACAGGCAGGTACAGAGATTTGCCTCCCTGAACACAGCTGATCGGCCGTAGATTGTGGACTCTCTTCAATTCCCCTGGCAGTTCGGTCTGGCGTATGCCTTTCCCCCAATGGTGTTGCTTCCTCTGGTCATCAGGAAGATCAGAGGAGAGCGCAAGGGTGATCCTCATAGCACTCTTTTGGCCATGAGACCCTGGTTCTCTTGGCTCTGGGCCATGTCAATATGCGAACCCTGGATCCTCCCATCAGATCCAGAACTGCTCTCTCAGGGTCCATTCCTTCATCCTCAAGTGAAGGGCCTCCACATGACGGCGTAGAACTTGAGAGACAGTTATTAAGATCAAGGGGTTCTCTGACGACCTTATTACCACACTCCTGCAGTGTAGAAAAGAATCTACAACTAGAATATATAGCAAAGTATGTACGAAATTCCTAGACTTTTACAGAGGGGCCTTCTCTAGGGAGGTTCCGATTACAGCTATTCTAGAATTTCTGCAGAGAGGTCGGGAGATGGGCCTTTCAGTTAATACATTTAAAGGTCCAATTGTCTGCCTATATGGTTGTAATATAGCAGGAGATAGATGGGTGTCTCGGTTCATTATGGCATGTGAACGCAGTAACCCAGTTCATATTCCACGCTTACCTCCCTGGGATCTGAATCTGGTCCTTGATGCCCTGACAGGTCCCCCATTTGAACCATTAGAATCCGTATCTTTAACCCCTTCCTGACCTCTGCTGTACTAGTACTGCTCTGCGGGAGGTGCATTTCTACCCAGAGCAGTACTAGTACGGCGCCGCCATTGTCCCTGACAGCAGACCAACTCTGCACGTAGCCCCAGGGGGCTGCACCCCTCCCCCCACATCAGCGGTTGCTGTGATTGGTCAATTCTGACCAGCCAATCACAGCGATGTGACAGTTATTGAAGAAAAAAAAAGCATGTGCATGTGACCGGCTGTGATCTGTGCTGAGTGACGTAGCACCAATCACAGCCGTCACAGTAGGTGGGGTGATCCTCACGTCGCCTCACCTGATTAACCCCTATGGCACTGATTGACTAGCAGCTATTGTTCAGCCAATCAGCGCCAAAGAGGTTAATCTAAAATATCAATCACCGCCCTGCACGCCATCTTTACCTCAGATTTGGCGTGCAGAGCGGTTGTCCAAGCCCCTCTGTATCACCTGAGAAAAGAATCCATTGGTGGCAGTGTGATCTTCCCAGCGATTTCCAGCCTCTATCTTCATCATCCAGCTTCCTGTGCTCTCAACTTTTTGCTGCGATCTGCCTGCTGTGTGACTCCGATCTTTTTTATAGAAATAAAAAATCGTAGAGAGTAGTTTTATAGGTAGTGTATTAGGTATAGTCGGCATCAGTGTTTGGTGACGTCCGATCTTGTAGGGAAAAAAATCGTGCAGAGTAGTTTTATAGGTAGTGTTAGGTTTTGCCGGCGTCAGTGTTGCTATCGCCGAATAATTTCTAGTGCATTAGGGGAGCGTACGTCACATTGTTTGTGACGTCCGTTTTTCTTTTGTAAAAAAAAATTAGTTGCGTGGAGTAAATTTTTAGCGAGTGCATTAGGAGAACGTACGTCACATTGTTGCTTACGTCCGTTTTTTTGCGTTAAAGTCAAAAGGTGCTCCTTCCATTCTGAGCCCTGCCGTGCTCCCAAACAGTGGTTTTCCCCCACATATGGGGTATCTGTGTACTCAGGAGAAATTGCACAACGTTTGTGGTCCATTTTCTCCTTTTACACTTGTGAAAATAAAAAAATCGTTGCTGAAAGATAATTTTTGTGACTAAAAAGTTAAATGTTATTTTTTTTCCTTCCACGTTCCATTAGCTGCTGTGAAGCACCTGAAGAGTTAATAAAGTTCCTGAATGTGGTTGTGATCAACTTGAGGGGTGCAGTTTTTAGAAAGGTGTCAATTTTGGGCATTTTCTTACATATAGACCCCTCAAAGTGACTTCAAATGTGATGTGGTCCCTAAAAAAAAAAAAAAAAAAAAAAAATGGTTTTGTAAAATTTGTTGAAAAAATGAGAAATCGCTGGTCAACTTTTAACCCTTAACTTTCTAACAAAAAAAAATTTGTTTCCAAAATTGTGCTGATGTAAAGTAAACATGTGGGAAATATTTATTAACTATTTTGTGTGATATGACTCTCTGATTTAAGGGCATAAAAATTAAAAGTTTGATTTGAAAATTGCAAAATTTTCAGCCAAATTTCCATTTTTTTCACAAATGCAAATCGTATCTAAGAAATTTTACCGTTATCATAAAGTACAATATGTCACGATAAAACAGTATCAGAATCACCAGGATCCATTGAAGCGTTCCAGAGTTATTACCTCATAAAGTGACGGTGGTCAGAAGTGTAAAAATTTGGCAGGGTCAGAAAGGTGAAAACAGGCTGGGTCTTGAAGGGGTCAAAAAACATATCACTGAAAGTTGCTTTATTAGTGGCATTAACATCTGCCAGAAGGGTTAGTGATATCCAGGCCCTTTCTGTAAATCCTCCTTTCCTGTTAGTGTTCCAGGATAGGATTGTACTGAAACCAGACCCATCATACCTTCCTAAGTGGCAACAAGGTTTCATAGATCGCAGGAGATTTTTCTTCCTTTTTTTTTTTAGTAATCCTTCTAACCCTGAGGAAGAGACGTTTCACACCTTGGATGTGATGAGAGCAGTCCTGTGTTACATAGATAGAACTAGTTCCTGGAGGAAGAGTAGGGCTCTCTTTGTGTCCTTCCAGGGTCGCAGGAAGGGGTGCGGAGTCACAAAAGACACCTTGTCCCGATGGATTAGAGACGCTATCTGTCTGGCCTACTCAGCAAAGAGTGAAAGTCCTCTGGATGGGATAAAGGCACATTCGGCACGGGCTATGGCATCCTCCTGGGCTGAGAGGGCGGACGTTCCAATTGACCTTATATGTAAGGCCGCAACTTGGTCGGCACTGTCGTCGCTGTTATCTTGTTAACCCTTTCCTCCTCGGAATGTGGTACCAGAGAGAATAAGACACAGACCAAAGTGTGCGTCAATAGACTCTGCGTTTATTGCTAACAAAGGGATTCATATACACCCCTGAAGCAGGAAGCGGAATTACCATATATGGCAGTTAATACAACTAAAACATAAAATGCTAGTTTCACTTTAAAAATTCCATTCTTGGCTTTTGGCCCTGTTTAGCACAGAGCGTCTCTTAGGCGAGGAGGAATGTATTGTATTGACTAAAAATGAGGAACATCTTATCTTGTCTTCTGGTACACGTCAACCTGTCAGTTAAAAAGAAAACAATGCCTCTGAACCTTAGAAAAATGCTAGCTCTAAGAAAAAAATGCTGGTTCAGCGATCACATTTCCCTCCTTTTGTTCCTCCATTTGATCAATACACATCTTCATACCTCCTCTGTGTCCTAGTACATCGTTTAATACACATCAAACAAACTTAAAACACTAAATAGATAGCAAGACATATCAATAAAACCTGTAGGCCAGCTTGTATTATCCCAGTCAGCCATCCCCCTATACCTTTGAACCAATTTGCGGGTTTAAGAAAGGAGAAAGTATTTGCCCACCATGAATCTTGATTCTTCAGATTTGCCTCATCATATAGTTTCCTTAACTTTATGACATCCTCTAGCTTATGTTTAAGGGTTAAAACACTAGAATTATCAATATAATGACAACATGCAGGTCCAATAATCTGGCACATCCCTCCTTGAGCTGCAGTCAGGTAATCTAACACGAGGGTATGTTGGTTAGTAACAATAATTAACTGGTTCTGTACTGTAAGGGACCCATTCATGATATCTAAAATATCCCATATTTGATCATCTAGGTAATCTGTGGATTCTACCAACTTATCCCATGTCTGAGTTATCATAGGGTAGATGAATAATGCACTGAAAAATTTATTTGCTATCCCCATCTCCACTATGTGTGGTCTCCCATTTGGGCGAGGTCTATTGTCTGCAGATCGTTTATGTAGTGTATGTTTTGGAATAGACAATGGATTTAATCTATCTGGAGTGATGAGATAGGTGGCTGGTGTCAATCTAGCTAGGGTGCATTTCCCAGTGACTCCTACTGGAAGCCACTTAAATGCCTTGTCCCCACATACCCAATACATTGATGGTGGAAGGTTCCATATAGCTGAATGCTGTAATACTAATCGGTGTGCCAAATCTATAAACTTTGAAATATTACTCATCATGCACCATCTGGGCTTTTGTCCTAGTGGGGAACAGTATCCTGCGGTAGGTTCTCCGCAGGTGGGAGTGTTCTTCTGATACCCTTCATCTTTATTACACCTCAGGTTACCTGGTTTGTTAGCACAAGTTTCATCATTTCCATTCTCAAAGAAAACATTATTTTTCCCATTTATCAGTGTGTAGGTATCGTTCTAATAGGGAGGGTTTGAAAGCATCTAAGCTTCCTGTAGTGACCCCAAAACTTATCTTTAACCCCTGTGTCGGTATTTCTCCCAAAGAGGTTATACTAGTTCTATTTCTGGGTACCCATGCCCCACCTTTAAAAGATAGATACTGTCTTGGAATTATCTGTCCTGTTAGATTTCCCTGCCACCATGGAAAATCAGTCCAACCCACTACCGGTATTCCTACCGTAGTGTTCCAAAGTTTTTGAGTGGCATTGTTGCTTAATGTGTCTGAGCAGTTACCCCAAGAATTAATTTCTTCCCACGAGACTGGGACTGCAAGAAATGGTAGACTGGTGGATGTCACTGGTGCGTGTGTACAAATCCAACAGTTTGCAACATTTTTGGTTTTGTTCTTTCAGTCCATCCACTAAAGCTAAGTGGTGTCTAATGAATCTGTTATCATCACCATCTACTCGGCTAAGTCTGTTCCAAGCATCCGTTACTGCAAGGATGCAAGCAAATGTCATTAGTAGCGTCATTCCTCTTCTGGAGGCTCTCCAAGGATCTTTTACAATGCGATGCGTGGATCCAAGTTTCCTTGCCTTGTAGCTTGACTGCGGTACTTGTCGTCAGTAGAACTTGAAAAGGTCCATCAAATCTCGGATCCAGACTCTTTCTCACGTGTCTTTTAATGACTACCCAGTCTCCGGGCTGCAGACTGTGACTCCCAGAATCCTGGTTCGGATCTGGAAGAAAACTGAAGACATTATCATGTACTTTCTTAAGTCTTTTATGCAAATCCCTTACATATGAGCTTAATACATGGTTACTCATTTCCAGTGCTTGGGGAAAGAAACATCCTAAGCTAGGCACTTTGCCAAACAGTACTTCATACGGAGAAAGTCCAGTTTTTCTATTTGGAGTGTACCTTACTGAGTATAGGGCTAATGGTAAACATTCAGGCCAAGATTTCCCTGTTTCAGCCATGGCCTTTTGGATTTTTAACTTCAATGTCCCATTTAGTCTTTCTACTTTCCCACTGCTTTGTGGGTGATATGGGGTGTGGAAAGCTTGTTGAATTCCCAGAGCTGTCAAGACTTCATTCATTATTTCACCTGTGAAATGTGTACCTCTGTCACTTTCGATCACCTCTGGTACTCCATACCTGCACACCACCTCCGCAAGCAGCTTCTTTGCGGTTGCCGTAGCCTTGGCAATTGGGAAAGCCTCCGGCCAACCTGAGAATAAATCAGAACACACCAACACGTACTCCCATGAACCTGATTTTGGCAGCTGAATATAGTCAATCTGCAGTCTCTGGAAAGGATAGAGGGGCCGAGGGGCGTGTTTGGGTGGTGTCTTGACTACCCTTCCCTAATTATGTGTAGCACATACCATGCATCCCTGGATCAAGCCTTCTATACAGGTGGAAAAGCCTGGTGCCACCCAATGCTTCTGCATCACTCTCATTACAGCAGTTTTGGACTGGTGGGTTGGCCCATGTAACATCTGGGCAACCGCAGGGTACAACGCCCTTGGAAGGCATCGACGCATCCCTCTTCCCCATACCCCAGTTGCTGCATTCAGACATGCACCTTCTTTTTCCCACTTTTCTACTTCCTCCTGGCGCACCTGAGCCTGCATCTGGGCTAAGGCATCCTCTGACACAAAGGGATTTTTGGGAGCGCTTACCTGGTGCATCGTTACCCCTTGGAGTGGTCTACTGGCTGCTGTTTTTGCTGCTGCATCGGCCATTTCGTTTCCTTTACTCACCTGATCAGTGCATCTGGTATGTGCTTTAACTTTTATGACAGCTACCTCTTTTGGTAATTGTAATGCATCAATTAACTGCTGGACTGCGTCAGCATTTTTAATGGGATGTCCTGCTGCCGTCAGGAATCCTCTAGATTTCCAAATTGGACCAAAATCATGAGCTATACCGAATGCGTATCTAGAATCTGTGTAGATGTTAACAATTCTACCTTCAGCTATCTTACAGGCCTCGGTCAGAGCCTTAAGTTCAGCCTCCTGGGCCGACTGATGTGGGAGCATTGGTTCTGCTTTGATCACTGCATTCAGGGAGACTATGGCATACCCGGTGTGGAAGGTACCTGAGTCATCTTGGTGGCGAGATCCATCTACAAAAAATTCAAAATCAGCATTAAGTCTTTCAGTTTCAAACACTGTGGGTAGGCAGGGTGGATTGATTTAAATCACGCCGATTTAAATCAACGATTTAAATCATGATTTAAATCAAATGATTTTTTTCTATTTAAATCAGATTGATTTAAATCACTGATTTAAATCAAAAGATTTTTTTAATATAAATCACGATTAAAATCTAAAACTTTCAATCATTGTTCAATTAACTCCACACTTCTAGCTTGGTTTCACTTTCTGTAGCTTGTTTTCAGTTTCTTTTTCCATTCAGTTGACATGCCCAAACTTGTTGGATAGTCAGTCAGCAGTACTTGGCTGTAGTAACAATCAAACTTCAGAAGTGATCTGCGTGAGCCATGGCAGGTCGTAAGAGAGACCCTATTTGGGTTCATTTTGTTGAGATGCCAGCAGAGCTTGGAAAGAAAGGTGGGAGAGCAAAGTGCAAATACTGTCAAAAGAATATCCAAGGACTTGTTTGCCGTTTGAAATCACATTATGAAAACCAGGGTGGATTTGATTTAAATCAAACTGATTTAAATCACGATTTAAATCACGATTTAAATCACTAGTCAGTAAGGCTTGATTTAAATCAGTGATTTAAATCAAAGTTTCTACCAGACCGGTATATCTAATTTCATCATGTGCGATACACCCCAGACCGGTGTATCTAATTTCATCATGCGCGATATGCCCCAGACCGGTGTATCTAATCCCATAATGCGATACACTACACTCAGCACTGTATCTAGATACATGCAGTGTGTCATGTGCTGTGAATAATCCCAGTGTGTGATACTCTCCACGTATCTGTGCTCAGTTTATAATACAGCGAGCAGCATGAACTAACAGAATAGATGCTGCCGGTCGTCCTCAGTGACAGCCTACTTGTCAGTATCACTGGCAGTCCCCAACAAAATGGCTCCGCAATGGCTCCGCTCTGTGAGCCTAAACTACATCCTCTGTTATTACAAACACCTAGTAACGGAGGAGAGAAGTCACACGTGATCAGACCCCGCCTGCATTTACTACTGTCGCAATACGAGCTAGCAGTTTATATTTCAGCAGCTGCTCTGCCTAGTGTTTAAAAGTGGAAATACCAAACATTTTACAATTATTTTTCAGATTTTATTTCTCGGCCTGCTGCCATTATAAGGAAAGAATGTAATAAACCTCAGATCGTACACACAAACAGATCCAGACTTGTTTGTCTGTGGCTATGCTGCAGTATTGTGCTCAAAGTTTCACTTTCATTTTCTTGTCTGCTTGCCCTTCCTCCTCCTCACACTTAGATTCACATTCTTCTTGTGTTGTGCAGATCTATTCCACTCCAAACAATCAGAAACATATTGTCTAACTTCTTGGACTTGGCACTGAAGGGGTTGATTCTGTATTCATAGGTTTGTAGAACAATAGGATTAAGGTCTTTTTCTCAACTCTGTTCATGTTGTAACATTTTTGCCGTGAAGAAGAGGCTGGGACCTCTGCGGAGTCAAATTCAGTTTTGAGAACTGCGTAAATAAAGCGAGCGTCTGTGATAATATAGGAGAGAAACTGCCCACTAATCCTACAGAAACCTCTGCAAGAGCATGGCATTGTGAATGTTACACATATACAGCCTTTATTCTACTGAGTTAAACAACTCAGCTTTATCTCATGATGGAAGAACCTTTGGATGGTAAAATATTTTCCTCAAAAAGCAGTTTATTGAAAAAAATCCGATTTAAATCAAAAAAATCCGATTTAAATCAAAAAAATCCGATTTTTTTGATTTTTTTTAAAAAAATCATTGATTTTTATCCACCCTGATGAAAACTACAACCAGAAGGGAAATGAAGATGTTGATAGTGATACAACTAATGTCAATGAACCCCCACAGCTTCTTATGCACCAGGACCCTAGCACTAGTGGTAAGTCTGGCAATTACAACCTATTTTAACAGACGTTTTACTGGGATGGTTAAAGTCTATGAAAATAAAAATTTCTAACACTAGTTCTGGAGTATAGAATTTAAATTTGTTAAGGCAATATTTCACAGAAGATTAACGTTAAGTAAAAATAAAAGTGTGTATACGTCTATTTTTTTTTTTTTTTTATTGTAGGCTACAATTCACTTTTGAAGTCTGCCAAATTGACCATTTTTTTAAAAAAAACATTTTTAAAACTTTTGTGACATAATTTTTTTCAGTTGCTCTGATATTACTAGTATTACAGCAACTTCACCGGAAACTTGAGTAGCATAACTTTTGAGACAGCCCTTATAGGACGAGGACCATTACATTGTTCAAAAAGTTTGTTTCAAAATATTTTCGTTATATTTCTTCAAATACGCAGTCGAATTATATTTTTAATTACTGTGCTTTCAGGGTCAAATATGGCTTGTGCTGCACGTGACAATCAATATCTGGGTACAACTTCAACAAAGCAGCCCAACAAAAAACTTTGCGTGCAAAGTGTAGAAAAATTCCTCTTAAAGACTACGACCAGCCAGAAAGAACATTTTGATGAATTAATTGCTAAATTCATTTTTGCAACCAATTCTTCTTTCCGACTAGTTGAACACCCATTGTTTGTACAAATGATCGAAGGAATAAGACCAGGCTACAAACCACCAAGTAGATTTGATATCTCAGGAAAACATCTTCAGGCTGTATACGACAAAGAAAGAGCGGCTTGTACAAAATATTTGAAAGACAAAGTTGTTAACATGAGCTTGGATGGTTGGAGCAACATCCACAACGACCCCATAATTTGCACTTGTGTCACAACAGAAGATGGTGAAACTTACCTTACAGACACAATCGACACATCTGGAAATTCACATACTGCTGAATATTTACTTGAAATTGCGAAGAACTCAATTCACCAATGCCAAGAACAGTTTGGATGTAAAGTAAGGAGCTTAGTTACTGATAATGCAAGCAATGTGGCAAAAATGAGAGCGGAACTGGCACATGAGGATGACACAAATATCATTACATACGGTTGTTCTGCCCATTTGTTGCATCTTTTGGCAAAAGACCTGCATATTTCGGGTGTCAAGGAACATGTTGTAGAAATTGTTAAATATTTCCGCAATAATCATTTTGCACATGCAACCTACAAGGAAGGAAATGGAGGACTGAAGTTGGTTCTACCACAAGATGTTAGATGGAATACCTTGGCTGAATGCTTGGAACTGTTTATTAACAACTGGTCAAAATTAGTGTCCATTTGCGAAACACATCGGGATAAAATTGATGCTAATATACGAAGCAAAGTATTAAATCTTGGTGTGAAGAGAAATGCCGAGGACCTTTTGGAAAGGTTAAAGCCAATATCTATTGCGTTGGATAAAATGCAGAAAGATACTGCAACCATAGCTGATGCCACAGAAGTTTGGAAAGATTTAGAAGGTTCGCTAGATCGCTTGAACCTCTCAAACAATGTAAAGGTTGCAATACACCACACAAGGACCAAGCATTAAAAGAAGAACACTATTTAGCCAATATCTTGCATCCCATCTACAGAGGGAAAAAACTATCTGAGGCGGAAATCAACTCTGCAATGGAGTGGCTCGCCAATACTAACCATGACATTGTGGCAACTGTGCTGAAATTGAAGTGTGAATCTGCACCATTTCAAAAATACATGTTTGCAGATAACGTCGTTAATGAACTAAAACCACTGGACTGGTGGAAGTCGCAATCACTTGTTCTTCCAGCGAAGATAATAAATGTAGCTACTCAGCTACTGACTGCATCGGCTTCATCGGCAGGAGTAGAGAGATTGTTTTCTTCATTTGGTTTTGTGCACACAACAGTCCGAAACCGCTTAGGAACTGCTAAAGCAGGACAACTAGTTTTCCTATTAAAAGTCCTAAATAAACAGTAGGCTTAAAGGACTGATGTATTCACTGAAGATGTTTGCTTACTTCAAACGTTAGAGATAGGCTATTGTTAAAAAGTACTTACTCTCTGTAGTTCAATTCTGATTGTTTAATAGTGCAAATAAAAAGTATTAGGTTTCATAATCATCAACTGTTTTAATATTTTTATTTGTGTAAAATAATTTGATTTGCAAAAAGACAAAGTTTTGCTTGTGTACAACTTGATTAAAAAATCCCATTTAAATCAAAAAAATCCGATTTTTTTTTTTTTTTTTTTTTTTTTTTTTTTTTTAAAAATCATGATTTTTATCCACCCTGTGGGTAGGCCTGCTGTTTCCTGTGCCATAAGCTGAACACAATCATGAGGAATCTCCTCTCTTGGATCTTCTTTGTACAATACCGTACCTGACCCCTCCTTTAGATCCGAGAGAGGTAACAACGTGGCAGGATTAAGTGTGGTACATCTCTGCAAAGAAACATTTGGAGGCATTAAAAGTGCACATTGCAATCGAAGGTGACGTGCAGCTGAAAGGTGTGCCGGTTGCACCTGGTTCAGTATGATGTATACATCATGAGGTGTAAGTACTGTCAATGGATGATCAAGCACGATGTCTGACGATTTGTGGAGCAATAGTCCTACAGCATGTACTGCCCGTACACAGGGCGGGGCACTTCTAGCCACTGCATCTAGTCTTCCACTGAAATAGGCTACTGGCCTTTGATTGTCACCATGTAACTGAGTCAATACCCCTGCCGCGTGTCCCTGCTGTTCATGGAGATACAGGGTAAATGGTAGTTCATAGTTGGGGGTTCCTAGCGCTGGAGCTGCCACAATCCTGTTTTTGAGGGAATAAAAACCGTCTATACCTTCAGGAGTTAGTTTAAAAAGGCACAATGGTGATACAGTCATAGAGAGGCTGCATGCCTGCAGTATGAAAACCAGTCCAAGAAATGTCCTAAGAGCGGCAACATTAACAGGAATAGGAAAATTCTGTACAGCTTCTTTGCGAGCGCTAGTCAGATGTCGCGCCCCTGGTGTAATGCAATGTCCCAAGAAGATAACTGAAGATTTACAAAACTGAAGTTTATCCTTTGACGCTTTACATCCAGCTTGGTACAAAAACAACATGAGTAATATTGTTGCACTGTGACACTGTTTCCTGGAGGGGGCACAAATCAGTAAGTCATCAACATATTATAAAAATAACATTGGCAAAATCAATAACTGTGAACCAAGCAGCTTCCTGAGATATCTGGAACAAAAGTGTATATATATTGTACCAGCCAATACATAGAGAGTTAAATCTCGTAGTTGAAGGGGGAAGCTGAAGTTGGAGTTTCTACTGTCAAGGCCACCTAGCTGCAGAGATGCCGAAGGTGGGGGCTAGGTTTTAACTAAAACATCACTTGCTACCAGTTTCTGTATCTGCTGAGCTATAGCCGTCTCTTGAGCTGAACTAAGAGGATACTGTCTTTGTTGGGGCAGAATTGCACCTGGCTTTAATTTGACCATTACTGGCTGCACCCTTAATCTGCCCACATCTGTTTTATCTGAAGCCCAGAAATCATGCGGTATCACACCTTCTACACGATGCACCACTGCTCTTTTATAGCAGATGGTAATCTATTAACAAACTTTCCCGTTACCTTTCAAATAACAAAAAATGAGAAAAAAAACATTTCATTATGCAGCGCAAAGGCTGCCTGTCTATTTGCTTCTCACGTACTCTGACATTCTATTCACATGCCTAGCCCTTCGATTCTTACGTACTGTGTCTATTCCAAAAACCTATTCAACAAAGGTGATTTAAAAATCTGAAAACTGCTGCACTCTGGTTCTGTTTGTCCTTGCCGAATGCCCGACGGGAGGGGCTAGTCAGACCGCTGCGCAGTTTGTCTGCTCTCTCCCTCAGCCTGTAATTCTCCTTATCTATGGAGCGACCTTGGTCTAAAGCAGGCTGGTAGCGTAGGCTTTTTTTTTTTTCTACCGCCCTCTGGAATGCCATCTCGCTGCTGCCAGCACTTCCCCCCTCCCTTATATCTCTGCTTGCTGTCACTGACTTCTGCATTATCAGGTCCGGTCCTCCCAACATAGCACTTGTATGTCTCATCTATCAGTCTATCGTATCTAGCTTCATCTGCCAATTTCCCTTTCATAAGTGCTTGCAAATCCTGTCTAGTTGCTTCATTAGAGTCAACTGCTCTGAAGGGCTCCATGGTCTGTATAACACTGCTGTCCGGGGGCGCCTGGAGCTTGTCCGTCCACCTCACCTCCCGCAGCACCCGGGGTACCAGGTACCATTACTGTCCTCATTGGAAATAAATTGGCCGGTGGAGGTCTGGGTCCACCGCAACCTACACAGACATCTACCGTCAGGGGATTCTGCTGTCCACACCTGGGGCAGACCCAACAGTTCGGTCCGTGGGAAGTCAGTGGGAAAGTCTGATACTGTGGTGGAGTTCACGTAGGGGGCAAACAGGAGGGTAAATCAGTCATCCCTGTTTTTGTTAGTCTGTAACGTCCGTCTCCCAATTCTTCAGTCTTTCCCTCTAAGTAATCACACGCACTCATCCACAGGTTCACTGTTTTCAACAGTCCTTTGTCTCTCAACCATCCATGATGTGAGTTAAAGAACCTTTTCCATTTATCACTGTTCAATTCTCCGTTCATTCATGCCTGCTTTACAAAACTAAATCTTTAGCAGAAATGCCTTCCTTGGCATTTTGGTTCCCCATTTTGTATCTCCTCACCTAGAAGAGATTCTCTTGTCACCAAGACAAGTTTGTCACCAAGACAATTGCATCACTTAGACTATGTCACCAAGACTCTGTCACCAAGACAGTTGCGTCACTTAGACAATGGGCCACAAAGGTTTCTGAACCATTCCACTGCTCGCTTTCCAAGATTTGTACGCCAACCAAATGAACACACACATCAAGACAAAACCACAACACAATCATTGGATCCATACTGTCATTATTCAAAGGAGGAAAGGCAGGACTGACAATTAATCTGAAGGTCTACTGGTTCAAAGGGACCTGAGCCAGGAATACCTGTGATTTACCTGGAAAGCCGACCGCTCGGGGAGGAGGGAGTCCACTATACAGTGATATAGATTTTAGGTAGAATATAATAAGTATTCTTACCCCAGCGCTGTGTATATCACCAACAGAGACCTCCGCTCATCCCACGTCTTCCGGACCGGTCGGGCTTCCTCAGAATAGAATAACTCAGTCCCCTGGTCGGGCGCCAGCTGTCGTCGCTGTTATCTTGTTAACCCTTTCCTCCTCGGAATGTGGTACCAGAGAGAATAAGACACAGACCAAAGTGTGCGTCAATAGACTCTGCGTTTATTGCTAACAAAGGGATTCATATACACCCCTGAAGCAGGAAGCGGAATTACCATATATGGCAGTTAATACAACTAAAACATAAAATGCTAGTTTCACTTTAAAAATTCCATTCTTGGCTTTTGGCCCTGTTTAGCACAGAGCGTCTCTTCTCAGGCGAGGAGGAATGTATTGTATTGACTAAAAATGAGGAACATCTTATCTTGTCTTCTGGTACACATCAACCTGTCAGTTAAAAAGAAAACAATGCCTCTGAACCTTAGAAAAATGCTAGCTCTAAGAAAAAAATGCTGGTTCAGCGATCACAGCACCATCTACCTTCTACAACCACTATAGGCTTGATCTATCATCACCATCTGAGTTGGTTTTTGGGTGCTGTCGTGGCAAAGAGAAAAAAACGGATTACATACCGGTAATGCTCTTTTATAGAGTCCATGACCGCACCCTACCCCTCCCCCTTCCCCCTTAGTTAGACGTGATGTGGATGGATCACTTGGTAGTGGTTGTATGTATGTGTTTAGGATGTAAGAATTTATAAGATTTTGTAATAATACTTTGGCGGTTCCTGTCGTACTCTGTAATCCAACTGAGGTGGAGAGAGGGACCGCCCTTTTATTATTATTATTATTCATTTTTATAGCGCCATTTATTCCATTGCGCTTTACATGTGAGAGGGGGCGAATATAGACAAGTACAATAAATATGAGCAATACAGGACACGCATAAGTACAGAAGGAGACAGGACCCTGCCAGTGAAGGCTCACAATCTACAGGGGATGGGTGAGGATACACTACATTATTCTGTAGGTTTCCTGTTCCTATGGGCGGGTCCCCTCTCAACTGTGTGCTGTCGTGGACTCTATAAAAGAGCATTACCGGTAAGTAATCTGTTTTTTCTCACATCTGCTTTACATCTGCACAATTTTTGAACTAATGGGAAATTGTTATACAACAAACCGAGGTCCATTTTTTTTTCCTTGAGTTCGCCAATACCTTACATGTAATCTGGAAATACTTTACACGCACAGTATAAAGCTCATCTTCAGTAGAAATTGTGGGACAAATTATGGTGCCATTTTTATCCCCTGCTTAGGTGAACGTGGCAATACCCCATATGGCTCTGGAGGGACAGAGCGCTATTTGCCTCCTGGAGCGCAGATTTTCCTAGACTAGTTTGTCGACTCCATATACAGGGCCCCCTACGTGCTGGAAGAGCAGACTCCCTCCCTCAAGTGACCCTATTTTGGAAACTGTACCCCTCTGGGAATTTATCTACAGGTGTAGTGGTGTTTTTTTTTTTTTTACTCCATGGCTGTTTTCTAGAAACAAGTAGCAATGGATGTTGCGAAGTGAAAATTGTATACCGCAATTGTAGTGACCAGTACATTATGCCCAGCTCATGCTTCTGGAGACAAGCACCCATAAATTAGGTGAGCTCTCATCGCTACAGAAATGCCAAGCATGGACAGTAACTGCGGTTTAGGCACACTGGGGCTCAGAAGGGAGGTGGGCGCAGAATTTACTGCAAATTTTTTTTATTTGGAGGGTGAGGAACCATTTTGCTTTTCCAGAGTCTTTGTACTACCAATTACATGGAAGTTCCCTATTTTCGTTAATAGATGACGGACCTGAATGGGGACTTGCTTTTTTTTTTTGTGTGTGGATTGAGTTTTGAAAACATTTTACACCACATTTAGGATCACATTTATTTTGCGCTCTGTGCTAAGCCCTTACATTGGGGTTTCCATCTAAATCGGAGTGACATGATTCAGATGAAACCCCCGAGGGATCCATTCACTATAATGAGGTAGCAAAGTTACTCTGGACTCAGTCTGGCCTCTGTTCAGCAGTGTCCTTTTCAAAGGTGTACAAAACTGTGGTTGACAGCAGTTTTATGAACACCTAAAAAGACGGACACTGCTGGATTATAGGCCAGGCAGGATCCAGTGCATCCATCTGCCTCACTATAGGGAATCTTCCGCCGGGGTTTCCATCTGAATCGCGCATTTCACAGATTTACATGGAAATAGTGCAGGATAAATGTGTGCTGAGCCTTAATGCAATTTTTGGGAGGGTCTCCCTGCGTGCTTCCCTGAGACCCTCGGAACAGCGCGATGTGATCGCGCTGTTCCGAGGGTCTCCTCCCTGCAGGACCCCGGATCCAAGATGGCCGCGGGGTCCTTCCGGGTCCTGCAGGGAGGTGGCTTCACATAGAGCCGGTGCTTAGAAGCCTCCTGCACTGCCTGTCAGATCGCTGGTCTGACAGAGTGGTGTGCAAACTGTCAGAGCAGCAATCTGACATTATATATTAATGTCCCACCCTGGGACAAAGTAAAAAAAAATAAAAATGTATAAAAATAATTAAAAAAAAAAATCCTAAATAAAGAAAAAATCCCCAATAAATTCATTTCTTTATGTAAAAAAACAAAAGAATAAAAGTACACATTTAGTATCGCCGCGTCCGTAACGACCCGCCCTATAAAACTGTCCCACTAGTAAACCCCTCTAGTGAACCCCTTAAAAACAAACAAAAACCCAATGCTTTATTATCACACCGCCGAACAAACACTGGAATAACGCGATCAAAAAGACGGATATAAATAATCATGGTACTGCTGAAAACGTCACCTTGTCCCGCAGAAAACGAGCAGCCAAACAGCGTCATCAGCAAAAAAATAAAAAAGTTATAGCTTGCAGAATAAAGCGATGCAAAAATAATAATTTTTATATAAAATTGTTTTTATTGTATAAAAGCGCCAAAACATAAAAAAATTATATAAATAAGGTATCGCTGTAATCGTACTGACCCGAAGAATAAAACAGCTTTATCAATTTTACCACACGCAGAACCGTATAAAGGCTCCCCCCAAAAGAAATTACTGAATTGCTGGTTTTTGTTCATTCTGCCTCACAAAAATCGGAATAAAAAGCGATCAAAAAATGTCATGTGCCTGAAAATGGTATCAATAAAAACGTCAACTCGTTCCACAAAAAACAAGACCTCACATGACTCTGTGGGCCAAAATATGGAAAAATTATAGCTCTTAAAATGTGGTGATGCAAAAAAATTTTTTTGCAATAAAAAGCGTCTTTTAGCGTGTTACAGTAGCCAAATATAAAAAACCGCTATAAAAACCCGCTATAAATAGTAAATCAAACCCCCCTTTATCACCTCCTTAGTTAGAGAAAAATAATAACATTTAAAAAAATGTATTGATTTCCATTTTCCGGTTAGGGTTAGGGCTGAGATTAGGGTTATGGTTAGGGGTGTGTTGAGGTTAGGTAGTTGGAGTTAGAATTGGGGGGTTTCCACTGTTTAGATACATCAGGGGCTCTCCAAACGCGACATGGCGTCCAATCTCCATTCCAGCCAATTTTGCGTTGAAAAAGTCAAACGGCGCTCCTTCCTGTCTGTGCTCTGCCGTCCGCCGAAACGTTGTTTCACCCCCCCCCTCCCCACATATGGGGTATTGGCGTACTCAGGACAAATTGCACAATAACTTTCAGGGTCCAATTTCTCCTGTTACCCTTGGGAAAATAAAAAAAAAATTGGACCTGAAATTTTTTTTCAGAAAAAAAAATTATATATTCACTTTTTTTTTTTTTTTTTTTAAATATTCAAATAATTCCTGTAAAGCACCTGAAGGGTTAATAAACTTGAATGTGGTTTTGAGCGGTGCAGTTTTTAGAATGGTGTCACTTTTGGGTGTTTTCTCTCATATAGACTCCTCAAAGTGATTTCAAATGTAATGTGATCCCCCCCAAAAAAATGGTGTTGTAAAAATGAGAAATCGCTGGTTAACTTTTAATCCTAACAAAAAAAAAAAATTTTGGTTCCAAAATTGTGCTGATGTAAAGTAGACATCTGGTAAATGTATTATTAAGTATTTTGTGTGCCATATTGCTGTGATTTATGGGCATGAAAATTCAAAGTTGAAAAATTGTGAAATTTTCGCCAAATTTCCGCTTTTTTCACAAATAAACGCAAGTTATATGAAAGAAATTTTACCACTAACATGAAGTACAATATGTCACGAGAAAACAGTGTCAGAATCGCCAGGGTCCATGGAAGTGTTCCAGAGTTATTACTTCATAAAGGGACAGTGGTCAGAATTGTAAAAATTGGCCCGTCATTAATGTGCAAACCACCCTTGGGGGTAAAGAGGTTAATGAACTGCTTGCTGTTACTTTGATAAAATCCGTTTCATCTTCTGCAGATCTGGCAGTTCTGTGAATGCTGAGCTCTGTATATCCCCGGTCACGCCACTGATTGGGAGCTCTGGGTCTCTCCTTTGACAACAGCAATCTGAACTCCACTCTGGCCGCTGCTGTTACACACAAATGCCAGCTATGTGACTTGACGGCTGTTTATCATGTGTGGAGGGAACTCCCTCCAAACGCTCACTCCAATGCTGACTTAGCTGTGTGTCATTTTGCACTAAAGAGTATAGACATATCATGCGCATGCTGCACAAAATTGGTGTAAATTGACCGGCACTGCAAGATAAAAAAAAATTCACAGCATTTCAATTTACGTTGCAAGAGGTCCGCCGTGGAAACATACATTTATTCCATGGTGCTTTACATGTGAAAAGGGGTATACATAACAAAATGAGTACAATAATCTTAAACAAAACAAGTTACCAACTGGTACTGGAGGAGAGCGGATCACTTAATGCAGACCTGGGAAGGGCTGAAACAGTGGCTCATGGGTCGCACCGTGCCCTTTCCCCCTGCTGTCATTCGCCGCCACCATCACAGCTATCTGGATGCAGACAGCGGTGAAAACATTAGAGGAAAGTCAGTGCAGCGGAGACAGGAGCAGAGCACCACGATAATGAAGGTGTGTTTCCTTCTCCATGTGTATGGGATGTCTGTATGTACATAGGAGTCTATGTGGGGGCTCTTGTGGTATATAGTGTCTGTGCTTATTCATTATATGGGGGGGATTTCAGCATACTTAATTCTGTTTAATAGTAAGTGATACAATTTAATAAAATACATTTACGGTATTATTGAGCAGAATTAATTTCAGCCGTTTGGTTTGTCCCTTCACAACAGTCACGATCTCTCATCTGGCCCTTTGGAAAAATTAATTGCCTACCCCTGCTTTAATGCCATTTCCTGACTATAAGCTTGGTGCAGGGATGGATAAATCTTGAATAATTCTTCTGCAGGGCTAATTTGCCTCAGATGTTTTACTGCTTTGCATATAATCTTTGAGCAGGCTGAAATCAGTTAGCCTTCCCTGTAGTAAAGTGACAAGTCTTGTGTTCTGGGGAATCCCTGGAGCTCATCAGTCCCCAGGGTTCCTGTGATGAGGGCTATTGTGACAGATCAGCATTTCTATAGTGGCATTTCTTGCAGCAGGTTCATAGTGCTTATGGCCCAAAAGCAATCTTTGTGCACTGTATTACCGATCCATACAACACAAATGTATAGTGGTGGTATGAGCTTTTCTGATTATCGTGCTTTTTATTTAATCCAGTGTTTACAAGGGAGATGTAAAATACCTAATCTAATCATACAGGCAAAGTCCCATTGTGATGTAACTACAGTGGGGAATAAAAGTATTTAGTGAGCCACCATTTGTGCAAGTTCTCCTACCTAAAAAGATGAGGCCTGTAATAGACATCATAGGTAGACCACAACTATGAGAGTCAAAATGAGAAAACAAATCCAGAAAATCATCTTGCCTGATTTGGCAACATTTATTTTGCAAATTATTGTGGAAAATAAGTATTTGCTCATTAACAAAAGTTCATCTCAATATTTTGTTATATACTTTGTTGGCAATGACAGAGGTCATACATTTTCTGTAAGTCTTCACAAGGTTGGCACACACTGTTGGTATGTTGGCCCATTCCTCCATGCAGATCTCCTCTAGAGCAGTGATATTTTGGGCCTGTCGCTGGGCAACTTGGTCTTTCAAATCCCTCCAAAGGTTTTCTATGGGGTTGAGATCTGGAGACTGGCTAGGCCACTCCAGGACCTTCATTTGCTTCTTACAAAGCCATTCCTTCGTTGCCCTGAAGGTGTGCTTGGGATCATGATCATGCTGAAAGACCCATCCATGTTTAATCTTCAAATCTTTTGCTGATGGAAGGAGGTTTGCACTCAAAATCTCATGATACATGGCCTCATTCATTCTTTAATGTACAGTGATCCGTCGTCCTGGTCCCTTTGCAGAGAAACAGCCCCAAAACACAATGTTGACACCCCATGCTTCATAGTAGTTATGGTGTTCCTTGGATGCAACTCAGTATGGTCTCCGCCAAACACGACGAGTTTTGTTTCTACCAAACAGTTCTACTTTGATTTCATCAAACCATATGACATTCTCCTAATACTCTTCTGGATAATCCAAATGCTCTATGGTGTGTTACTGATGGTACCCTTTGTTACGGTGGTCCCAGCTCTATGTAAGTCATTCACTAGGTCCCCCCGTGCCCGTGTGGTTCTGGGATTTTTGCTCACTGTTCTTGTGATCATTTTGACCCCACAGGGTGAGATCTTGCGTAGAGCTCCAGATTGAGGGAGATTATCAGTGGTCTTGTATGTCTTCCATTTTCTTATTATTGCTCCCACAGTTGATTTCATCGCACCAAGCTGCTTTCCTATTGCAGATTCAGTCTTCCCAGCCTGGAGCAGGGCTACAATTTTGTTTCTGGTGTCCTTCGACAGCTGTTTGGTCTTCAGCATAGTGGAGTTTGGAGTGTTACTGTTTGAGGTTGTGGACAGGTGTCTTTTATACTGATAACAAGGTCAAACAGGTGCCATTACTGCAGGTAATGAGTGGATTACAGAGGAGCCTCTTAGGAAGTTACAGGTCTGTGAGAGCCAGAAATCTTGCATGTTTTTAGGTGACAAAATACCATATATACTCAAGTATAGGCCGAGATTTTCAGCCCATTTTTTTTTAGGACCCATTTTTTGAAAGTCCCCCTCTCGGCTTATAATTGAGTCATATACCGGGGGGTCGGCGGGGAGGGGGAGCGCAGCTGTCCTATATACTCACCCCCTCCTGGCGCGGTCTCTTCAGCTCCTGCTCTTCTCCCACGGTCTCCGGCGCCTGTGTTCAGCGGTCCGTTGGTACTGCTCATTAAAGTCATGAATATGCACATATTCATGACTTTAATGAGCGGTACCACGTGACCGCTGTAGTTGGGCATAGCGCCGGAGACCGTAGGAGAAGAGCAGTGGCTGCAGAGACGCTCCTGGAGGGGGTGAGTATATTCCATATTCACCTGTCCCCGGTCCACCGCTGCGCGCCGCTGTGTCCTCTAGCTGTGAATGTTCAGGTCAGAGGGCGCGATGATGTAGTTAGGGCGCTCTGCGCCCTCTGCCTGAGCATTCACTGCTGGAGGACCCGGAAGACAGCGGGGCGCATTGGTGCAACGGGGACAGGTGAATATTGCAGGTGCTGGAGCCTGAGCCAGCGGTGACACCTGTACCCCATAGCACGCCGGTGTCCTGAGACACCTGGCCCTCAGCGACGAGAGGTGTCAATTTTTTTTTTTTCATTTGCAGCGGCAGCATAAAGGACCTTGTGGGGCATAATACATGGGGCAGCATATGGGGCATAATACATGGGCAGCATATGGGACATAATATATGGGGCACAATCTATGGAGCATCTTGTGGGGCATAATACATGGGCAGCATATGGGGCATAATACATGGGGCAGCATATGGGGCATAATACATGGGCAGCATATGGGGCACAATACATATCCTCACTCCACGACAGACACTGCCACTAGTTTCTACAATGCCACTCTTGCATCAGCCATCGACTCGGTCGCCCCTGTCATGCATAACAGACGGCGACAAATCAATAGACAACCCTGGCACAATAACACCACAAAAAAGCTTCGGCAAGCATCCAGAATTGCTGAACGGCGCTGGAAGAAAACGCATTCACAAGACGACTTCACTGCACTCAAACAAGCAACACTTGCATTCAAATCAGCTCTCACCTCTGCTAAACAGGCCTACTTTACATCCCTTGTATCTTCCTTATCCCACAACCCCAAACAATTGTTCAATACTTTTAACTCCCTCCTCCGCCCACCACTGCCCCCTCCTACCTCCCTTATCTCTGCTGAGGACTTCGCCATGCACTTCAAAAACAAGTTAGACCAAACACGGCAAGTCTTTATTATTCAACCACCACAACCCCTTTGTATATCTGACCAATGCCCAAACCCCATAACCTCCTTACCCAACATCACGGAGGGGAAGCTTGCTCATCTTCTCTCCAAATCACACCTCACCACTTGTGCACTCAACCCCATCCCACCTCCTCCCCAACCTCGCCACCACTCTTATCCCATCACTAACCCACCTCTTCAATCTATCACTAACTTCTGGTACCTTCCCTTCTGCTTTCAAACATGCCACAATCACGCCTATCCTCAAAAAGCCAACCCTCGACCCAACCGCTATGTCCAGCTATCGCCCAATATCGCTGCTCCCACTCGCTTCCAAACTCCTGGAACAGCACGTCCATGCTGAACTTTCCTCCCATCTCTCATCTAACTTGCTCTTTGATAATCTACAATCTGGTTTCCGCCCCCATCATTCCACTGAAACAGCCTTGACCAAAATTACTGACGACCTACTTACAGCCAAAGCTAACGGACAATACTCTATACTCCTCCTTCTTGACCTGTCCTCTGCTTTCGACACAGTTGACCATTGCCTTCTACTACAGATTCTCTCCTCCTTTGGCATCAAGGACCTCGCCCTATCCTGGATCTCCTCATACCTTTCCAACCGCACATTCAGCGTCTCCCACTCCCACACTACCTCCTCGTCCCACCCTCTCTCTGTTGGAGTCCCCCAAGGCTCTGTTCTAGGACCCCTACTCTTCTCAATCTATACACTTGTCCTGGGGCAACTCATAAAGTCCCACCTCTCTGCTGTCCAGAATCCCTGAGTGTCTATCAGCCATATCCTCCTTCTTCTCCTCCCGCTTCCTCAAACTCAATGTGGACAAATCTGAACTCATCATCTTTCCCCCATCTCACAGATCTTCCTTACCTGACCTATCTATAACAATTGACAGCACCACGCTTTCCCCCGTACCGGAGGTCTGCTGCCTCGGAGTAACCCTTGACTCTGCCCTGTCCTTCAAACCACACATCCAAGCTCTTTCTACCTCCTGTCGCCTCCAGCTCAAAACTATTTCCAGAATCCGTCCCTTCCTCAACCCTCACTCTACTAAAATGCTTGTGCATGCCCTCATCATCTCCCGCCTCGACTACTGCAACATCCTTTTCTCTGGCCTCCCTGCTAACACACTCGCACCTCTCCAGTCCATCCTTAACTCTGCTGCCCGACTAATTCATCTCTCTCCTCGCTACTCCTCCACATCTCCCCTCTGCAAATCTCTTCACTGGCTCCCATTCCCTCAGCGAATCCAGTTCAAATTACTAATACTGACCTACAAGGCCATCTATAACCTGTCTCCTCCATATGTCTCTGAACTAATCTCCCGATACCTTCCCTCAGTTAATCTCCGGTACTCCCAAGACCTCCTTCTCTCCTCCACACTTATTCGCTCCTCACCCAACCGCCTCCAAGACTTCTCCCGAATATCCCCCATCCTCTGGAATTTTTTGCCCCAACACGTCCGACTATCAACCACTCTCGGATCCTTCAGACGTAACCTGAAAACACATGTCTTCAGGAAAGCTTACAGCCTGCAATGACCCCGCTGCCTCCTCACCACTACCGGAACTGCTGCAACCCACCAACCTGCTGTCTCCGTCCCCCATCCTGTAGAATGTAAGCCCGAAAGGGCAGGGTCCTCTCCCCTCTGTACCAGTCTGTGATTGTTAGTTTGTTTACTGAAAGTGATATCTGTAATTTGTATGTAACCCCTTCTCATGTACAGCACCATGGAATCAATGGTGCTATATAAATAAATAAATAATAATAATAATACATGGGCAGCATATGGGGCACAATCTATGGAGCATCTTGTGGGGCATAATACATAATTACTTTTATTGGTATCTATCTATTTTTAATTTTGAAATTTACCAGTAGCTGCCTCATTTTCCACCCTAGGCTTATACTCGAGTCGATAAGTTTTCCCAGTTTTTTGTGACAAAATTAGGGGGGCGGGGGGTCGGCTTATACTCTAGTATATACGGTACTTATTTTCCACCATAATTTGCAAAATAAATCTTTCCAAATCACACAAGGTGATTTTTCTGGATTTGTTTTCTCATTTTGAATCTCATAGTTGTGGTCTACCGTTGATGTCAATTACAGGCCTCTCTCATCTTTTCTAAGTGGGAGAACTTGCTCAATTAATGGCTGACTAAATACTTTTTTTTCCGCACTGTATATTATAATAGGGTGGTAAGGACTTGACAAAAATAACAGGCGCTATTATCCACTTTAAATGCAATATCAAATGAAAGGAAAAAAAAAATCAAGAACAGGCTTTTGTGACACCTTATGTCAGTCTACATGTATAAATAATCCATATTAGTAAGGATATCTTTCCAAATGACTAGGACTTCCTTGGGTAAGTGTCTACCATGAGTCTTATTCAAGTTTTTGACTTGGCCTATTTGCTGGCTTCAAAAACTTTGTCAGTGCAGCTGCTGCATCCCCATGCTAAACAAGTGATCAGCCTGCAAAAAAAAAATTATAGTCCCATAGTGGGACAAAGTAAAAACAAAAAGTTTTAACAACTGCAAAAATATATAAAAAAAAAAAGAAAAATCAAATATATTTTGTATGGACAAAAAAAACCAATAGTACACACTTGGTATCGCCATGTCTGGAACGACCCAACCTATCAAATTGTCCTACTAGTTAACCCCTTTAGTGAACACCACAAAAATATAAAATGCGTTCTACCGCCGAATATAAAATAGTTTGTGTAAAAGCTCCAAAACATAAAAAATATAAATGGGGTATTGCCTTAATCGTACTGACCCAAGGAATAAAGCTGCCTTTTTACTCTTCGCCACGACAGCACCCACTTGGAGAGAGGGATCCTCTCATAGAAACAGGAAACCTACAGAGATAAGAGGGCGGTCCGCCTCTCCTCAGTTGGTTTCCTGTTCCTAAAGGGAACCACAGGATTTTCCTACAAAGAAAAGAAATACCTGGTCTAAGTAGCCGCCTGTGCAGTTTCCACGTAAACGACAGGGGCTCCGGTCCAGAAGCAGCGTCGGGGGAGTGCAGTATTCTGGCTCCCCCCTCGTCTGAAGCGGTGTTCCAGGACCGTCGTGTCTGGGGAGGGCCGCCCGCAGTTCCTGTGCCATAGCGCGCGTGGGGGTCCGGTTATAAACTGCCAAGACCCGCGTAGGACCGGAGGGAAGAAGAGAGCTTCCATGTCCTGCAGGAGTGCTGGCAGCAGCGCACGCCGAAAGACACAGCAACCGCGACAGGAAGTGGTAAGAGGGGAAATTCCGGGTCACCGGAGGTTCCCTAGGTGAGGCGCGCGCGGTCCCGAGAGTAGCAGGGACTGCACTTTGCCTGCTGTACGCTCCCCACCCCCGGGAATGGCCATACAAAAAAAAAAAGTCTGTACGGCGTGGAACTTGAATAGGGGTACGTAAATGAACCCTGGTGACATAGAGCGCGCTATTCTCGCGCCACTTCAAAAAAAAAAAAAAAAGTGCCAGCAACCTTTTATAACAAAAAAGAAAAACTGTGGCATATGTCTCATACAATGCAGCGTGGTTTCAGAGCCAGATACTGAGCCACGCAGGCATGCCACGCCTACTCCTGGGGGGGAGGTACCGGAGAGCAGCACAGGTGTTTGGGGCTGATTAAAAGCCCTGCAAGATAGAATATAGCATGCAAGCATGTCGTCTCCAAGACAAGGCACTCGTCCCCTGGCAGAGGATACTGCAGCTCTGTCCAGAGACCACTCTAATAGAGGTTCCTCGGACGCAAGCCACAGAATTCACGCCACGAAACCTGTTCCGCCGCCTTCTGAATCAGTACCGGCAGCTTCACTGGTTGAGTTTATAACCATCTGCCTATAAAGCTGACGACATACTCTCTCTCCCTCTATCTCCTTCTGGGTGAATCATCCAGGCTAAAAAAAAACAAAACAAAGAATGTGGCCTTTGTAGGTGTCCCCTATCTCAAACCTATACTAAGAGATTGTGCGCAAATGTATTAAGGAAACGGTGCAGCAAGCGTCTGTTTCAACTTCGGACATTAGAGCTATAATAAGGGAAGAACTACAGGCACTAAATCAGTCAGCTAATTAACCCACACGCAGGAAAACGAAAAAATTAATAAGTTCCAGCTCAGACTCCGATCCGGAAGAGGTGGTAGTATCAGATACTGCAGAGTCATCCGCGTCCTCATCCTCCTCAGACATAGAGGAACGCTCATATTTTCCCGTAAAAAATATGGACAGTCTGGTAAAATCTGTAAGGAACACTATGGATTCAGATTTGAAGGGACTGCAAACTACTCAGGAGGTAATGTTTGCAGGTCTAGCAGACAGAAAAGGAGAGCATTTCCGTAATTCCGGCTATTAAAACCTTAATTAAGAAGGATGGGGTAACAAGACCAAAGGGGTTATCTTCCTTCCAAGGAGTTTGTATGTTCTCCCCGTGTTTGCGTGGGTTTCCTCCGGGTTCTCCGGTTTCCTCCCACATTCCAAAAACATACAGATAGGGAATCTAGATTGTGAGCCTTCAGGGACAGCGACGACAATGTGTGCAAACTGTAAAGCGCTGCGGAATATGTTAGCGCTATATAAAAATAAAGATTATTATTATTATTTATTCCTTCAGGCTCAAAGAGAAGGTACCCCTTCAGCGATGAGGAACTGTCAAACTGGTCTAGGGTTCCAAGAGTTGATGCGGCAGTTGCCGCCTCCTCAAAACAATCATCCTTGCCAGTAGAAGACGCAGGAATACTAAAAGATCCCCTTGACTGCAAAGCCGAGGCCTCGCTTAAAAGAGCATGGGAAGCAGCTGCAGGCACGTTTAAGCCAGCAATAGCCAGTACTTGTAAGGGCCGTTCTATGCTGGTTTGGATCGATCAGCTCGACCAGCAGATAGAGCAGAAGATTTCTAGAGACAGAGTACGAGCCGCCATTCCCCTAATCGAGGAGCGGCCGCTTGTATAGCCGACGCTTCGGCTAATTCACTGCGCCTGACTGCCAGAACAGCAGGTCTATTCAGCAACGCCAGACGTAGTCCGTGGCTCAAAAGCTGGAGAGGGGACACAGTCCAAGGCAAAACTCTGTGCTATTCCCTGCGATGGTGCGTTTTTGTTTAAAAAGACCTTGGACGACATCCTCACAAAGGCCATAGAGAGAAAAAAGGCCTTCCCTAACCCCCCTCTTCCATCTTATAGGAGGGCGTTTAGGAGACGATCATTTGGTAGAGGAAGATCGACCGAAAACCAAAACCGCTGGCCGACAAAGGAAGGAAAAAACAAAGGTGCTATGTTTAGATGACCTACCTTCCGTAAGGACAGATAATGAACAACCAGTCCCCCCAGTAGGGGGAAGACTGAGATTCTTCCAGGAATGGGGTAAAATTTCTGCCAGTCTATGGGTCCTGGATATAATTGAACATGGATAAAAAATAAAATTCCTTCATGTTCCCCATAATTCATTCATTATAACATCCCTCAGCTGCCCAGTACAACAACAAGCCCTTGAAAATGAGATTCGGAGCCTGGTAATTAAAAACGTATTGGTCCGTGTACCCGGAGAGCAGGAAGGGAGAGGATTTTCAGCTGCAGATGAAGGAAGGAAGACAGTCATTACTAGTGGGTAGGCGGAGCCACATAGGATAAACACACCTCAGATTAAAAAGTGTTGACTGGCCCCTCCAGCTATATAGGGCTCCTCCTACTCCAGCTCTCCAGTCTAAAATTTGAGGTTCACAGAGGATAGTCGCTGCTGGAAGCAGCTCCTCAGAAGACTTTTTTTATTTTAGTCGGACAGAGACTTGGATCACCAGAAGTGGTCTAGAGGTCTTGGGTCTCAGCGCTGCTGGACTCCCACCTCACCCTTGGTGGATCTGTATTACCTTATAAGGTGGTCCCTGCAGAACCCCGCCGGCCCTGGGGGATGAGGATTGCTTCCCTGGCGGGGACGCAAACCGCTCTTTCTGGGGTCACTGCGTTCCCCGCCCTGGGGGGAAGCTACGGGCAGCGCCACAAATCTCTGAGGGGTCCTGTGGCGCTCAGCTGGGTGAGTACTCCACATGTTAATGTGTTTGAGTGCTTTAGCGGCCGCTGCGGCAGCCGCTCCTACATGTATTCATGTGTGGTGATTGTGTACTTTTGTCCGCAGGTGGATTGCCTGCAGGACATGGGAGCGGAGAGCGGAGTGAGTCGCGCGCTTTTTTGAAACCGGCGGGGGGCGTGGCTTCGCGCTCTCCCATTTTTTCATAGGCAGGAAGCGCTCTGAGCGCGCGCCTTGTCCTGCCCTTTTTTCTTCCGGTTTAGATCTCTCTAGCGCGGCGGCCATTACTGACGGCCTCCTCGGGCTCCTCACTCTCCGCTCTCCCCGACCGACCGAAGGAGACCACGGCCAGCTGGGTGAGTTGCCTCTACCTGTCAGGGCAGAAGCTTGACCCCCTCAGCGCAGGACAAGGTATTGTCACACAGAACGCTCCCGCTGCGATCACAATAGCGACGCATAGTTTTGCGATCGTTTTTCTTTTGCGATAATTTTTTATGTCGCTAGTAGCTTCCACGTGGGCGGTCTCATTGACGACGCATAAGTGGTTAGCGATCTCTTTAGCGACTTTGGTATTGCGATATACAATTCAGCGCATATGTTAGCGATCTCGTTGGCGTTCTTGTTTTATGTGGCATACTTTTGAACACTGTCCTGCAGCTGTTGCCTCATAAGAGGCACCTGCGGCTCGCACACCTTTTTCATTAAATAAGGGTTGTGGAGAGTCTGCAACATTAACCCATTCTTTGGTTAACCCTTTTTGGGAGACAGCTGGGGTAGCTCTCTATTTAAGAAGCTTAACCCTTCAGCGTTCATTTTTTGCCTTTGAAATCCCCACTGTTCTGGTGCTGTCAGGTTTTTACCTGTCATATACTGTGTGACGGCAGTCGGATCAGGGTCCAGGAGCGGACCGTCTCCCAGATCCGCTACAGGATCAGCCTCGCGTATCTGACACGCAGACCTCGACGGCGTCAAGCGCAGCAGTCGGAGGTTACAGGGACCCAAAATGGATGCCCTCGCTCGTTCTATTGATGGCCTGTCTGACCTTCTAGGTTATTGGGTGTCAGCTAGATCCTCTCATGGCAGGAAGCGACACAGGCCGGTGCATCTTTCTCGGTAGCGACTCAGAGATTTCTGATATGGAGGGTTCCCCTCCAAGCTCAGATGGTGAGATATCCGATTTGGATAAAGAGGAGGATCGCAGGCTCAATCTGCCTCTCTTTTGAGCCGTACAAAGGCTTTTATTGGAGCCATGAGGGGGGCGTTAGTTACCAGAGGAGGTAACTAGACGTCCTGGTAAGTTGGCCCGGATCTTTCAGGAGCCGCATAGGTCGCGATCAGCCTTACCATCTCTGGATGAGCTTAATGAGGCAGTGGAGAAGGAACGCCTGTGTCCAGATAAACGTTTTCGGGGGGACCACGGTTTTTCGAGACGCTGTATCCGTGTACTACGGAGTTGATTACTAATTGGATTCCTTCTCCTGAAGTGGATGTCCCTTTATCCCAGCTTAGCAAATCCTCATTACTTCCTGTTAAAGGGAAGGCGAGTCTGCAGGATCCGCTGGACAGAAAACGGAGATGGCGGCGAAATCCATCTACGAGGCCGCGGGTCATGGATTCAGAGCTGTGCTAGGATCCATGTGTGCTTGTAAAGCCTCCTTAAGCTGGTTAGACCGTCTACGGACGGCGTGGCAAGATGGATCCCCACTATCTGAGGTGAGGGCTTTTCAAGTCATTGGAGAATGCAGCTCGATATGGCAGTGATGCAGGTTTGGATACTGCCTCCATGTTTTCCAGAGCACAATCCTCGGCGATCACAGTCAGGAGAGCTCTGTGGCTTAGACAGTGGACCGGAGACGCGGTTTCCAAGCAAGGTTTGTTTTCCCTTAGCTTACAAAGGTGGTCACTATTTGGATCTGGCCTCACGGAGCTGATTGCCAAAGCAAAGGGCAAAAGAAACGCTTTACCGCAGCGAAGAACTGTGGCTTCGGGCGTCTGGCAGGCCTAGTACCGGTGGTAGTCGGCGGTCCTTTGGGTCCAGGGATGGTTGGTCAGCCCTCTTGGGGATCGGGTCGTCCTTCTTTTTCGGGAAGAAAGAGCTTCGAAATCTCGCACTCCCTGGAAACAGAGCTTCCGCCAAGACAAGCGGGAAGCTGACAAAAAGCCCGCAAAAGCGGACTGACGCCAGGGTCTCACTCGAGGGCTCTCGAGTGGGAGGTCGCCTGCTCGAATTCAAGCCGACTTGGCTTCCCGCGTGTCGGACACCGGGGTGACGCGGGTCGTGTCGGCAGGCTACTTCATAGGTTTCTTTCTCGACCCCAGACAGTTTTTGCCTATCCCGCATTCCGTCAGAGCCCGGGCTAATTGCCGCTCTACTACGGAGGTCGATTCCTTCTACAGAGGGGTGTGGTGGTACCAGTTCCACCGGGGACCAAGGAAGAGGTTTTTATTCCAACCTCTTTGTAGTCCCCAAAAGGAGGACAATTTTCGTCCCATTCTGGATCTCAAAAGATTAAATCGGCATGTCCCTCACCCAGAAATTCGGAATGGAATCACTTCGCTCCGTTGTGGCCCGGCCTTGTCACAGAACGATTTTCTGGTGTCAATCGACATTCGCGACGCTTATTTGCATGTCCCCATCGGAAGGGCCCACCAAACGTTTCCTGCGTTTTGCCATAGGTCAGGACCATTACCAGTTTGTGGCCCTCCATTGGTCTGGCCTCAGCACCCAGAGTTTTTACAAAATTCTGGCTCCTCTCAATGGCGATTCTGCGAAGACAGGGGATTACGATTCTTCCCTATCTGGACGACCTTTTGATTGTGGCGTCCTCAAAGGAGGAGGCGGTGACGGCTCGCGATTTATCCCTTCAGCTCCTGGAGGACTTCGGGTGGCTGATCAATTGGGAGAATCATCCCTGGAACCGTCGCAGTCAATCCTGTTTTTGGGAATGGGAGTTCGACACAGTACGAGCAGTGGTGTCTCTGCCCTCAGACAAGCAAGCGAGTCTTCTTCACCATGTGCAGGGGATGAAGTCTGCGACAGCAATGTCCCTTCGATGGTGTATGCGCCTTCTGGGTTTGATGGTGGCGTCAATGGAAGCAATTCCGTTTGCCCAATTTCATTCCAGGGCTCTCCAAATGCTCATCTTGAACCGTTGGGATCGATCACGGTTTCACTGGATTGCAGTGTCATCATCTCCCACAGGTGAGAGAGTCGCTAGAATGGTGGGTTTCGTCCGGAACGTTATCCCTGGGGAAGTCTTTCCTTCCTCCAAGGTGGTCGATCATAACCACCGATGCCAGCCTGATGGGCTGGGGGGGCGTCTGGAACGGTCTTTGGATTCAGGGGGTATGGTCATTGGAAGAGTCTGTCCTGCCGAAAACATCCTGAATTTAGGGCAATTTTTCTTTGCCTCCAACACTGGACGGTCCTTTAAGCGGTCTACCAGTCCGAGTGCAGACAGCCAACGCGACGGCGGTCGCGTATATCAACCATCAAGGTGGGAACGAGGAGCTTCAGGCTCATGATGGAAGTGGTCTCGAATCCTGGTATGGGCCGAGGCCAGGGTGCCAGCCATCTCTGAATTCACATTCCAGGAGTTCAGAATATCACAGCGGACTTCCTGAGTCGCAAAAAGATGGATTCCGGAGAATGGAGTCTTCATCCGAAATTTTTGCACTGCTGTGCTCCCGTTGGGGAACTCCCCAAGTGGATGTGATGGCATCCAGGCTCAATGCAAGTTACCGACATTCATGTTCAGGTACAAGGACTCGAAGGCTGTGGCGGTGGATGCTCTGGTGTCTCCTTGGGACCATTTTGAGCTTTAAATTTTTGTGTTTCCCGCCGATATCCTTACTTCCTCTGGTTTTGCGTCGAATAGACTGGAGAGAGTCCCGGCTATATTGATAGCCCCAGATTGGGCCAAAGGGGGACGTGGTTCTCGACGCTGGTGTCCGCTTCTGGCAGCGCCTCCACTTCCACCTCCCTCTTCGCCCGGACCTGTTAACCCAAGGGCCCGTTCATCACCCGGACCTGAAGTCTGCGTTGACGGCGTGGCTCTTGAGACCGAAATCTTGACCCGTCAAGGTTTTTCAGCCGAAGTCATTGCCACTCTCGAGCTGCCAGAGGTCCGGCTGCCACTAGAATTTATCATAAGACTTGGGAAGCCTTTTTTTCGGGTGTTCAGGTTTTTCTAGGAACCCGAGGAGTTTTTCCTTTCCCAATTTTTTTGGCCTTTTTGCAATACGGGCTGGAGGGGGGGTTTTGGGAAGTTAGCCCTTTAAAGGGGGCAAGTTCACTCTGTCCTTGCATTTTTGGGAAAGGGCAATCGCTTCACATGGGGACGTACGTTCCTTTTTTTCGCGAGTAACTCGTCTTTTCCGCCCGGAAGGCGCCTGTGCCCCCGCCCTGGTGGCTCAATCTTGTCTTAGATGCTCTTCAAACCGGGCCTTTTGAGCCTATGGACTCTGTTACCTTTTTTGCTTTTTTGGGAAGGGTTTTGCCTTTCTTGTGGCGGTCATTTCTTTGAGAAGGTTTCTGAGTTGGCGGCTCTCTCTTGCTCGGCCTCCCTTTCTGGGGGTTTTCCCCAGATCGCATATGCTTCCACACGTGGCGATCTTTCTACCTAAAGTAGTTCGCAGTTTCATGTTAACCAGGATTTTGTGTTGCCCCGCTCTGTCCGGAGCCAGGAATGCGAAAGAACGAGCCTTTGCACACATTGGATTTGGTGTGGGCTTTAAATTTTTATTTGTCCTTTAAACTCAAAATTTTCGGAAGTGGGTTAGGGGGACCAGCAGGTCGTCGACGGGGGCAACGAGCTTCCAAGGATTCAAATACTCGTTGGATTCGGTCAGCCATTTTAGAGGCTTACCGACTTAAGGCAAACCCGGGCCCGATTAAGATTTGGGCTTTCCACCAAGGAGCCTGGGCAGCTCAGCTCTGCCGGGCGGCGACTTTGGCGTCCGTCCCACATTTCCCAAAATTTTTTATAAGGTGGATGTTAGGGTTTCCGCTGATGCAGCCTTAGGACGTAGGGTCCTGCAGGCGGCTGTATTTTAAAAAATTTCTTGAACTTATATTAGCGCTATTTGCGCATTTTTTCTAGGTTGTTGGGTATCTGCCCTTTTTTTTGGTTTTTTTTTCCCACCCTTATTTTTGGACTGCTTTTGGGCGTCCCACTAGTAAATGACTGTGTCTCCCTTCCCCTTTATCGCAGCTGAAACACGGATTTTGGGAAGAACTTACCTGTAAAATCCTTTTCAGCGAAGAAGGAAGGAGACACAGCTCCCTACCTGGCAGAAGTGTGGTTGTTGGTTCAGATGCGGCGTGACCCTTCTCTGATAGCGTTTATCTGGCTGAGGTCGGCGCGCTAAGGCTCGTTCCAGCATTGCCAGCTCATCGCAGTGGTCAGGGTTTAGTGAGTAGTACCTGGACTGTGTGTTGTTTTCGGCTATATGCAAACCTGTCTTCTGTTTTTTCGAAGTCCTTCAAAGGGGTTATGTTGCTACGGGTGGGGATATTTGCCCCTTTTCCCTTTAAACTTGGGTTCGACTGAGAGCTGGAGTAAAGGGGGAGCCCTATATAGCTGGAGGGGCCGGCAACACTTTTTAATCTGAGGTGTGTTTATCCTATTTTGGGCTCCGCCTACCCACTAGTAATTTACTGTTCTCCCTTCCTTCTTCCTGAAAAGGATATTACAGGTAAATTCTTACCAAAATCCTGTTTACTCCCCTCTCTTCCTGGTTCTAAACGGGGAAAGGCTATTAGAAAATTAAACAATCTAAAAAAAATTGAATCTTTCATTCAAACGTGAAGTTTAAATTGGAAACCATCAAAAACTACAATTAAACTTTTTTTTCCCCAAATGTATGATGCAGGCCTTGGGGTTTGGGCTTTATCTTCCCCATCCATTCCAGATATCCCGAAATATCTCAGAGTGGGAGTCTCCTTAGACGGCATCATACATCTTTTCCATTTGCAGCGTGCCGTTCGGTTTTCTGTCGCCCACGGTCTTTACAAAAGTTATGCGGGGAATAATGGCCTTCCTACGGCAAAAAGGGTACCTTAATACCTTACCTTGATAAATTTTTTTGATAGTAGAAACCCCTGAGCACAATGTACCACACGAGTTACTGACGCAATGGGTTTTCCCCACAGGCCTAAGTTGGCTCATAAACGGCAAAAAAACCGACTCGTGCCGCAATCCGTTCAGTCCTTCTTAGGCCTCCAGTTAACTCGACGTGCAATAATGTCTACTCCACAGGGAAACATGTCACAATTAAAACGAAAGTCGGGTCAGCTATAAAGAAACCACCATGACCCTGAGGAGGCAATGTCCCTGTTGGGGAAACCCTCACTTCGGTATTCTCGGCAGTTAGGTGGGCTCAGCTTCACACCCGGATCTTCAGCAAACCAAAAACTGTCAGAAAGACTTATGCTAGAGGTTTTTTCACAGATAAAACTCCTATATCCCAGGTAGTCATGAGTTCCCCCAGGTGGTGGTTAGATGAAACTAAATTATCGGAAGGAGTAGACTGGGGAAAAACACTTCTCGTATCATTTCTACTGATGCTAGCCTTACGGATGGAAACTCACATGGGGAAGCCTTTCCCCAAAGGGCCCGGGGGGAAAAAAACAATACACGCCTCTTTAAAATTAAAAGAATTAAATGCGGTGAGTCCCATGCCCCATTTAATTTCCTCCCGCAGCTACAAGGGGAAAAATGAAGAACCTTTCGGACAACACCAAAGTAGTGGGAAAACCTCAACAGACAAATAACCCTCCCGACCCATGACGCCCACTTGGCGCAGAAAACCGGGGCCATCCCGCCCAGGGGCGCCAACGTGGGGTCATGCTTTTAATCTTGTTTCTGGGGGGCGGGTGACCAGGCTTACTGAAAGGTCACCCGACCCCAGGCACAGGACCCCTTGCGCACCACCACAGTGGGGTGCTTAAACCCCCACGGGGTTACGATCGCTCGGTTTTGCTGTTAAAAGTGAAACAGCCAACAGAGTGATTAGTAATATTTCACCACTGAAAAGTGGTGAAATATACAATTTCCAGCCATGGCCGATGCTGCAATAGCATCGCCATGGCGGAAAACTGTTTTTCCCACCCTCCCCCCCACCGAGTAACGGGGGTGATCGGGGGTCCGCCGCCACCGATTCAAGGCGGCGATTGGCCCACCGCTGTTACTATCATTTTGCTGTGCCCTCCGATCCTCCCCCCCTCCGGTGTACTTCCGCTCCCCCCCGCCCCCCCCCCGTTTTCACCCCCCCAACGCCGTCCTCACCCCCCCGGTTTTCCCTGCGGCCCCTGATCCGTCCCGGCATCTCCCCGGACTCTTCAGGGGCGCCACCATCTTGTGCGCCTTTCAAAGAAACAAAAATTTATTTTGATCACTGTGAAAAACTCTGTTGACCCAAAAAAAAAAAAAGTAAATGAACCCCCCCTGTCATAGGTAGGGCTAAAAAATAAAATAAAGAATTTTTTTTTTTTTTCCCATTAGGGCCCCGTCCACACATTGCGGATTTTGCTGCGGTTCCGCAGCGGGGGGGGTTTGCCTGCTGAACCCCCAGCAATTTCGCTGCGTATCCGTACGGAATTCGCGGCTGATCCACAGTGGGTTTCGCTCTGATCCCCCAGCGGATTTCCGCTGCCCCCCGCACCACAGGGATTTCGCTGCGTATCCGTAGCGGGTTTCGCGGCTGACCACAGTGGATTTCCCCGGCTGATCCACATGGATTTTGCGGCTGATCCACAGTGATTTCGCTGCTGATCCGCAGTGGATTTCGCTGCTGATCCCAGTGGATTTCGCTGCGTCCGCAGTGGATTTCGCTGCTGAAACCGCAGCGGATTTCGCTGCTGACCGCAGGGGGATTTCGCTGCTTGATCCGCAGCGGATTTCGCTGCTGACCGAAGGATTTCGCTGCTGATTACGCAGCGGGTTTCGCTGCTGATCCGCAGCGGTTTTTGCTGCTGATCCGCAGCGGATTTTGCCTCCCGATCCGAAGCGGATTTCGCTGCTGATCCCCCCGACGGGATTTTGCTGCGGATCCGCGCCGATTTTGCTGGGGTTCCGCAGCGATGTTGCTGCAGATCCCACAGCAATCCGGGAAAAACCCTGTAAAAACAATGCAAAAAAATGGTAAAAAAAAAAAACGCTGGCACATGCTGCAGATTTTTCAGCGCGGATTTTTCTGCGGTTTTAAATCTGCAGCTGTCAATTCTTTGTGCGGAAATTCCCCAGCGTTTTTTCCAAACCCAAATTTCCCTTATAGTTTTAAAACTGCAGGGAAAAAACCGCAGCAAATCCGCGCTAATTCGCAGGTGAAAAAAGCAGGTCATTTTCCTGCAGATTTTCTAAAATCCGCAGTAATCCCAATGGTGCACGGGGCCCCCCCCCCCCAGGGTTTTGGGTTAGGCTGGATTCATATTGCATTATGGCAGTCCTTAGATGGACTGCCTTTTTTACCGCGGTGTTTAAAGCAGTCCGGTTTAAAGCTGCCTTCACCCCATTTGTGGGGCGCATCGCAACGCATGCCGTAAAGCGGCATGCGTTAGCGAGTGCCCCTCATTCAGTGACGGAGCCTCGACACGGGGTGCAGCTCCGTCACCGCTAGTCACAGAGAATCACTGATTTATTCATCTGCGCTAGCGGGTATAGCATAACGCGATGCGTTATGCTATAAACCCTTACCAGGGCCCGGGCAACGCTACGTGTTGAACAGCTTTGGTAAAACCAATAGAACCCGTCTTAGGGTTAGAACTAGGGTTGGAATTTGGGTTGGGTTGGGAATTTGGTTAGGGTGGAATTTGGTTAGGGTTTGGGAAATTTTGGGGTTTGGGTTGGAATTTGGGTTAGGGGTTTGGGAAATTTGGGGGGGGGGGGGGGGGTTAAGTTAGGATACGTGTTAGGGGTGTTTTGGGTTAGGTTGGGTTTTGGGGTTTGGCTTTTGGTTAGGTTTATGGTTAGAGTTGGGATTAGGTTTTGGGGGGGTGGGGAGGGGTTTGGGGGTTTGGGGTGTGTTGGGGTAGGGTTTGGGGTTTGAATTGAGGGGTTTTTCCAAATATTTTTGGGAAAATCATGGGTTTTCCATACGCGACATGGCCCACCATTGACTTTTGAACGCAAAATTTGCAGGAATCAAACAGTCTCCATTTAAACCAAGCCCCGACGTATGCCCAAAAAGTGGTTTTTCCCCACATATGGGGTTTTCGCGGGACTCTGGAAAAATTGCACAACAACTTTGGGGTCTAATTTTCTCCTGTTAACATTGGGGAAAAAAAAAAATTGGGGGCTAAAGAACCCTGTTTGTGGAAAAAAAAATGATTTTTTTATTTTTATGCCCGGGCGTTATAAACTTCTGTGTAACCCTTGGGTTCAAAGTGCTCACTAAACATCTAGATAATTCTTTGCGGGGTCTAGTTTCAAAATGGGGTCACTTGTGGGGAGTTTCTACAGTTTTGGCACATCAGAGCTCGGGAAACGGGAGTGGCGTCCCGTCCCTATTAAGGGCCCTTTAAAGAGAAATATTACGTCACCGGCTCGCACAGGAGAGGGTGGGAGGAAGCCAGGGAAAACGGAGGATTGCCGGGGTGTTCACGAAAGGGAAAGGGGGGGGGAGTATGATGTCCCAGCACACTCCTGCCGCGGCACCCCCTCCCCCGCTGGTTTTCTGCCCAATGACTCGTGTATAAGCAAATCGGATTTTTTTGATTTAAATCGGATTTTTTTCAATAAACTGCTTTTTGAGGAAAATATTTTACCATCCAAAGGTTCTTCCATCATGAGATAAAGCTGAGTTGTTTAACTCAGTAGAATAAAGGCTGTATATGTGTAACATTCACAATGCCATGCTCTTCCAGAGGTTTCTGTAGGATTAGTGGGCAGTTTCTCTCCTATATTATCACAGACGCTCGCTTTACTTACGCAGTTCTCAAAACTGAATTTGACTCCGCAGAGGTCCCAGCCTCTTCTTCACGGCAAAAATGTTACAACATAAACAGAGTTGAGAAAAAGACCTTAATCCTATTGTTCTACAAACCTATATGAATACAGAATCAACCCCTTCAGTGCCAAGTCCAAGAAGTTAGACAATATGTTTCTGATTGTTTGGAGTGGAATAGATCTGCACAACACAAGAAGAATGTGAATCTAAGTGTGAGGAGGAGGAAGGGCAAGCAGACAAGAAAATGAAAGTGAAACTTTGAGCACAATACTGCAGCATAGCCACAGACAGACAAGTCTGGATCTGTTTGTGTGTACGATCTGAGGTTTATTACATTCTTTCCTTATAATGGCAGCAGGCCGTAAAAGAGACCCAGTTTGGGAATATTTTAATGAAGCTCCTTGCCTATCGGTAAGGCAGGCATGCGTGCAAAATGCAAACGATGCAACAAAGAGATGCAAGGCCTGGTGGCGCGAATGAGGCAACATCATGAGAAGTGCGGTGATGAAGATGACCAAAGAAACACTTCTGAACAGGCAGGATCTTCAGGTTGGTAAACATTTTTATTGAATCCTATTTCTAAAGACTGAACTGTCATGTGTGAGAAAAATTATATTTCTTATTATTACTGCATGTTACTTTAATTTGGTACAGTTATGAAGAAAAACAAATATTCCTTTTGGGGCAGTGCTGTGTTGTGTACAAGAAGCAGAAATTGTATAAACAATAAAATAACAGCATTGACTTTTTTTGCTTAGGGGAATTCATGGATTCTGGAAACTATCCACCTCCAAGATCACCATCATCCTGTTCTACAGTTTCAGAGTTATCCATCCAGGATAGTGCTTCATTAGCAGCAGCATCATCATCAGACACCCACAGCCACATATCACCATCACCCAAAAGGAAAAAAAACCTTTATCTCCTGGAACCACCATAGATAGGTTTGTGATAAGAACTAGCAGATTAGAAAAAGAGTTGATTGATGAAAAAATTGCCCAGTTTATTTATGCAACGAACTCTTCTTTCCGTCTGACTGAGAACCCACATTTCATTAATATGGTTCAGTCACTGAGACCAGGATACAGTCCACCCAGCAGAGCTGATGTTGCAGGGAAACTGCTGGATCAAGTGTATGACAGAGAAATGGAGCAATGTGCAACAGCTCTGGAGGGTAAAATTGTTAACCTAAGTATTGATGGGTGGAGTAATGTCCACAATGATCCTATTGTATGTGCTTGTATAACAACAGAAGAAGGTAAAGTCTTCCTTGCACAAACAACTGATACGTCAGGAAATGCACACACAGCAGAATACTTACAAGAAGTGGCAGTAAAAGCTATAACAACATGTGAACAAAAATTCAAATGTCTAGTATGCAGTTTGGTCACTGACAATGCTGCAAACGTATCCAAGATGAGAAGAAATTTAGAAGAGCAGGGAGGGAATACAAAGCTAATAACATATGGTTGCAGTGCTCATTTGCTGCACCTCTTAGCCAAAGACTTAAGTGTTCCAGAAATAAAGGCTAATGTTGTTGAAATTGCTAAATACTTCCGTAATAATCATTTTGCTGCAGCAGCTCTGAAAAGGATGGGTGGAACCAAGCTAACGCTCCCACAAGATGTTAGATGGAACTCTGTGGTGGACTGTTTTGAGCAGTATATCAAAAACTGGCCTATTCTGATGACACTTTGTGAAGAAAATCGAGATAAAATAGATGGCACTGTCACGGTCAAAATCCTCAACATTGGGCTTAAGAGAAATGTTGAACATATGCTGAGCTTCCTGAAACCCATCTCTCAAGCTTTAAACAAAATACAGAAAAATAGCTGTTTTATTGCGGATGCTGTTGAAATTTGGAAGGAACTGAGTGAACACTTAAAAACAGAACTACACATGGACAGAATTAAATTACAAGCAGTAAACAAACGAATGGGACAAGCTCTGACTCCAGCTCATTTTTTAGCAAATATTGTCAATATCCAATATTAGGGTCAAAACCTAAGTGCTGAGGAAGAGGAGTTAGCTATGACATGGGTATCCAGCAATCATCCATCTTTAATGCCAACTATAATAAACTTCAGAGCTAAGGGGGAACCATTCAAGAAATATATGTTTGCTGAAGATATTTTAAGGAAGGTCACACCAGTAAACTGGTGGAAGTCACTTAAGCGCTTGGATTTAGAGACTGTTTAAGTAATGATTTCACTTTTAACAGCAGTAGCTTCTTCTGCAGGCGTTGAAAGAATATTCTCTTCCTTTGGACTCATTCATTCTAAATTGAGAAATCGGTTGGGACCCAATAAAGCAGGAAAGCTTGTTTTTCTTTTCCAGATTATGAATAGGAACAAAGAAGAAGATGATGATGAAGATGACGACGAGTGAGCTACAGAGGACAGCAGGGACAGTAGTATTTAAGTTTTTCATGTGTCGGCTGGGCTGACAGTCTAAGTTTCTTAAAATATATATATATTTTGTTTAGCCAAATTAGTTAACAAACATGGATGTTTGTTTAAGCAAATAACTTATGCTGTAATGTTGTTATTGTTTCAGTTGAATAAATCTATTTAAATTGTTATTAAGGTCAGGATTATTTTTCTCCTTCCTAAGTACAACAGAACAGTGGTGTCCAAATATGAATGATTAACCCATTAAACTGGGGAGAAAAAAGTAATATAAAAAGTGATTCTAAAAATCTTCATCTACTTGCATGTTAAAGTAGCAAGAACTAGTTTAGATAGAAACTTTGATTTAAATCACTGATTTAAATCAAGCCTTACTGACTAGTGATTTAATCAAATCCACCCTGCTGTTAACACATCCTCTACACTCTTAATAGCTCTACTGAATCTGTATATATACATACTGGCTGTTGACTAGTTCATTTGGAGGTTTTACACATTATACATGTTTGGTATCTGCCTACTAATTCCGTTCTGGTGAATTATATTGCCAGGTCAGTTTACTGTGTAGTGAACAGAGCAAATAAGCCCCCCAAAAAACAATTTCACTTTTTTTTTACAATTTCAACGCATTTGGATTTTTTTCGCCAGCTTTCCAATTGATCACATGGTAAAATGGCCACAGCGTGAAAGGTTTAACTGCTTGATGGCTATGGGTAAAGTATATAACCAAACCAGAAGAAAAAATATATAATTATTTTTGCAAATAACTACCCCTACCTAATAGTTGGGGTTTCCTTAAAGGATAAATATATGGATAAAATATCACACAATGAGAGGGGCTGTCTTTCACTTCCCTCCTCGCCGGTATTTTTTGCTCCCGGATCATTATGGCACAAGGTAATGGCTAAATATATGTGTTCTATAATAAATGTGTTTATGGACTGTTTGAATACTGTGATAGTGGCCATTCCACTACGGAAACCATTTATGCCAGGACAATACATGGCCACTTAAAATCTGGCGTTCGGATATATACATACTATTGATTGCTTATGCCTGCACACACTTATAGTCATATATTGCAGGCTGCTGTTTCACAGGCAGTATAGCGACTCTCTATTATTGTAATGTGATCTCTTCACTCATGTCCTTAATAGACATAGACTAATACTGGCTTATTATTTGACATAGGTACACTTATATTTACTAAGTGCCCTGATTTTATCTGGGCACTGCACGGCCAGCATTTTTTGCCTATATATAGCCTAGTACTTGATATATATATACATTACATTCAATAGTGTGCCCTCACTTCATTTGAATACTAAGTAGTCAGCAATTTCTGCCCCTATAGCTGTTATAAATTGTATCTCTGGCGACAGTTATTGGGGTTTTCATCACCATATGAATATATTAGAGACTTAATCTCTAAATTTTGGACACCTATTGCTGACGCCCATATGTCTAGTAACTGAGGCGTTTTCTTGTTTACCAACAAGTTATCACTTGGCCATATACTCTTTCGGGATACTATATGATATCTTATTTTTCTTTGGATTTAATTATATGTCTGCATAACTGTCGGCTTGGAGGGTTTGTTGTGTGTTTTCTTTCTCATTCCTGTCTACTGTCATCTTTATGACAGTTGATTAGCTGTTTTTACATCTTGTTCCCACTGTACCTCAGTCCATAAGTCTCAATTATTGTATATTTTTAATGCTTTAATAAAATTGATATACATTTTGTTCATAATACCTCTCATTGTGTGATATTTTATCCATATATTTATCCTTTAAGGAAACCCCAACTATTAGGTAGGGGTAGTTATTTGCAAAAATAATTATATATTTTTTCTTCTGGTTTGGTTATGTGTTTGGCTGGAGGTATGTCCCGAGTAGCCACGGTGACAATGTTTTAGGTTTAGATATGGGTAAAGTATTCCTGCTACATTCCTCTACCTTGGATGCATTGCAGCTTGCCATCAGAGGTATACATGTGGAGGAGATCTACATAAAACAGAGGCTCAAACGTAAACAGGACTAAATTTTCTATGAGATTACAAATCATTTACAGAGTGAAAAGAGCCCAATAAGCTTCGGTTACATCAGAACAAGGTCAGATGTGAAGTTTCAGGATAGCATTGTTTCTTGGAGAACAGGTTGTTTTATATAGCAAGTCAATAGAAGTCAAACCCTCCAGAAAGGTGCAACAGGCTTTCACTCACTTTTAATGTGTGTTTATATAGAAATTAAAGGAAACCATACTATTTGCACAGGTGAAAGTAAAGGCTAAACACACAAGTTTGCCATCAGCTGGTGCTCTTTAAAAAAATAAAAATAAATAAATAGTAATTTAAGATATAGAAGTCTAGTTATGGTTTAAAGCAAATATTTCTCAAAATATCTCAAAAGCAGCTTCATCTCATAAATGGAGAATATTTGTAATAAAACTGGAGAAGATATTAGGACTTTGCAAACTGACAATATAATTGTAAGACTTTCTTCAAATAACGACAAACAGACAAAATAGAAAATTTTCACATCTAAAATAATGCAATGCATGTTTTTCATTTTTACGGAGATGACAATACAAACACCTGAGAAGACATACGATGAGGTCATGCCAATTAAATATCATAAGGTAAAAATAGCACCAAATGGAATGCAATCATTGCACACGCACAAACAACTAAGCAAATGTCACACAGACTGACAAAACAGCAAAGACAAAATTATATAGACCAAAATAGCTGTCAGGTGGGTGTAAGGAAAAACTATAAAAGACCACAAGACACTCCTGCATGCTTTCATGTGGGCACAAAAAAGCAGGAGGCTGTCTTGTCCGATATCTCTTACAAACCATGGGTAGGAGGTCTACAGTCGTTTTCAGTAGCATTAACCTGTCTTTATTTTGCTCTGCGTTGACCAATTTTTAGTTCTACTTCATAAAAGAGCAAAATGAAGCTTTTTTTCTGCAATGTCTAAAAATTTAAAAGGGGATGTCCAGGACATACATCTGGAAGTGGAAGTCTGGTAACCGGAAGAAAATGGTGTACAAAGATGGGAAACTACAGTGCCGCACATTGCGTCCTGGCTGTTCTTCTACACTGCAGCTTTGCTCCTCTAACTTCTGAGAGAGATAAAACTTTTTTAAATCAAGGTACAAGAAAAACATAAGAATCATTGGATCTGAGAAAGTTTTCATAAACCCAAATTTTACATACCAGTGTTACGGTATTTTATGTTCATTGTATGCTAATATTGAGCAGAATTAATTTCAGCCTATTGGTTTGGCCCTCCATAACAGTCATGGTTTCATGTGGCCACTTGGGAAAATTAATTGCCCAAGCCTGATCAATAGGGATGCCACAGATTAACCCCTTTCTGACGTTAGACGTAATGATCCGTCCATGTGACCTGGCACAATTTGACCATTGACGGTGGCGCTCACAGGGGGAGCGTGGCTGATCGCCAGCTGATTCGGACAGTGGACACTCGGCACTGGGTGACAGGAGTGGTCATAGACCGCTCCCAGCACTTTAAGCCACAAAATACTGCGATCTAACAAGACCACAGCACTCCAGGAGCCGGCAGAGGGCTGACAGCCCCTCTGCATTTGGTTCGGAGACCCGCGGCATGGCGCTGGGTCCTGATTGTTGACATGGTGAGCCAGTAAACTTGATGATCAAGCACAGTGCATGATCAGCAAGTCCTCCCTGTAAGTGCAGCGCTGACAGCTTATATGGCATGCAGATGCTGCTTCATCTGCATGTCATAGAAGCCATCAGCCTGCAAAAAAAATGAATGTCCCATAGTGGGACTAAGTAAAACAATTAGGAAAAAGAAAAAATTTTTTAAATTGGAAAAATATTAAAAAAAAAATAAATAAATCAATAATAGAATATACCGTATATTGATTTTTTTTTATCACTAAATATTTTAATGAAAAAAAAGTATAAACAATAAAAGTACATACTTGGTATGCTCAAAAGTGTGCTTCTACTCAATACTGAGCAAAGGGTCTGCATACTTATGACTATGTGATATTTCAGTTTTTCTTTTTTAATAAATTTGCAAAAATTTCTACATTTCAGGTTTTTTTCAGTCAAGATGGGGTGCAATGAGAAAACTGTACATTACTTACTGGTAATGGGATTTTACGGAGTCCACGACAGCACCCTGAGAGGGGATCCGCCCACCAGGACAGGAATCTACAGGTTAAAAAAGGGGGCGGTCCCCCTCGCCTCCTCAGTTGTGTATCAGAGCATGAGAGGAACCGCCAACCGGATTAGTACACAATAATTATTATTTTTACATCACAAAATACCATCATCCCTAAAGAGTGAAAACTTGAACACATTTTTCCCTCAGAGTGCAGGAAACCAAGTGAATAACTACAGAGGGGAATGTGCCGGTGCTGTCGTGGACTCCGTAAAATCCCATTACCGGTATGTAATGTCCAGTGTTCCTTTTGTCACAACAGCACCCTACTGAGAGACTTTCAGAGACTGTCACCTGGGAGGGACCACAGTATTAAGAATTGATCGCCCGAAGTCTAGATTAGAGGTGGATGATAGATCAAGACGTAGTGTCTATAAAAAGGTGGAAGGTGATGACCATGTGCAAATCAAATGAGACGTCCGCCCTCTCGGCCCAGGAGGATGCCATAGCCCGCGTTGAATGGGCTCTCACTTCCTCTAGTGGGGTTTCCCCTTTGGCTGAATAAGCTAGGCAGATCGTGTCTCTTATCCACCGGGCGAGAGTGCTCTTTGTGACACCCGACCCTTTCTTCCGGCCCTGAAAGGAGACAAACAGAGTCCTACTCTGCCTCCAAGTACCGCTCTTCTGACATTCAGAGTATGGAACCTTCGTTCCTCTGCTGTAACGGGGCTATCAAAGAAGGATGGTAAATAAATTTCCTGGCTCCTATGAAACCTAGAAGCGACTTTTGCCAAGTAACCGGGTCCGGTTTCAGAACCATCTTATCCTGAAAAAATCATTAAAAATGGAGCATCTACTGATAGTGCCTGAATGTAAATGACTCATCTTGCGGTAGTTAAGGCTACTAACAAAGCTGTTATGAGGATCAGAACCTTAACAGAGGCAGAATCTGAGAGTTCAAAGGGGGGACCTGTTAAATGCATCTAGCACAAGGTTTAAATCCCAAGGAGGTAATCTAGCAATACACACTGGTTACTGTGTTCACAGTCTTTTATGAATCTAGTGACCCACCTGTCCCCAGCTACATTATAGTTATACAGTTCGCCCAGAGGAGAGACCTGAACTTTAAGGGTGTTAAGAGATAACCCCAATTCTCAGCCTTTCTGCAAAAATTCCAGAATTGGTGGAATTGTAACGTGGTCCGACAGGGGAGATGAGTGGAAAAGTAAAAACCTCCTCAAAGTCTTATAATAAATTTTTGTGGTAACCTCCTTTCTACTCTTCAGCAAGGTGGCGACTAGGGCTTTTGAAAACAGTCTTCGCCTCAGTAGCTCCCTCTCAAATTCCATGCCGCCAAGTGGAGACCCTCCATCTGCGGATGACGGAAAGGCCCCTGAGAGAGAAGCCCCGGGCTCATTGGTAGAATTCAAGGATCTGTCACGGATATAGCCCTCAGACAAGAAAAGCAAAGCCTCTTGGGCCACAAGGGGGCAATCAGAATTACACTCGCTCCCTCGTCTGATTATTCTGAGCACTAGTGGAATCAGACACATCAGAGGAAATGCATAGGCCAGAGTATAATCTCACCGGACTTGAAGGGAGTCTACTACCTCTGGCTGGTCTGATGCTTGTAGGGACACAAACCTCCTGACCTTCCTGTTGCTCCTTGTGGCAAAAAGGTCTATTTTCGGGAGGCCCCATAGCCATACAAATAGTCTGAAATTCTGTCGGACTAGGGACTATTCCCCCTGGCGTAGGGAGTGTCGACTGAGAGTCTGCTTGAATAGTGTTCCCCTCTGATATGAAGTGCTGACAGGGGGAGGAGGTGATGCCCGGCCAAGGTGAGTATGTCATCTGCGGTGGACATTAGCTCTGGATTGTCCATTATCTTCCCGACTTTGCTTTCTTCCAGAAGACAAAAAGCTAGGCATCATCGGCAATGTTGAGCTACTGAATCCAAGAGGAGGCCGAGGAACCTCTGAAGGGTTCAGGGAACTATTCTTGATTTCTTCAGATTGACTAACCAACCCAAACCCTGTAGAGACAATATTATATGGTTCAGCCATGTACTGAACTGGATGGCCGACCTCCATACTATAAGGAAGTCATCCAAATATGGAATAACCAGGGTATCTCGTTCCCTCAAATGGGCCATCAACTCTGCAATCACCTTGGTGAACACACGTGGTGCCATGGACAGACCAAATGGCGTAGCGGTGAACTGAAAGTGTCTAACCTGATCACCTAGCCGCACGCCACTCTGAGATACTGTTGGTGGTCCTGGTATATAGGCAGGTGGTAACAGGCGTCCTTTAAGTCCAGGACTGTCATGAAACACAAGTTTGGTTGCAGATTTTATGGACTCCATTTTAAAAGTATGAGACTGTAGGAATGAATGCAGCCTCCACAAATTAATAATAGTTCTAAAGGAACCATCAGGTTTGGAGACGAACAGAGGGGAATAAAACTCCCTCCCCTCTTGGTGCTTCTGAACCTCAATTAGGACCCGTTTCTCCATCAACCGAAGAATTTCCAATTCCAGGACCCGTTGCTGATCGGGGGGGTGGAGGGGACCTTAAGGTTGTTAACAGGAAGGAGTCCGGAGGGATACTTTGAAATTCCAATTTTAGCCCGGATGACATTATATCAAGGATCCAAGTGTTGGACGTTATACGGATCCACTGACTATAGAAATACTTCAATCTACCGCCCACCGGGAAATCGGTGTTAGCGATACTCGCGCCTATACTTGGAGGATGAGGCCCCACTGAAGTAGGTACCTTTCCGTTTCGGTTCTGCTGGCTCCCAGTCTCAGTCTCTATACTTCTTCTGGAAAGATGATCGCTTCCTAAAGGTATTTCTGAAAGTAGGGGTAAATAATTTAGGGAATAGTTTTTTCCTATCACCTGCCTTTGAAAGGATTTCATCTAGCACGGGGCCAAACAAGTACTTAACCCAGCATGGAATGGCACACAATTTGGTCTTAGCATGAGCATCCCCCCCTTCCAGCTCTTTAACCAGAGGGCACAGCGGGCAGCATTGGACAGACCAGCAGACCTAGCAGCTAATCGCAATGAATTGACAGAAGCATCTGCCAAATAAGCTGCCCCTCCACAGACCTGTGGAAAGGAGTCCAGAACCTTGTCCCTAGGTGTTCTGGATCATATCTGGTCTTCCAATTGGTCCAGCCAGACCATCATCGATCTGGCGGTACAGGTGCTCACGATAGCTGGTTTAAATGCCCCAGACGAAGACTCCCAGGCCTGCTTCAGAAACATGTCTGACTTCCTATCGACGGATCCTTTAGGAGACCTCCGTCTTCTACGGGCAGTGCTGACAGCTTTGATGAGGAGGCTACTGCAGCATCGACTTTGGGGGACTATAACCCATTCCGCTAACAAGTTATCATCAAAGGGGTATTTACGCTCTGAGGAAGATGGCAGAAACCCCTGGCTGTCCTGCTTCTCCCACTTCCTTCTCACGAGGCTTTGTCATTCACAGGAAAAGATTTTCGATTCCTCTGGCATAAACCTGCAAACATCAGGTCCTGAGCAGACTTGGCTACTTACTGACAGCCATCCTCATGGTGGATTGTACTGATCTAACCAAAGCATCAATATTCGCAATAGGAAAGCAAGGTCTCCCATCCTCATCTGAGAAAGATGAAGATAAAGAGGATTCTGGAGATTCAATTTGCTGCCCTCCTACTGACTGATTAGATCCTGAGCCAGAGTCTACACAGCTAGCCCTATACCTACTTTAAGGGAGCTTCTAATCTCCTCCCTGATGAATGTCCTAAGATCAGACGTATGTACAGGAGCTTCCTCCTCCAGGGTTTGGCATATGCACGACTGACACAGCTTTTTTAGACAGGCGTCAGGTAGGGGCTCTGTGCATAAAGCGCACTGTTTGTGCTTGGTTTTATCAGATTTCTTTACCTGAGAACAAGTAGAACAGAAGGGGGATTCAGCTTACTGGTGACCATTGTATGTACTCACCATCTGAAGCTCGTTAGTAAGGGTACCGGTTCAGGAGGTGGAGATACAGCGCGCGATTTAGAGGCCCTAGATGTTTGCTGACCTCGTTTGCGTCTGGCTTCAGTGGTGTCACTCCCTCTAGAGCAGCCACTGTTACTGCCCTTGCCACTTCTGTGCTGCACGGTAACCACCTCTTCCGGCAGTGGGTGCTCTCCAACATCTTTTGGGGAAGACATCTTTCGGCACACAAACTGCCGCATGGTGTCGGATTAAGAAGGTCTGGCCACACCCCCTCACTTCTCCATCCACAATGCACCTCTCCGATCCCCCCGGAAGTTAAGAGGAGGAACTTCAGGGTCACAGACATGTTACTGTCAAAGCATATACGTGGAAGCCAACTGGACATGGCCTGCATGTGGCACAGGGTGGCAAATGCTCGCCCTTCCAGATGAACACAGGGAGCCTCTACCTGTGCCGCGCCCACACGACCGAGACCCTGGGATCACGCCATCCAATCCTGACGAGGAGGGGCCTGAACAGGCAGAGCTCCACCCCCCCTCCCCTGCTTCTGGGATCCTAGGCTCTGCCATTCCTGCAGACACCGCAGAGGCTGACTGGACCCAGGTACGACTGTTCCGCAGGCTCCCATCAGGACAGAATCCCAACTGAGGGGAGGGGGACTGCCCCCTTTTTTAACCTGTAGGTTCCTGTCCCAGTGGGTGGATCCCCTCTCTCAGTAGGGTGCGGTCGTGGTGAAAGAAATAAAAATGAACTTTTTTGAATTTACCAAATGGCTGCAATGAAAGTGAAAATTTTTAAAGCGGTCTGAATACTTTCCGTACCTACTGTACAGTATATAAAAGAAAAATACTCAAAAGTGCTCAAAACGACATCCAAGAAGTTTAAATTAACACTTCAGGTGCTTCACAGGAATTTTTAGAGTGGAGGGGGGTAAACGGACTTTAGACCCTTTTTTTTTTTAATTTTCGCAACAGAAAAAAAATGGACCCCAAAATCTGTTGTACAATTTCTCCTGAGCATACCAATACACCATATGTGGAAAACCACTGTTTGGGCACATGGCAGGCCTTGGAAGGGAAGGAGCGTCATTTAATTTTGTGAATGCATAATTTAGCTGGAATCATTAACGGACGGCATGTCCCATTTGGAAAGACCCGGATGTTCCTAAACAATGGAAACACCCCCACAAGTGACCCCATTTTAGAAACTAGACCCCACAAGGAATGTATTTAGATGTAGAGAGCACCTTGAACCACCAGGTGCTGCACAGAAGTTTAACGTTGAGACGTTAAAAAAAAAAAAAAAAATCCCCACAATAATGTTATTTTAGCCCCAACTTTATTTTCACAAGGGTAACAGGAGAAATTGCTCCATACAATTTGTTGTGCAATTTCTCCCGAGTACGCCAATATGTGGGGAGAATACTACTTTAGAGGCACAGTGCAAAGCTCAGAAGGGAAGAGGCGCCATATTGGGGTTCAGATTTTGTGCAATAGTTTGAGGATGCCATGTCACATTGTCAGAGAACCTGGGCTGCCAGAACAGAAACCCCCATATGTGAACTCATTTTACAAACTACACTCCCCAATGAATTCATCTAGGGTGCAGTGATTATATTGACACCACTTGTGTCAGAATTTTATACCATTGGGCAGTGAACAAAAAAAAAATATATATATTTTTACAAACAAAAATTTGTACAGATTTTTAATTTTCACTCAAGTGGGTAAAAATGGCACCATAATTTGTCCCACAATTTCTACTGAACGTGGCAATATGTCGCTGTACAGTACTGCTTAGCCACACAGAAACTCGGAAAGGATGGAGCGCCATTTGCCTCCTGGACCACAGATTTTCCTAGAATAGTTTGTGGACTCCATATACAGAGCCCCCAATTGCTAGAAGAGCAGAATCCCCCTTGCAGTGACCCCATTTTGGAAATTATAACCCTTTGGGAATTTATCTACAGATGTAGTGACGATTTTGACTCCATAGGCGTCTTCCATGAACAAGCAGCAATGAATGTTGCCGAGTGAAAATTGCAAACTGCCATTGTAGTGTAAACACGCAGTGGTAGATCAGTGCAGACAGCTGTCACAGACAGCTGACAGGCACGGCAAGCGGTGCGGGGACCTTTCCCGTCGGTCCCCGCACCTACAGCGCTGTGCTTGGTCAGTCAATCTGACTGACCAAACACAGCAGCGATCGTGCAGGAGAAGCTGAAATTTCAGCTTCTCCAGCGCGATCAGTGCAGGAGCCGGCGCTGCAGTGGCCAGGCTTCCTGCACTGACAGCCAGGAGCGGAGCCCTCACCGCCCCTGGCTGTTAACCCCCTGACTGCTGCGATCGAGCGCGATCGCAGAGCTCAGGGGGGGAGGCAGAGGGTCGGGAGCTCCCTCTGCCTCAGATCGGCACCCTGCAATGTATTTGCAGGGCCCGATCTCTGCCTTGATGACCCGGGGGTTGTCATGACAACCTCCGGGTCATCTAGCTACGGAAAGCTGCTGTGATCATTGTCACAGCAGCTTCCACTATAGTTGCAATGCATTGCAATGCCAGAGCATTGCAATGCATTGTAACTGCAATAAAAAGTAAAAAAAAGTGAAAGTCCCATAAAGGGACAAGTTAAAAAAAATCATTTTTTAAAAAAAATTGTAAAAAAAATATTAAAAAATAATTTAAAAAAAATCCCCTAAAAAATACACATTTTTATGTAATAAAAAAAATAAAAAACAAAAAACATACACGTTAGGTATCGCCACGTCCGTAAAAATCCCATCTATAAAAGCGTAACCCTAGTTAACCCCTTCAGTGAAAGCCGTAAAAAAAAAAAAAAAACACAAAAAAGTAGTAAATTATACTTTTTCCAAGCGGTATCATTATACCGCTTGGAAAAAGTGCAATAACACGCGATCAAAAAGTCAGATATAAATAATCATGGTACCGCTGAAAACGTCATCTTGTCCCGCAAAAAACAAGCCACTATACAGCATCATCAGCGAAAAAATAAAAAAGTTATAGCTCGCGGAATAAACTGATGCAAAAATTATTTTTTCTATAAAATTTTTTATTGTGTAAAAAACGCCAAAACATAAAAAAAAATATATAAATGAGGAATCGCCGTAACCGTAGTGACCCGAAGAATAAAGCTGCTTTATCAATTTTACCACACACGGAACGGAGGAAAAAAAAAAAAACAATTCCTGAATTGCTGGTTTTTGTTCATTCTGATTCCACAAAAATCAGAAGAGGAAACGATCGAAAAACGTTATGTGCCCGAATATGGTACCAATAAAAACGTCAGCTCGTCCCGCAAAAAATAAGCCCACAGATAACTCTGTCGGCCGAAATATGGAAAAATTATAGCTCTCAAAATACAGCGATGCAAAAATTTCTTACAAAAAATTATTCCAAGAAAAAGCATCTTTTAGTGTGTGACAGAAGCAAAACATGAAAAAAGGGTGTAAATCTGGTATCGCTGTAATCGCACCGATCCGAGGAATAAAGTCGCCTAATCACTAATACCGCACGAGGAACGGCGTAAAAAAGAAAAGCGCGACATGACACCAATTCTTCAACTTTGTGGATTTGTTCATGTGCCTCCAAAGATCGCAGTAGGCGATCACAGTGGTTCCCCCCCACATATGGGGTATCAGCGTACTCAGGACAAATTGCATAATAGCTTTTGGGGTCCTATTTCTCCTGTTACCCTTAGAAAAATAAAAATTTGGGGCAAAAAGGTCATTTTTGTGGAAAAAAATATGATTTTTTTATTTTCACGGCTCTACATTATAAACTTCTGTGAAGCCTTGGGGGTTCAAAGTGCTGACCACACATCTAGATAAGTTCCTTGGGGGGTCTAGTTTGCAAAATGGGTCATTGTGGGGGGTTTCTACTGTTTAGGCACATCAGGGGCTCTCCAAGCGGACATGACACCCGCAGACCATTCCATCAAAGTCTGCATTTAAAAACGGTGCTCCTTCCCTTCCGAGCTCTGCCATGCGTCAAAATAGTGGTTTCCCCCACATATGGGATATCAGCGTACTCAGGACAAATTGCACAATAGCTTTTGGGGTCATCTCGTTACCCTTATGAAAATAAAAATTGGGGGCAAAAGATTATTATTGTGGAAAAAAATATGATTTTTTATTTTACGCTCTACGTTATAAACTTCTGTGAAGCCTTGGGGGTTCAAAGTCTCACCACACATCTAGATAAGTTCCTTGGGGGGTCTAGTTTCCAAAATGGAGTCACTTGTGGGGGGTTTCACTGTTTAGGCACACAGGGGCTCTCCAAACGTGACGACACTGCAGACCATTCCACAAAAATCTGCATTGAAAAGGCGCTCTTCCCTTTCAGCTCTGCCATGCGCAAATAGTGGTTTACCCCCACATATGGGGTATCAGCGTACTCAGGACAAATTGCACAATAACTTTTGGGGTCCTGTTACCCTTTGGAAAAAAAATTGGGGGTGGAAAGATCATTTTGTGGAAAAGATATGATTTTTTAATTTTACTGCTCTACGTTATAACCTTCTGTGAAGCCCTTGGGGGTTCAAAGCTCTCACTACACATTTAGATAAGTTACTTGGGGGGTCTAGTTTCCAAAATGGGGTCACTTGTGGGAGGTTTCCACTGTTTAGGCACACAGGGACTCTCCAAATGCGACATTGCGTCCAATCTCAATTCCAGCCAAAAAAGTTAAATGGCGCTGCTTCCCTTCAGAGCTCTGCCATGCGCCCAAATAGTGGTTTACCCCCACACATGGGGTATCGATGTACTCAGGAGAAATTGTACAACAAATATTGTGGTTCATTTTCTACTGATACCCTTGACAAAATTTTAAAAAATTGTGTCGAAAGAAAAATTTTGGGAAAAAAAGTTATGTTAATTTTTTCCTTCCACATTGCTTCAATTCTTGTGAAGTACCTAAAGGGTTAATGAACTTCTTGAATGTGGCTTTGAACACGTTGAGGGGTGCAGTTTTTAGAATGGTGTCACTTTTGGGTATTTTCTGTCATATTGACCCCTCAAATTCACTTCAAATGTGAGATGGCCCCTAAAAAAAATGATTTTGTAAATTTTGTTGGAAAAATGAGAAATTGCTGGTCAACTTTTTAACACTTATAACTTCCTAACAAAAAAAAATTTTGGTTCCAAAATTGTGCTGATGTAAAGTAGACATGTGGGAAATGTTATTTATTAACTAATTTTTGTGACATATCTCTCTGATTTAATGGCATAAAAATTGTTTGAAAATTGCAAAATTTTCAAAATTTTTGCCATATTTCCGTTTTTTTCATAAACGCAAGTTATATTGAAGAAATTTTACCACTATCATGAAGTACAATATGTCTCGAGAAAACAATCTCAGAATCGCCAAGATCCGTTGAAGCGTTCCAGAGTTATAACCTCATAAAGAGACAGTGGTCAGAAATGTAAAAATTGGCCTGGTCTTTAACCTACAAAATGGCTTGGTCGTTAAGGGGTTAAATCACGATTTAAATCACTAGTCAGTAAGGCTTGATTTAAATCAGTGATTTAAATCAAAGTTTCTATCTAAACTAGTTCTTGCTACTTTAACATGCAAGTAGATGAAGATTTTTAGAATCACTTTTTATATTACTTTTTTCTCCCCAGTTTAATGGGTTAATCATTCATATTTGGACACCACTGTTCTGTTGTACTTAGGAAGGAGAAAAATAATCCTGACCTTAATAACAATTTAAATAGATTTATTCAACTGAAACAATAACAACATTACAGCATAAGTTATTTGCTTAAACAAACATCCATGTTTGTTAACTAATTTGGCTAAACAAAATATATATATATTTTAAGAAACTTAGACTGTCAGCCCAGCCGACACATGAAAAACTTAAATACTACTGTCCCTGCTGTCCTCTGTAGCTCACTCGTCGTCATCTTCATCATCTTCTTCTTTGTTCCTATTCATAATCTGGAAAAGAAAAACAAGCTTTCCTGCTTTATTGGGTCCCAACCGATTTCTCAATTTAGAATGAATGAGTCCAAAGGAAGAGAATATTCTTTCAACGCCTGCAGAAGAAGCTACTGCTGTTAAAAGTGAAATCATTACTTGAACAGTCTCTAAATCCAAGCGCTTAAGTGACTTCCACCAGTTTACTGGTGTGACCTTCCTTAAAATATCTTCAGCAAACATATATTTCTTGAATGGTTCCCCCTTAGCTCTGAAGTTTATTATAGCTGGCATTAAAGATGGATGATTGCTGGATACCCATGTCATAGCTAACTCCTCTTCCTCAGCACTTAGGTTTTGACCCTGATATTGGATATTGACAATATTTGCTAAAAAATGAGCTGGAGTCAGTGCTTGTCCCATTCGTTTGTTTAGTGCTTGTAATTTAATTCTGTCCATGTGTAGTTTTGTTTTTAAGTGAAATATTTAGACTTGAGAGTCCTCAGTGGTTGATACCTTTTAATGGCTAACTGAAAAGATGGTAACAAATTGCAAGCTTTCGAGACTACGCAGGTCTCTTCATCAGGCAAAGACTAAAACAAAAACTGAAGAATCACATATTTATACACAAGAGGACACAGGAATAATGCAATAGGTAAGACAGGTGACGTGAAGCAGAACTGTCATTATGGCAGAAGGATGAACATAAATATGACTAGTTCATAGATAAGGAGTGAAAGTTTTATTACCCTCTGATTGGGGTCTGGTATTGTGTTGTGATGACCCTAAAAGGTCAGGGAAGCAGATTCCTTAATTGTTGTAGAAAGACATAAAACTCTGGGATATATTCATCCCAGCACTAAGAGTGTCAAAGGTCATCATAAGTTTATATTCCCAGACTTTTCTATCCTTCTCAGATTTGAAGTTAGATTTTAATATAAGTAATTCCATATCCGTCATGCTATGACCGGGCATACAAAAGTGTTTTGCCACAGGTAAATCCATTCTCCTTTCTCTTATTGTGTGGCGATGAGAATTCATCCTTGTTCTCAGTTTTTGCCCGGTCTCCCCCACATATAGACCCCCAGTTGGACATTTAGTACATATAATTAGGTACACCACATTAGATGTGATGCAGCTGAAAGTACCTGGTATCTTGTAGTCCTGATGGGAGTTGGGGATCTTTATCCTGTCCGTGGTCATTATAGATGTACAGGTTTTGCATTTCTTTTGTTTGCAAGGAAAGGTACCTGCAGCTGTTGGGGAGGACAGGGAGCTTCTGACAATGATGCTTCTTAGATTTGGGGGCTGCCTAAAACATAGTAGTGGGGGGTCTGGAAATATGGATTGTAATCGGGCATCTTTTTGTAGTAAAGGTTGTAGTTTCCGTGCAGCTCCCCTTAGCATCTCCAGACTTGGATTGTAGGTGACCACTAGAGGCACCCAGTTATTTTCTTCTTTAGCTTTGTAATGTAGCAGGTGATTCCTTGATATTCTGGTGGCTCTTGTAATTTGGTTTTCAATTGTTCTTGGATGGTAGCCCTGGTTCAAAAAAGTCTTTCTGAGGCGACCAAGGTGTTCATCTCTATCCATGGGTTTGGAACATATACGGTTGTATCTGATGGCTTGGCTGTAGACAATAGAGTTTTTTATGTGTTTTGGATGGAAACTGTCCCATTTAAGATATGTTGGACGGTCGATTGGCTTCTGATACAGGGATGTCTCTATTTCATTGTTCTTTAGCTTAATGGTGGTGTCTAAAAAGTTCACTCAGTTCCTTCCAAATTTCAACAGCATCCGCAATAAAACAGCTATTTTTCTGTATTTTGTTTAAAGCTTGAGAGATGGGTTTCAGGAAGCTCAGCATATGTTCAACATTTCTCTTAAGCCCAATGTTGAGGATTTTGGCCGTGACAGTGCCATCTATTTTATCTCGATTTTCTTCACAAAGTGTCATCAGAATAGGCCAGTTTTTGATATACTGCTCAAAACAGTCCACCACAGAGTTCCATCTAACATCTTGTGGGAGCGTTAGCTTGGTTCCACACATCCTTTTCAGAGCTGCTGCAGCAAAATGATTATTACGGAAGTATTTAGCAATTTCAACAACATTAGCCTTTATTTCTGGAACACTTAAGTCTTTGGCTAAGAGGTGCAGCAAATGAGCACTGCAACCATATGTTATTAGCTTTGTATTCCCTCCCTGCTCTTCTAAATTTCTTCTCATCTTGGATACGTTTGCAGCATTGTCAGTGACCAAACTGCGTACTAGACATTTGAATTTTTGTTCACATGTTGTTATAGCTTTTACTGCCACTTCTTGTAAGTATTCTGCTGTGTGTGCATTTCCTGACGTATCAGTTGTTTGTGCAAGGAAGACTTTACCTTCTTCTGTTATACAAGCACATACAATAGGATCATTGTGGATATTACTCCACCCATCAATACTTAGGTTAACAATTTTACCCTCCAGAGCTGTTGCACATTGCTCCATTTCTCTGTCATACACTTGATCCAGCAGTTTCCCTGCAACATCAGCTCTGCTGGGTGGACTGTATCCTGGTCTCAGTGACTGAACCATATTAATGAAATGTGGGTTCTCAGTCAGACGGAAAGAAGAGTTTGTTGCATAAATAAACTGGGCAATTTTTTCATCAATCAACTCTTTTTCTAATCTGCTAGTTCTTATCACAAACCTATCTATGGTGGTTCCAGGAGGTAAAGGTTTTTTCTTCCTTTTGGGTGATGGTGATATGTGGCTGTGGGTGTCTGATGATGATGCTGCTGCTAATGAAGCACTATCCTGGATGGATAACTCTGAAACTGTAGAACAGGATGATGGTGATCTTGGAGGTGGATAGTTTCCAGAATCCATTAATTCCCCTAAACCAAAAAAGTCAATGCTGTTATTTTATTTTTTATACAATTTCTGCTTATTGTACACAACACAGCACTGCCCCAAAAGGAATATTTGTTTTTCTTCATAACTGTACCAAATTAAAGTAACATGCAGTAATAATAAGAAATATAATTTTTCTCATACATGACAGTTCAGTCTTTAGAAATAGGATTCAATAAAAATGTTTACCAACCTGAAGATCCTGCCTTTTCAGAAGTGTTTCTTTGGTCATCTTCATCACCGCACTTCTCATGATGTTGCCTCATTCGCGCCACCAGGCCTTGCATCTCTTTGTTGCATCGTTTGCATTTTGCACGCATGCCTGCCTTACCGATAGGCGAAGGAGCTTCATTAAAATATTCCCAAACTGGGTCTCATTTACGGCCTGCTGCCATTATAAGGAAAGAATGTAATAAACCTCAGATCGTACACACAAACAGATCCAGACTTGTCTGTCTGTGGCTATGCTGCAGTATTGTGCTCAAAGTTTCACTTTCATTTTCTTATCTGCTTGCCCTTCCTCCTCCTCACACTTAGATTCACATTCTTCTTGTGTTGTGCAGATCTATTCCACTCCAAACAATCAGAAACATATTGTCTAACTTCTTGGACTTGGCACTGAAGGGGTTGATTCTGTATTCATATAGGTTTGTAGAACAATAGGATTAAGGTCTTTTTCTCAACTCTGTTCATGTTGTAACATTTTTGCCGTGAAGAGGCTGGGACCTCTGCGGAGTCAAATTCAGTTTTGAGAACTGCGTAAGTAAAGCGAGCGTCTGTGATAATATAGGAGAGAAACTGCCAACTAATCCTACAGAAACCTCTGGAAGAGCATGGCATTGTGAATGTTACACATATACAGCCTTTATTCTACTGAGTTAAACAACTCAGCTTTATCTCATGATGGAAGAACCTTTGGATGGTAAAATATTTTCCTCAAAAAGCAGTTTATTGAAAAAAATCTGATTTAAATCAAAAAAATCCGATTTAAATAAAAATCCGATTTTTTTGATTTTTTAAAAAAATCATTGATTTTTATCCACCCTGCTTTTCATTGCAAAAACTAGTTTTTTGCAAACCATATTTTAAAGAGCTAGATTTTTTTCGATATTTCAGCTCCGTGTCATGTGAAGGCTTGTTTTTTTGAGGGACAAGTTGAAGATTTTATTGGTACCACTTTCAGACAAGTCTATTGATTACTTCCTATTAAAATTTTTGAGGGGCAGACTGAACAAAAACCAAGAATTTCGGGGCTTTTTTTTTTTGTTTAATGTCGTTCTGAATGTGGTAAAGTTAAATAAGCTGGATTACGTACCGGTAATGCTCTTTTAATGAGTCCACGACCGCACCCACTTGGAGAGGGATCCGCCCATAGGAACAGGAAACCTACAGAGATAAAAGAGGGCGGTCCGCCTCTCCTCCTCAGTTGGATTTCAGAGTAACCGGAGGACAGCCAATATTAGGCAATTACCGTATATACTCGTGTATAAGCAGAGATTTTCAGCACCTTTTTTGTGCTTGAAAATGCCCCCTCGGCTTATACACGAGTCATTGGGCAGAAACCAGCGGGGGAGGGGGTGCCGCGGCAGGAGCCTGTGGCTGGGACATCATACTCACCCTCCCCGTGCCATCGCTGAACATCCCGGCAATCCTCCGTTGTACCTGGCTTCCTGCAGCTCTCCTGTGCTGAGCGGTGACGTAATACTGCTCATTAAGGTCATGTAATATGGACGGGACGCCACTCCCGTTTGCAGAGCCTCTGATGTGCCTAAACTGTAGAAACTCCCCACAAGTGACCCCATTTTGGAAACTAGACCCCGCAAAGAACTTCTCTAGATGTGTAGTGAGCACTTTGAACCTCCAAGGGCTACACAGAAGTTTATAACGCCCGGGCATGAAAATAAAAAAAATCATATTTTTTCCACAAACATGATCTTTAGTCCCCAATTTTTTTATTTTCCCAATGTTAACAGGAGAAATTAGACCCCCAAAGTTGTTGTGCAATTTTTCCAGAGTACGCTGATACCCCATATGTGGGGATAAACCACTGTTTGGGCATACGTCGGGGCTTGGAATAAAGGGAGCACTGTTTGATTCCTGCAAATTTTGCGTTCAAAAAGTCAATGGTGGCGCCATGTCGCGTATGGAGACCCACTGATGTGCCTAAATAGTGGAAACCCCTCAATTCTACCCACCCTAACCAACACACCCTAACCCCAACCTACACCCCTAACCTAATCAACCCAACCTACCCTACCAACACACCCTAACCCTAATCCCAACTCTAACCATAAACCTAACCACAAGCCTAACCCTAATCCCAACCCTAACCCCAAAACACCCCTAACACTTATCCTAACTCTAACCACAAAACCTAACCCAAATTCCAACCCTAACCCAAATTCCAACCCTAACCCAAATTCCAACCCTAACCCAAATTCCAACCCTAACCCAAATTCTAACCCTAGTTCTAACCCTAAGGCTGGGTTCATATTGCGTTTTACCAGCCAGTTCAACACGTAGCGTTGACCGGCTGGTAATGGTATAGCATAACGCGATCGCGTTATGCTATACCCGCTAGCGCAGATGAATCATCAGATGATTCATCTGTGCTAGCGGTGACGGAGCTGCAGCCCGTGTCCGAGGCTCCGTCACTGAATGACGGCACGTCGCGAACGCATGCCGCTTTACGGCATGCGTTGCGGCACACAAATGGGGTGAATGGCAGCGTTAACGGACTGCGTTACACCGCGGTGAAAAGCAGTCCATCTAACGGACTGCCATAATGCAATATGAATCCAGCCTAACCCTAACCCTGAGGCCCCGTGCACACGTTGCGGATTCACTTGCAGATTTTTTAAAAATCGCAGGTAAAATGACCTGCGTTTTACCTGCGAATTTAGCGGGATTTGCTGCGGTTTTTCCCTGCAGTTTTACAACTATAATGGAATAGGTGTAAAACCGCTGTGGAATCCGCACAAAGAATTGACATGCTGCAGATTTAAAACCGCAGCAAATCCGCGCTGAAAAATCTGCAGCATGTGCACAGCGTTTTTTTTTTTTTTACCATTTATTTGCATTGTACTGTACATGGTTTCTGGATCTGCTGTGGATCTGCAGCAACATCCGCTGCGGAACCCCAGCAAAATCGGCTGCGGATCCGCAGCAAAATCCGCTGCGGATCAGAGGCAAAATCCGCTGCGGATCAGAGGCAAAATCCGCTGCGGATCAGCAGCTAATCCGCTGCGGATCAGCAGCGAAATCCGCTGCGGATCAGCAGCGAAATCCGCTGGGAATCAGCAGCGAAATCCGCTGGGATCAGCAGCAAATCGCTGCGGATCAGCAGCATAATCCGCTGCGGATCAGCAGCGAATATCCGCTGCGGATCAGCAGGAAATCGCTGCGGATCAGCAGCGAAATCCGCTGCGGAATCCCGCAGCGAAATCCGCTGCGGATCAGCAGCGAAATCCGCTGCGGATCAGCAGCGAAATCCGCTGCGGATCAGCAGCGAAATCCGCTGCGGATCAGCAGCGAAATCCGCTGCGGATCAGCAGCGAAATCCGCTGCGGATCAGCAGCGAAATCCGCTGCGGATCAGCAGCGAAATCCACTGCGGATCAGCAGCGAAATCCACTGCGGATCAGCAGCGAAATCCACTGCGGATCAGCAGCGAAATCCACTGCGGATCAGCAGCGAAATCCACTGCGGATCAGCAGCGAAATCCACTGCGGATCAGCCGCGAAATCCACTGTGGATCAGCCGCGAAATCCACTGTGGATCAGCCGCGAAATCCACTGTGGATCAGCCGCGAAATCCGCTACGGATACGCAGCGAAATCCGCTGTGGTTCAGCAGCGAAATCCGCTGCGGATCAGCAGCGAAGTCCACTGTGGATCAGCCGCGAATTCCGCTACGGATACGCAGCGAAATCGCTGTGGTTCAGCAGCGAAATCCGCTGCGGAACCGCAGCAAAATCCGCAATGTGTGGACAGGGCCTAATAGGAAAAAAAAAAAAAAATCTTTATTTTATTTTTTGTCCCTACCTATGACAGGGGGGGTTCATTTACTTTTTTTTATTTTGATCACAGAGTTTATCACAGTGATCAAAATAAATTTTTGTAGTTTGAAAGGCGCACAAGATGGTGGCGCCCATGAAGAGTCCCGGGCGGATGCCGGGACGGATCAAGGGGCCGCAGAAGACCGGGGGAGGTGAGGACAGGCGTGGGGGGGTGATCGGAGGGCGGGGGGGGAGCGGAGTACACCGGAGGGGAGAGGATCGGAGCGCACAGCAGATGATAGTAACAGCGGTGACCAATCGTCGCCTTGAATCGGTGGCGGCGGCCGATCACCGCCGTTACTCGGTGTGGGGAGGGTGGGAACACAGTGTCCAGCCATGGCCGATGCTATTGCAGCATCGGCCATGGCTGGATTGTAATATTTCACCACTTTTCAGTGGTGAAATATTACTAATCACTCTGATTGGCTGTTTCACTTTTAACAGCCAATCAGAGCGATCGTAACCACGTGGGGGTTAAGCCACCCCCACTGTGGTGATGCGCAAGGGGTCCTGTGCCTGCGGGTCGGGTGACCTTTCAGTAAGCCTGGTCACCCGACCCGCAGAAACATGATTTATAGCATGACGCCTACGTTGGCGTCATGGGTCGGGATGGCACCGGTTTTCATGACGCCAACGTAGGCGTCATGGGTCGGGAAGGGGTTAATTTGTCTGTTGAGGTATGCCACTACTGTGGTGTTGTCCGAAAGGATTCTTACATATTCTCCTTGTAGCTGCGGGAGGAAATTATATAGGGCATGACTCACCGCATTTAATTCTTTTAAATTTGAAGAGGCGTGTATCTGTTCTTTTCCCCACCGGCCTTGGGAAAAGGCTTCCCCCCATGTGAGCTCCCCATCCTGTAAGGCTAGCATCAGTAGTAATGATACGAGAAGGTGTTATTACCCAGTCTACTGCTTCCGATAATTTAGTTTCATCTAACCACCACACTAGGGAACTCATGACTACCTGGGATAAGGAGTTTTATCTGTGAAACAACCTCTAGCATAGGTCTCTTCTGACAGTATTTGGTGCTGTAGATCTCGGGTGTGAAGCTGAGCCCACCTAACTGCCGGAATACACGAAGTGAGGGATTCCAACAGGGACATTGCCTCCCTCAGGGTCATGCGTGGTTTCTTTATAGCTGCCCGACTTTCGTTTTAATTGCTGACATGTTTACCTGTGGCAGTAGACATTATTGCACTGTCGAGTCTAACTGGAGGCCTAAGAAGGACTGAACGGATTGCGGCTCGAGTCTGGATTTCTTGCAGTTTATGAGCCAACTTAGAGCCTGTCGGGATAACATTGCGTCAGTAACTCGTGTGGTACATTGTGCTACAGAGTTTCCTACTATCAAAAAATTATCAAGGTAAGGTATCCTTTTGCCGTAGGAAGGCCATTACTTCCAGCATAACGTTTGTAAAGACTCGTGGTGCGACAGAAAGACCGAACGGCATCGCTGCAAACTGGAAATGATGTATGATGCCGTCTAAGGAGACTGCCACTCTGAGATTTCTGATATCTGGAATGGATGGGAAGATGATAATAAGCATCCTTTAAATCGAAGCCTGCCATCATACAGTTGGGAAAAAAGTTTAATTGTAGATTTGATGGATTCCAATTTAAACTTCACGTTTTGAATGAAAGTATTCAATTTTTTTTAGATTGATAATATTTCTAAATGAGCCGTCCGTTTAGAAACCAGGAAGAGAGGGGAGTAAACACGGATTTTGGTAAGAACTTACCTGTAAAATCCTTTTCAGCGAAGAAGGAAGGGAGACACAGTCATTACTAGTGGGTAGGCGGAGCCCACATAGGATAAACACACCTCAGATTAAAAAGTGTTGACCGGCCCCTCCAGCTATATAGGGCTCCTCCTACTCCAGCTCTCCAGTCGTACCCAAGCTTAAGGAAGAGCAAATATCACCAGCGTAGCAACATAACCCCTTCTGAAGGACTTCAGAGAAAAAACAAGAAACAGGTTATGCATATAGCCGAAACAACCACACAGTCCAGGTACTACTCACTGAACCTGACCACTGCGATGAGCTGGCAATGCTGGAACAGAGCCTTAGCGCGCCGACCTCAGCCCAGATAAACGCTATCAGAGAAGGGTCACGCCGCATCTGAAAACACAACAACACACTTCTGCCATGGGAGGGAGCTGTGTCTCCTTCCTTCTTCGCTGAAAAGGATTTTACAGGTAAGTTCTTACCAAAATCCGTGTTTCAGCTGCAGATGAAGGAAGGGAGACACAGTCATTACTAGTGGGACGTCCCAAAGCAGTCCAAAAATAAGGGTGGGCAAAAAACCAAAAGAGGCAGATACCCAACAACCTAGATAAATGCGCAAATAGCGCTAACTATAAGTTCCCAAGAACTTTTAAACTACAGCCGCCTGCAGGACCCTACGTCCTAAGGCTGCATCAGCGGAAGCACTAACATCCACCTTATAAAATTTTGTAAATGTGTGGACGGAACGCCAAAGTCGCCGCCCGGCAGAGCTGAGCTGCCGAGGCTCCTTGGTGGAAAGCCCAAATCTTAATCGGGCAGGGTTCGCCCTTAAGTCGGTAAGCCTCTAAAATGGCTGACCGAATCCAACGAGCTATAGAATCCTTGGAAGCTCGTTGCCCACGTCGACGACCTGCTGGAATCACAAACAGAGAATCCGACTTCCGAAAATTTTGAGTAATGGACAAATAAAACTTTAAAGCCCACACCAAATCCAATGTGTGCAAGGCTCGTTCTTTCGCATTCCTTGGCTCCGGACAGAGCGAGGGCAACACAATATCCTGGTTAACATGAAACTGCGATACTACTTTAGGTAGAAAGTCGCCACGTGTGCGAAGCACTATGCGATCTGGGAAAAACGCCAGAAAGGGAGGCGAGCAAGAGAGAGCCGCCAACTCAGAAACCCTTCTCAAAGAAGTGACCGCCACTAAGAAGGCAACCTTCCAAGAAAGCAAAGAAAGGCTAACAGAGTCCATAGGCTCAAAAGGCCCATGTTGAAGAGCTTTAAGACAAGATTGAGCCACCAGGGCGACACAGGCGCCTTCCGCGGCGGAAACTGACGAGTTACTCCGCGAAAAAAGGAACGTACGTCCCTATGTGAAGCGATAGCCTTCCGAAATAGCAAGGACAGAGTAGAAACTTGCCCCTTCAAAGTGCTAACTGCCAAACCCCTGTCCAGCCCGTATTGCAAAAAGGCCAACAAATTGGGAATGGAAAAACTCCTCGGGTTCCTAGAAGAACCTGAACACCACGAAAAGAAGGCTTCCCAAGTCTTATGATAAATTCTAGTGGCAGCCGGACCTCTGGCAGCTCGCAGAGTGGCAATGACTTCGGCTGAAAAACCTTGACGGGTCAAGATTTCGGTCTCAAGAGCCACGCCGTCAAACGCAGACTTCAGGTCCGGGTGATGAACGGGCCCTTGGGTTAACAGGTCCGGGCGAAGAGGGAGTGGAAGTGGAGGCGCTGCCAGAAGCGACACCAGCGTCGAGAACCACGTCCTCCTTGGCCAATCTGGGGCTATCAATATAGCCGGGACTCTCTCCAGTCTGATTCGACGCAAAACCAGAGGAAGTAAGGATATCGGCGGGAACACATAAATTAGCTCAAAATGGTCCCAAGGAGACACCAGAGCATCCACCGCCACAGCCTTCGAGTCCTTGTACCTGGACATGAATGTCGGTAACTTGGCATTGAGCCTGGATGCCATCACATCCACTTGGGGAGTTCCCCAACGGGAGCACAGCAGTGCAAAAATTTCCGGATGAAGACTCCATTCTCCGGAATCCATCTTTTTGCGACTCAGGAAGTCCGCTGTGATATTCTGAACTCCTGGAATGTGAATCTCAGAGATGGCTGGCACCCTGGCCTCGGCCCATACCAGGATTCGAGACACTTCCATCATGAGCCTGAAGCTCCTCGTTCCACCTTGATGGTTGATATACGCGACCGCCGTCGCGTTGGCTGTCTGCACTCGGACTGGTAGACCGCTTAAAGGGACCGTCCAGTGTTGGAGGCAAAGAAAAATTGCCCTCAATTCCAGGATGTTATCGGCAGGACAGACTCTTCCAATGACCATACCCCCTGAATCCAAAGACCGTTCCAGACGCCCCCCCAGCCCATCAGGCTGGCATCGGTGGTTATGATCGACCACCTTGGAGGAAGGAAAGACTTCCCCAGGGATAACGCTTCCGACGTAACCACCATTCTAGCGACTCTCTCACCCTGTGGGAGATGATGACACTGCAATCCAGTGAAAACCGTGATCGATCCCAACGGTTCAAGATGAGCATTTGGAGAGCCCTGGAATGAAATTGGGCAAACGGAATTGCTTCCATTGACGCCACCATCAAACCCAGAAGGCGCATACACCTTCGAAGGGACATTGCTGTCGCAGACTTCATACCCTGCACATGGTGAAGAAGACTCGCTTGCTTGTCTGAGGGCAGAGACACCACTGCTCGTACTGTGTCGAACTGCATTCCCAAAAACAGGATTGACTGCGACGGTTCCAGGGATGACTTCTCCCAATTGATCAGCCACCCGAAGTCCTCCAGGAGCTGAAGGGATAAATCGCGAGCCGTCACCGCCTCCTCCTTTGAGGACGCCACAATCAAAAGGTCGTCCAGATAGGGAAGAATCGTAATCCCCTGTCTTCGCAGAATCGCCATGAGAGGAGCCAGAATTTTTGTAAAAACTCTGGGTGCTGAGGCCAGACCGAATGGCAGGGCCACAAACTGGTAATGGTCCTGACCTATGGCAAAACGCAGGAAACGCTGGTGGGCCCTTCCGATGGGGACATGCAAATAAGCGTCGCGAATGTCGATTGACACCAGAAAATCGTTCTGTGACAAGGCCGCCACAACGGAGCGAAGTGATTCCATTCCGAATTTCTGGGTGAGGACATGCCGATTTAATCTTTTGAGATCCAGAATGGGACGAAAATTGTCCTCCTTTTTGGGGACTACAAAGAGGTTGGAATAAAAACCTCTTCCTTGGTCCTCCGGTGGAACTGGTACCACCACACCCCTCTGTAGAAGGGAATCGACCTCCCGTAGTAGAGCGGCAATTAGCCCGGGCTCTGACGGAATGCGGGATAGGCAAAAACTGTCTGGGGGTCGAGAAAGAAACTCTATGAAGTAGCCTGCCGACACGACCCACGTCACCCAGGTGTCCGACACGCGGGAAGCCCAAGTCGGCTTGAATTCGAGCAGGCGACCTCCCACTCGAGAGCCCTCGAGTGAGACCCTGGCGTCAGTCCGCTTTAGCGGGCTTTTTGTCAGCTTCCCGCTTGTCTTGGCGGAAGCTCTGTTTCCAGGGAGTGCGAGATTTCTGAGCGCTCTTTCTTCCCGAAAAAGAAGGACGACCCGATCCCCAAGAGGGCTGACCAAACCATCCCCTGGACCGAAAGGACCGCCGACTACCACCGGTACTAGGCCTGCCAGACGCAGAAGCCACAGTCTTCGCTGCGGTAAAGCCGTTTCTTTTGCCTTTGCTTTGGCAATCAGCTCCGTGAGGCCAGATCCAAATAGCTGACCACCTTTGTAAGCTAAGGAAAGCAAACCTTGCTTGGAAACCGCGTCTCCGGTCCACTGTCTAAGCCACAGAGCTCTCCTGACTGTGATCGCCGAGGATTGTGCTCTGGAAAGCATGGAGGCAGTATCCAAACCTGCATCACTGCCATATCGAGCTGCATTCTCCAATGACTTGAAAAGCCCCTCTACCTCAGATAGTGGGGATCCATCTTGCCACGCCGTCCGTAGACGGTCTAACCAGCTTAAGGAGGCTTTACAAGCACACATGGATCCTAGCACAGCTCTGAATCCATGACCCGCGGCCTCGTAGATGGATTTCGCCGCCATCTCCGTTTTTCTGTCCAGCGGATCCTGCAGACTCGCCTTCCCTTTAACAGGAAGTAATGAGGATTTGCTAAGCTGGGATAAAGGGACATCCACTTCAGGAGAAGGAATCCAATTAGTAATCAACTCCGTAGTACACGGATACAGCGTCTCGAAAAAACCGTGTCCCCTGAAAACGTTTATCTGGACACAGGCGTTCCTTCTCCACTGCCTCATTAAGCTCATCCAGAGATGGTAAGGCTGATCGCGACCTATGCGGCTCCTGAAAGATCCGGGCCAACTTACCAGGACGTCTAGTTACCTCCTCTGGTAACTAACGCCTCCCTCATGGCTCCAATAAAAGCCTTTGTACGGCTCAAAAGAGAGGCAGATTGAGCCTGCCGATCCTCCTCTTTATCCAATCGGATATCTCACCATCTGAGCTTGGAGGGGAACCCTCCATATCAGAAATCTCTGAGTCGCTACGCGAGAAAGATGGCACCGGCCTGTGTCGCTTCCTGCCATGAGAGGATCTAGCTGACACCCAATAACCTAGAAGGTCAGACAGGCCATCAATAGAACGAGCGAGGGCATCCATTTTGGCGTCCCTGTAACCTCCGACTGCTGCGCTTGACGCCGTCGAGGTCTGCGTGTCAGATACGCGAGGCTGATCCTGTAGCGGATCTGGGAGACGGTCCGCTCCTGGACCCTGATCCGACATGCCGTCACACAGTATATGACAGGTAAAAACCTGACAGCACCAGAACAGTGTGGATTTCAAAGGCAAAAATGAACGCTGAAGGGTTAAGCTTCTTAAATAGAGAGCTACCCCAGCTGTCTCCCAAAAAAGGGTTAACCAAAGAATGGGTTAATGTTGCAGACTCTCCACAACCCTTATTTAATGAAAAAGGTGTGCGAGCCGCAGGTGCCTCTTATGAGGCTAACAGCTGCAGGACAGTGTTCAAAAGTATGCCACATAAAACAAGAACGCCAACGAGATCGCTAACATATTGCGCTGAATTGTATATCGCAATACCAAAGTCGCTAAAGAGATCGCTAACCACTTATGCGTCGTCAATGAGACCGCCCACCGTGGAAGCTACTAGCGACATAAAAAATTATCGCAAAAGAAAAACGATCGCAAAACTATGCGTCGCTATTGTGATCGCAGCGGGAGCGTTCTGTGTGACAATACCTTGTCCTGCGCTGAGGGGGTCAAGCTTCTGCCCTGACAGGTAGAGGCAACTCACCCAGCTGGCCGTGGTCTCCTTTCGGTCGGTCGGGGAGAGCGGAGAGTGAGGAGCCCGAGGAGGCCGTCAGTAATGGCCGCCGCGCTAGAGAGATCTAAACCGGAAGAAAAAAGGGCAGGACAAGGCGCGCGCTCAGAGCGCTTCCTGCCTATGAAAAAATGGGAGAGCGCGAAGCCACGCCCCCCGCCGGTTTCAAAAAAGCGCGCGACTCACTCCGCTCTCCGCTCCCATGTCCTGCAGGCAATCCACCTGCGGACAAAAGTACACAATCACCACACATGAATACATGTAGGAGCGGCTGCCGCAGCGGCCGCTAAAGCACTCAAACACATTAACATGTGGAGTACTCACCCAGCTGAGCGCCACAGGGACCCCTCAGAGATTTGTGGCGCTGCCCGTAGCTTCCCCCCAGGGCGGGGAACGCAGTGACCCCAGAAGAGCGGTTTGCGTCCCCGCCAGGGAAGCAATCCTCATCCCCCAGGGCCGGCAGGGTTCTGCAGGGACCACCTTATAAGGTAATACAGATCCACCAAGGGTGAGGTGGGAGTCAGCAGCGCTGAGACCCGAGACCTCTAGACCACTTCTGGTGATCCAAGTCTCTGTCCGACTAAAATAAAAAAAGTCTTCTGAGGAGCTGCTTCCAGCAGCGACTATCCTCTGTGAACCTCAAATTTTAGACTGGAGAGCTGGAGTAGGAGGAGCCCTATATAGCTGGAGGGGCCAGTCAACACTTTTTAATCTGAGGTGTGTTTATCCTATGTGGGCTCCGCCTACCCACTAGTAATGACTGTGTCTTCCTTCCTTCATCTGCAGCTGAAAATCCTCTCCCTTCCTGCTCTCCGGGTACACGGACCAATACGTTTTTAATTACCAGGCTCCGAATCTCATTTTCAAGGGCTTGTTGTTGTACTGGGCAGCTGAGGGATGTTATAATGAATGAATTATGGGGAACATGAAGGAATTTTATTTTTTATCCATGTTCAATTATATCCAGGACCCATAGACTGGCAGAAATTTTACCCCATTCCTGGAAGAATCTCAGTCTTCCCCCTACTGGGGGGACTGGTTGTTCATTATCTGTCCTTACGGAAGGTAGGTCATCTAAACATAGCACCTTTGTTTTTTCCTTCCTTTGTCGGCCAGCGGTTTTGGTTTTCGGTCGATCTTCCTCTACCAAATGATCGTCTCCTAAACGCCCTCCTATAAGATGGAAGAGGGGGGTTAGGGAAGGCCTTTTTTCTCTCTATGGCCTTTGTGAGGAGTCGTCCAAGGTCTTTTTAAACAAAAACGCACCATCGCAGGGAATAGCACAGAGTTTTGCCTTGGACTGTGTCCCCTCTCCAGCTTTTGAGCCACGGACTACGTCTGGCGTTGCTGAATAGACCTGCTGTTCTGGCAGTCAGGCGCAGTGAATTAGCCGAAGCGTCGGCTATACAAGCGGCCGCTCCTCGGATTAGGGGAATGGCGGCTCGTACTCTGTCTCTAGAAATCTTCTGCTCTATCTGCTGGTCGAGCTGATCGATCCAAACCAGCATAGAACGGCCCTTACAAGTACTGGCTATTGCTGGCTTAAACGTGCCTGCAGCTGCTTCCCATGCTCTTTTAACGAGGCCTCGGCTTTGCAGTCAAGGGGATCTTTTAGTATTCCTGCGTCTTCTGCTGGCAAGGATGATTGTTTTGAGGAGGAGGCAACTGCCGCATCAACTCTTGGAACCCTAGACCAGTTTGACAGTTCCTCATCGCTGAAGGGGTACCTTCTCTTTGAGCCTGAAGGAATAAATAATAATAATAATCTTTATTTTTATATAGCGCTAACATATTCCGCAGCGCTTTACAGTTTGCACACATTGTCGTCGCTGTCCCTGAAGGGCTCACAATCTAGATTCCCTATCTGTATGTTTTTGGAATGTGGGAGGAAACCGGAGAACCCGGAGGAAACCCACGCAAACACGGGGAGAACATACAAACTCCTTGGAAGGAAGATAACCCCTTTGGTCTTGTTTACCCCATTCCTTCTTAATTAAGGTTTTAATAGCCGGAATTACGGGAAATGCTCTCCTTTTCCTGTCTGCTAGACCTGCAAACATTACCTCCTGAGTAGTTTGCAGTCCCTTCAAATCTGAACCATAGTGTTCCTTACAGATTTTACCAGACTGTCCATATTTTTTACGGGAAAATATGAGCGTTCCTCTATGTCTGAGGAGGATGAGGACGCGGATGACTCTGCAGTATCTGATACTACCACCTCTTCCGGATCGGAGTCTGAGCTGGAACTTATTAATTTTTTCGTTTTCCTGCGTGTGGGTTAATTAGCTGACTGATTTAGTGCCTGTAGTTCTTCCCTTATTATAGCTCTAATGTCCGAAGTTGAAACAGACGCTTGCTGCACCGTTTCCTTAATACATTTTGCGCACAATCTCTTAGTATAGGTTTGAGATAGGGGACACCTACAAAGGCCACATTCTTTGTTTTGTTTTTTTTTAGCCTGGGATGATTCACCCAGAAGGAGATAGAGGGAGAGAGAGTATGTCGTCAGCTTTATAGGCAGATGGTTATAAACTCAACCAGTGAAGCTGCCGGTACTGATTCAGAAGACGGCGGAACAGGTTTCGTGGCGTGAATTCTGTGGCTTGCGTCCGAGGAACCTCTATTAGAGTGGTCTCTGGACAGAGCTGCAGTATCCTCTGCCAGGGGACGAGTGCCTTGTCTTGGAGACGACATGCTTGCATGCTATATTCTATCTTGCAGGGCTTTTAATCAGCCCCAAACACCTGTGCTGCTCTCCGGTACCTCCCCCCCAGGAGTAGGCGTGGCATGCCTGCGTGGCTCAGTATCTGGCTCTGAAACCACGCTGCATTGTATGAGACATATGCCACAGTTTTTCTTTTTTGTTATAAAAGGTTGCTGGCACTTTTTTTTTTTTTTTTTGAAGTGGCGCGAGAATAGCGCGCTCTATGTCACCAGGGTTCATTTACGTACCCCTATTCAAGTTCCACGCCGTACAGACTTTTTTTTTTGTATGGCCATTCCCGGGGGGTGGGGAGCGTACAGCAGGCAAAGTGCAGTCCCTGCTACTCTCGGGACCGCGCGCGCCTCACCTAGGGAACCTCCGGTGACCCGGAAGTTCCCTCTTACCACTTCCTGTCGCGGTGTGCTGTGTCTTTCGGCGTGCGCTGCTGCCAGCACTCCTGCAGGACATGGAAGCTCTCTTCTTCCCTCCGGTCCTACGCGGGTCTTGGCAGCTATAACCGGACCCCCACGCGCGCTATGGCACAGGAACTGCGGGCGGCCCTCCCCAGACACGACGGTCCTGGAACACCGCTTCAGACGAGGGGGGAGCCGGAATACTGCACTCCCCCGACGCTGCTTCTGGACCGGAGCCCCTGTCGTTTACGTGGAAACTGCACAGGCGGCTACTTAGACCAGGTATTTCTTTTCTTTGTAGGAAAATCCTGTGGTTCCCTTTAGGAACAGGAAACCAACTGAGGAGAGGCGGACCGCCCTCTTATCTCTGTAGGTTTCCTGTTTCTATGAGAGGATCCCTCTCTCCAAGTGGGTGCTGTCGTGGCGAAGAGTAAAAAGGCAGCTTTATTCCTTGGGTCAGTACGATTAAGGCAATACCCCATTTATATTTTTTATGTTTTGGAGCTTTTACACAAACTATTTTATATTCGGCGGTAGAACGCATTTTATATTTTTGTGGTGTTCACTAAAGGGGTTAACTAGTAGGACAATTTGATAGGTTGGGTCGTTCCAGACATGGCGATACCAAGTGTGTACTATTGGTTTTTTTTGTCCATACAAAATATATTTGATTTTTCTTTTTTTTTTTTTTATTTTTGCAGTTTTTAAAACTTTTTGTTTTTACTTTGTCCCACTATGGGACTATAATTTTTTTTTTGCAGGCTGATCACTTGTTTAGCATGGGGATGCAGCAGCTGCACTGACAAAGTTTTTGAAGCCAGCAAATAGGCCAAGTCAAAAACTTGAATAAGACTCATGGTAGACACTTACCCAAGGAAGTCCTAGTCATTTGGAAAGATATCCTTACTAATATGGATTATTTATACATGTAGACTGACATAAGGTGTCACAAAAGCCTGTTCTTGATTTTTTTTTTCCTTTCATTTGATATTGCATTTAAAGTGGATAATAGCGCCTGTTATTTTTGTCAAGTCCTTTACCACCCTATTATAATATACAGTGCGGAAAAAAAGTATTTAGTCAGCCATTAATTGAGCAAGTTCTCCCACTTAGAAAAGATGAGAGAGGCCTGTAATTGACATCAACGGTAGACCACAACTATGAGATTCAAAATGAGAAAACAAATCCAGAAAAATCACCTTGTGTGATTTGGAAAGATTTATTTTGCAAATTATGGTGGAAAATAAGTACCGTATATACTAGAGTATAAGCCGACCCCCCCGCCCCCCTAATTTTGTCACAAAAAACTGGGAAAACTTATCGACTCGAGTATAAGCCTAGGGTGGAAAATGAGGCAGCTACTGGTAAATTTCAAAATTAAAAATAGATAGATACCAATAAAAGTAATTATGTATTATGCCCCACAAGATGCTCCATAGATTGTGCCCCATATGCTGCCCATGTATTATTATTATTATTTATTTATTTATATAGCACCATTGATTCCATGGTGCTGTACATGAGAAGGGGTTACATACAAATTACAGATATCACTTTCAGTAAACAAACTAACAATCACAGACTGGTACAGAGGGGAGAGGACCCTGCCCTTTCGGGCTTACATTCTACAGGATGGGGGACGGAGACAGCAGGTTGGTGGGTTGCAGCAGTTCCGGTAGTGGTGAGGAGGCAGCGGGGTCATTGCAGGCTGTAAGCTTTCCTGAAGACATGTGTTTTCAGGTTACGTCTGAAGGATCCGAGAGTGGTTGATAGTCGGACGTGTTGGGGCAAAAAATTCCAGAGGATGGGGGATATTCGGGAGAAGTCTTGGAGGCGGTTGGGTGAGGAGCGAATAAGTGTGGAGGAGAGAAGGAGGTCTTGGGAGTACCGGAGATTAACTGAGGGAAGGTATCGGGAGATTAGTTCAGAGACATATGGAGGAGACAGGTTATAGATGGCCTTGTAGGTCAGTATTAGTAATTTGAACTGGATTCGCTGAGGGAATGGGAGCCAGTGAAGAGATTTGCAGAGGGGAGATGCGGAGGAGTAGCGAGAGAGAAAATGAATTAGTCGGGCAGCAGAGTTAAGGATGGACTGGAGAGGTGCGAGTGTGTTAGCAGGGAGGCCAGAGAAAAGGATGTTGCAGTAGTCGAGGCGGGAGATGATGAGGGCATGCACAAGCATTTTAGTAGAGTGAGGGTTGAGGAAGGGACGGATTCTGGAAATAGTTTTGAGCTGGAGGCGACAGGAGGTAGAAAGAGCTTGGATGTGTGGTTTGAAGGACAGGGCAGAGTCAAGGGTTACTCCGAGGCAGCAGACCTCCGGTACGGGGGAAAGCGTGGTGCTGTCAATTGTTATAGATAGGTCAGGTAAGGAAGATCTGTGAGATGGGGGAAAGATGATGAGTTCAGATTTGTCCACATTGAGTTTGAGGAAGCGGGAGGAGAAGAAGGAGGATATGGCTGATAGACACTCAGGGATTCTGGACAGCAGAGAGGTGGGACTTTATGAGTTGCCCCAGGACAAGTGTATAGATTGAGAAGAGTAGGGGTCCTAGAACAGAGCCTTGGGGGACTCCAACAGAGAGAGGGTGGGACGAGGAGGTAGTGTGGGAGTGGGAGACGCTGAATGTGCGGTTGGAAAGGTATGAGGAGATCCAGGATAGGGCGAGGTCCTTGATGCCAAAGGAGGAGAGAATCTGTAGTAGAAGGCAATGGTCAACTGTGTCGAAAGCAGAGGACAGGTCAAGAAGGAGGAGTATAGAGTATTGTCCGTTAGCTTTGGCTGTAAGTAGGTCGTCAGTAATTTTGGTCAAGGCTGTTTCAGTGGAATGATGGGGGCGGAAACCAGATTGTAGATTATCAAAGAGCAAGTTAGATGAGAGATGGGAGGAAAGTTCAGCATGGACGTGCTGTTCCAGGAGTTTGGAAGCGAGTGGGAGCAGCGATATTGGGCGATAGCTGGACATAGCGGTTGGGTCGAGGTTGGCTTTTTGAGGATAGGCGTGATTGTGGCATGTTTGAAAGCAGAAGGGAAGGTACCAGAAGTTAGTGATAGATTGAAGAGGTGGGTTAGTGATGGGATAAGAGTGGTGGCGAGGTTGGGGAGGAGGTGGGATGGGGTTGAGTGCACAAGTGGTGAGGTGTGATTTGGAGAGAAGATGAGCAAGCTTCCCCTCCGTGATGTTGGGTAAGGAGGTTATGGGGTTTGGGCATTGGTCAGATATACAAAGGGGTTGTGGTGGTTGAATAATAAAGACTTGCCGTGTTTGGTCTAACTTGTTTTTGAAGTGCATGGCGAAGTCCTCAGCAGAGATAAGGGAGGTAGGAGGGGGCAGTGGTGGGCGGAGGAGGGAGTTAAAAGTATTGAACAATTGTTTGGGGTTGTGGGATAAGGAAGATACAAGGGATGTAAAGTAGGCCTGTTTAGCAGAGGTGAGAGCTGATTTGAATGCAAGTGTTGCTTGTTTGAGTGCAGTGAAGTCGTCTTGTGAATGCGTTTTCTTCCAGCGCCGTTCAGCAATTCTGGATGCTTGCCGAAGCTTTTTTGTGGTGTTATTGTGCCAGGGTTGTCTATTGATTTGTCGCCGTCTGTTATGCATGACAGGGGCGACCGAGTCGATGGCTGATGCAAGAGTGGCATTGTAGAAACTAGTGGCAGTGTCTGTCGTGGAGTGAGGATATGTATTGTGCCCCATATGCTGCCCATGTATTATGCCCCATATGCTGCCCCATGTATTATGCCCCATATGCTGCCCATGTATTATGCCCCACAAGATGCTCCATAGATTGTGCCCCATATATTATGCCCATATGCTGCCCATGTATTATGCCCCATATGCTGCCCCATGTATTATGCCCCACAAGGTCCTTTATGCTGCCGCTGCAAATGAAAAAAAAAAATTGACACCTCTCGTCGCTGAGGGCCAGGTGTCTCAGGACACCGGCGTGCTATGGGGTACAGGTGTCACCGCTGGCTCAGGCTCCAGCACCTGCAATATTCACCTGTCCCCGTTGCACCAATGCGCCCCGCTGTCTTCCGGGTCCTCCAGCAGTGAATGCTCAGGCAGAGGGCGCAGAGCGCCCTAACTACATCATCGCGCCCTCTGACCTGAACATTCACAGCTAGAGGACACAGCGGCGCGCAGCGGTGGACCGGGGACAGGTGAATATGGAATATACTCACCCCCTCCAGGAGCGTCTCTGCAGCCACTGCTCTTCTCCCACGGTCTCCGGCGCTATGCCCAACTACAGCGGTCACATGGTACCGCTCATTAAAGTCATGAATATGTGCATATTCATGACTTTAATGAGCAGTACCAACGGACCGCTGAACACAGGCGCCGGAGACCGTGGGAGAAGAGCAGGAGCTGAAGAGACCGCGCCAGGAGGGGGTGAGTATATAGGACAGCTGCGCTCCCCCTCCCCGCCGACCCCCCGGTATATGACTCAATTATAAGCCGAGAGGGGGACTTTCAAAAAATGGGTCCTAAAAAAAAATGGGCTGAAAATCTCGGCCTATACTTGAGTATATATGGTATTTTGTCACCTAAAAACATGCAAGATTTCTGGCTCTCACAGACCTGTAACTTCCTAAGAGGCTCCTCTGTAATCCACTCATTACCTGCAGTAATGGCACCTGTTTGACCTTGTTATCAGTATAAAAGACACCTGTCCACAACCTCAAACAGTAACACTCCAAACTCCACTATGCTGAAGACCAAACAGCTGTCGAAGGACACCAGAAACAAAATTGTAGCCCTGCTCCAGGCTGGGAAGACTGAATCTGCAATAGGAAAGCAGCTTGGTGCGATGAAATCAACTGTGGGAGCAATAATAAGAAAATGGAAGACATACAAGACCACTGATAATCTCCCTCAATCTGGAGCTCTACGCAAGATCTCACCCTGTGGGGTCAAAATGATCACAAGAACAGTGAGCAAAAATCCCAGAACCACACGGGCACGGGGGGACCTAGTGAATGACTTACATAGAGCTGGGACCACCGTAACAAAGGGTACCATCAGTAACACACCATAGAGCATTTGGATTATCCAGAAGAGTATTAGGAGAATGTCATATGGTTTGATGAAATCAAAGTAGAACTGTTTGGTAGAAACAAAACTCGTCGTGTTTGGCGGAGACCATACTGAGTTGCATCCAAGGAACACCATAACTACTATGAAGCATGGGGTGTCAACATTGTGTTTTGGGGCTGTTTCTCTGCAAAGGGACCAGGACGACGGATCACTGTACATTAAAGAATGAATGAGGCCATGTATCATGAGATTTTGAGTGCAAACCTCCTTCCATCAGCAAAAGATTTGAAGATAAACATGGATGGGTCTTTCAGCATGATCATGATCCCAAGCACACCTTCAGGGCAACGAAGGAATGGCTTTGTAAGAAGCAAATGAAGGTCCTGGAGTGGCCTAGCCAGTCTCCAGATCTCAACCCCATAGAAAACCTTTGGAGGGATTTGAAAGACCAAGTTGCCCAGCGACAGGCCCAAAATATCACTGCTCTAGAGGAGATCTGCATGGAGGAATGGGCCAACATACCAACAGTGTGTGCCAACCTTGTGAAGACTTACAGAAAATGTATGACCTCTGTCATTGCCAACAAAGTATATAACAAAATATTGAGATGAACTTTTGTTAATGAGCAAATACTTATTTTCCACAATAATTTGCAAAATAAATGTTGCCAAATCAGGCAAGATGATTTTCTGGATTTGTTTTCTCATTTTGACTCTCATAGTTGTGGTCTACCTATGATGTCTATTACAGGCCTCATCTTTTTAGGTAGGAGAACTTGCACAAATGGTGGCTCACTAAATACTTTTATTCCCCACTGTAGTTACATCACAATGGGACTTTGCCTGTATGATTAGATTAGGTATTTTACATCTCCCTTGTAAACACTGGATTAAATAAAAAGCACGATAATCAGAAAAGCTCATACCACCACTATACATTTGTGTTGTATGGATCGGTAATACAGTGCACAAAGATTGCTTTTGGGCCATAAAGCACTATGAACCTGCTGCAAGAAATGCCACTATAGAAATGCTGATCTGTCACAATAGCCCTCATCACAGGAACCCTGGGGACTGATGAGCTCCAGGGATTCCCCAGAACACAAGACTTGTCACTTTACTACAGGGAAGGCTAACTGATTTCAGCCTGCTCAAAGATTATATGCAAAGCAGTAAAACATCTGAGGCAAATTAGCCCTGCAGAAGAATTATTCAAGATTTATCCATCCCTGCACCAAGCTTATAGTCAGGAAATGGCATTAAAGCAGGGGTAGGCAATTAATTTTTCCAAAGGGCCAGATGAGAGATCGTGACTGTTGTGAAGGGACAAACCAAACGGCTGAAATTAATTCTGCTCAATAATACCGTAAATGTATTTTATTAAATTGTATCACTTACTGTTAAACAGAATTAAGTATGCTGAAATCCCCCCCATATAATGAATAAGCACAGACACTATATACCACAAGAGCCCCCACATAGACTCCTATGTACATACAGACATCCCATACACATGGAGAAGGAAACACACCTTCATTATCGTGGTGCTCTGCTCCTGTCTCCGCTGCACTGACTTTCCTCTAATGTTTTCACCGCTGTCTGCATCCAGATAGCTGTGATGGTGGCGGCGAATGACAGCAGGCGGGAAAGGGCACGGTGCGACCCATGAGCCACTGTTTCAGCCCTTCCCAGGTCTGCATTAAGTGATCCGCTCTCCTCCAGTACCAGTTGGTAACTTGTTTTGTTTAAGATTATTGTACTCATTTTGTTATGTATACCCCTTTTCACATGTAAAGCACCATGGAATAAATGTATGTTTCCACGGCGGACCTCTTGCAACGTAAATTGAAATGCTGTGAATTTTTTTTTATCTTGCAGTGCCGGTCAATTTACACCAATTTTGTGCAGCATGCGCATGATATGTCTATACTCTTTAGTGCAAAATGACACACAGCTAAGTCAGCATTGGAGTGAGCGTTTGGAGGGAGTTCCCTCCACACATGATAAACAGCCGTCAAGTCACATAGCTGGCATTTGTGTGTAACAGCAGCGGCCAGAGTGGAGTTCAGATTGCTGTTGTCAAAGGAGAGACCCAGAGCTCCCAATCAGTGGCGTGACCGGGGATATACAGAGCTCAGCATTCACAGAACTGCCAGATCTGCAGAAGATGAAACGGATTTTATCAAAGTAACAGCAAGCAGTTCATTAACCTCTTTACCCCCAAGGGTGGTTTGCACATTAATGACGGGCCAATTTTTACAATTCTGACCACTGTCCCTTTATGAAGTAATAACTCTGGAACACTTCCATGGACCCTGGCGATTCTGACACTGTTTTCTTGTGACATATTGTACTTCATGTTAGTGGTAAAATTTCTTTGATATAACTTGCGTTTATTTGTGAAAAAAGCGGAAATTTGGCGAAAATTTCACAATTTTTCAACTTTGAATTTTCATGCCCATAAATCACAGCAATATGGCACACAAAATACTTAATAATACATTTACCAGATGTCTACTTTACATCAGCACAATTTTGGAACCAAAATTTTTTTTTTTGTTAGGATTAAAAGTTAACCGGCGATTTCTCATTTTTACAACACCATTTTTTTGGGGGGGATCACATTACATTTGAAATCACTTTGAGGAGTCTATATGATAGAAAACACCCAAAAGTGACACCATTCTAAAAACTGCACCGCTCAAAACCACATTCAAGTTTATTAATCCTTCAGGTGCTTTACAGGAATTATTTGAATATTTAAAAAAAAAAAAAAAAAGTGAATATATAATTTTTTTTTCTGAAAAAAAATTATTTCAGGTCCAATTTTTTTTTTATTTTCCCAAGGGTAACAGGAGAAATTGGACCCTGAAAGTTATTGTGCAATTTGTCCTGAGTACGCCAATACCCCATATGTGGGGAGGGGGGGTGAAACAACGTTTCGGCGGACGGCAGAGCACAGACAGGAAGGAGCGCCGTTTGACTTTTTCAACGCAAAATTGGCTGGAATGGAGATTGGACGCCATGTCGCGTTTGGAGAGCCCCTGATGTATCTAAACAGTGGAAACCCCCAATTCTAACTCCAACTACCTAACCTCAACACACCCCTAACCATAACCCTAATCTCAGCCCTAACCCTAACCGGAAAATGGAAATCAACACATTTTTTTAAATTTTATTATTTTTCTCTAACTAAGGAGGTGATAAAGGGGGTTTGATTTACTATTTATAGCGGGTTTTTATAGCGGTTTTTTATATTTGGCTACTGTAACACGCTAAAAGACGCTTTTTACTGCAAAAAAATTTTTTTGCATCACCACATTTTAAGAGCTATAATTTTTCCATATTTTGGCCCACAGAGTCATGTGAGGTCTTGTTTTTTGTGGAACGAGTTGACGTTTTTATTGATACCATTTTCAGGCACATGACATTTTTTGATCGCTTTTTATTCCGATTTTTGTGAGGCAGAATGAACAAAAACCAGCAATTCAGTAATTTCTTTTGGGGGAGCCTTTATACGGTTCTGCGTGTGGTAAAATTGATAAAGCAGTTTTATTCTTCGGGTCAGTACGATTACAGCGATACCTTATTTATATAATTTTTTTATGTTTTGGCGCTTTTATACAATAAAAACAATTTTATATAAAAATTATTATTTTTGCATCGCTTTATTCTGCAAGCTATAACTTTTTTATTTTTTTGCTGATGACGCTGTTTGGCTGCTCGTTTTCTGCGGGACAAGGTGACGTTTTCAGCAGTACCATGATTATTTATATCCGTCTTTTTGATCGCGTTATTCCACTGTTTGTTCGGCGGTGTGATAATAAAGCATTGGGTTTTTGTTTGTTTTTAAGGGGTTCACTAGAGGGGTTTACTAGTGGGACAGTTTTATAGGGCGGGTCGTTACGGACGCGGCGATACTAAATGTGTACTTTTATTGTTTTGTTTTTTTACATAAAGAAATGAATTTATTGGGGATTTTTTTTTCTTTATTTAGGATTTTTTTTTTTAATTATTTTTATACATTTTTATTTTTTTTTACTTTGTCCCAGGGTGGGACATTACTATATAATGTCAGATTGCTGCTCTGACAGTTTGCACACCACTCTGTCAGACCAGCGATCTGACAGGCAGTGCAGGAGGCTTCTAAGCACCGGCTCTATGTGAAGCCACCTCCCTGCAGGACCCGGAAGGACCCCGCGCCATCTTGGATCCGGGGTCCTGCAGGGAGGAGACCCTCGGAACAGCGCGATCACATCGCGCTGTTCCGAGGGTCTCAGGGAAGCACGCAGGGAGACCCTCCCAAAAATTGCATTAAGGCTCAGCACACATTTATCCTGCACTATTTCCATGTAAATCTGTGAAATGCGCGATTCAGATGGAAACCCCGGCGGAAGATTCCCTATAGTGAGGCAGATGGATGCACTGGATCCTGCCTGGCCTATAATCCAGCAGTGTCCGTCTTTTTAGGTGTTCATAAAACTGCTGTCAACCACAGTTTTGTACACCTTTGAAAAGGACACTGCTGAACAGAGGCCAGACTGAGTCCAGAGTAACTTTGCTACCTCATTATAGTGAATGGATCCCTCGGGGGTTTCATCTGAATCATGTCACTCCGATTTAGATGGAAACCCCAATGTAAGGGCTTAGCACAGAGCGCAAAATAAATGTGATCCTAAATGTGGTGTAAAATGTTTTCAAAACTCAATCCACACACAAAAAAAAAAAAAGCAAGTCCCCATTCAGGTCCGTCATCTATTAACGAAAATAGGGAACTTCCATGTAATTGGTAGTACAAAGACTCTGGAAAAGCAAAATGGTTCCTCACCCTCCAAATAAAAAAAATTTGCAGTAACTTCTGCGCCCACCTCCCTTCTGAGCCCCAGTGTGCCTAAACCGCAGTTACTGTCCATGCTTGGCATTTCTGTAGCGATGAGAGCTCACCTAATTTATGGGTGCTTGTCTCCAGAAGCATGAGCTGGGCATAATGTACTGGTCACTACAATTGCGGTATACAATTTTCACTTCGCAACATCCATTGCTACTTGTTTCTAGAAAACAGCCATGGAGTAAAAAAAAAAAAACACCACTACACCTGTAGATAAATTCCCAGAGGGGTACAGTTTCCAAAATAGGGTCACTTGAGGGAGGGAGTCTGCTCTTCCAGCACGTAGGGGGCCCTGTATATGGAGTCGACAAACTAGTCTAGGAAAATCTGCGCTCCAGGAGGCAAATAGCGCTCTGTCCCTCCAGAGCCATATGGGGTATTGCCACGTTCACCTAAGCAGGGGATAAAAATGGCACCATAATTTGTCCCACAATTTCTACTGAAGATGAGCTTTATACTGTGCGTGTAAAGTATTTCCAGATTACATGTAAGGTATTGGCGAACTCAAGGAAAAAAAATGGACCTCGGTTTGTTGTATAACAATTTCCCATTAGTTCAAAAATTGTGCAGATGTAAAGCAGATGTGAGAAAAAACAGATTACTTACCGGTAATGCTCTTTTATAGAGTCCACGACAGCACACAGTTGAGAGGGGACCCGCCCATAGGAACAGGAAACCTACAGAATAATGTAGTGTATCCTCACCCATCCCCTGTAGATTGTGAGCCTTCACTGGCAGGGTCCTGTCTCCTTCTGTACTTATGCGTGTCCTGTATTGCTCATATTTATTGTACTTGTCTATATTCGCCCCCTCTCACATGTAAAGCGCAATGGAATAAATGGCGCTATAAAAATGAATAATAATAATAATAAAAGGGCGGTCCCTCTCTCCACCTCAGTTGGATTACAGAGTACGACAGGAACCGCCAAAGTATTAGTACAAAATCTTATAAATTCTTACATCCTAAACACATACATACAACCACTACCAAGTGATCCATCCACATCACGTCTAACTAAGGGGAAGGGGGAGGGGTAGGGTGCTGTCATGGACTCTATAAAAGAGCATTACCGGTATGTAATCCGTTTTTTTCTCTTTGCCACGACAGCACCCAAAAACCAACTCAGATGGTGATGATAGATCAAGCCTATAGTGGTTGTAGAAGGTAGATGGTGCTGTGATCGCTGAACCAGCATTTTTTTCTTAGAGCTAGCATTTTTCTAAGGTTCAGAGGCATTGTTTTCTTTTTAACTGACAGGTTGACGTGTACCAGAAGACAAGATAAGATGTTCCTCATTTTTAGTCAATACAATACATTCCTCCTCGCCTGAGAAGAGACGCTCTGTGCTAAACAGGGCCAAAAGCCAAGAATGGAATTTTTAAAGTGAAACTAGCATTTTATGTTTTAGTTGTATTAACTGCCATATATGGTAATTCCGCTTCCTGCTTCAGGGGTGTATATGAATCCCTTTGTTAGCAATAAACGCAGAGTCTATTGACGCACACTTTGGTCTGTGTCTTATTCTCTCTGGTACCACATTCCGAGGAGGAAAGGGTTAACAAGATAACAGCGACGACAGCTGGCGCCCGACCAGGGGACTGAGTTATTCTATTCTGAGGAAGCCCGACCGGTCCGGAAGACGTGGGATGAGCGGAGGTCTCTGTTGGTGATATACACAGCGCTAGGGTAAGAATACTTATTATATTCTACCTAAAATCTATATCACTGTATAGTGGACTCCCTCCTCCCCGAGCGGTCGGCTTTCCAGGTAAATCACAGGTATTCCTGGCTCAGGTCCCTTTGAACCAGTAGACCTTCAGATTAATTGTCAGTCCTGCCTTTCCTCCTTTGAATAATGACAGTATGGATCCAATGATTGTGTTGTGGTTTTGTCTTGATGTGTGTGTTCATTTGGTTGGCGTACAAATCTTGGAAAGCGAGCAGTGAATGGTTCAGAAACCTTTGTGGCCCATTGTCTAAGTGACGCAACTGTCTTGGTGACAGAGTCTTGGTGACATAGTCTAAGTGATGCAATTGTGTAACGGGTCTGGTGGGTGGAACTACTGACGAGACAGGTCAGGTTGGTGGAACCACAAAGCTTTATTATACAAGAGGTTTTACTTGTAAGAGAGCGGGTGGCACCTGGGAAAAGGGCAGGGATTCACGGCAGAGGATATAGGTAGTTTCTGGACAGGCAGGTTTGTCACAGCAAGTGACCAAGGAAGTCTCTGGGCAGGCAGGTTGTAACGGTAAGTAACCGAGGCAGTCTCTGGACAGGCAGGTTGTCACGGCAAGTGACCAAGGCAGTCTCTGGGACAGGCAGGTTGTCACGGCAAGTGACCAGGCAGTCTCTGGGACAGGCAGGTTGTCACGGCAAGTGACCAGGCAGTCTCTGGGACAGGCAGGTTGTAACGGTAAGTAACCGAGGCAGTCTCTGGACAGGCAGGTTGTCACGGCAAGTGACCAAGGCAGTCTCTGGGACAGGCAGGTTGTCACGGCAAGTGACCAGGCAGTCTCTGGGACAGGCAGGTTGTCACGGCAAGTGACCAGGCAGTCTCTGGGCAGGCAGGTTGTCACGGCAAGTGACCAGGCAGGCAGGTTGTCACAACAAGTGACCAGGCAGACTCTGGGCAGGCAGGTTGTCATGGCAAGTGACCAGGCAGTCTCTAGACAGGCAGGTTGTCACAGCAAGTGACCAGGCAGGCTCTAGACAGGCAGGTATATACGACCTGATATGGTGGAGCCTCCAGGTAGGCTGCAGTCGGATGGCAGATGATCGCTCCCAGGTGAGCAGGCAAGAGCCGGGGAGCTCTGCAGATGATGTCCGAACTTCTGGATGGAGCTGCAGTCGGATGGCAGATGATCGCTCCTAGGTGAGCAGGCAAGAGCCGAGGATCTCTGCAGATGACGTCCGAACCTCTGGATGGAACTGCAGACAGATGGCAGACAGGCAAGCCGACAGGTAACAGGCAGGTAACTGGAATCAGGAGCTGATGGCTGAAACAGAGTTAGACTGCACAGGAACAACATTGCTCGGGCACCTACATTAAGGAGGAAGCCCTTAATATAGGGTGGAGTCCTCCAGCATTGGCTGGAGACTGATTTGGAAAATGCGCGCGGCTCCTTTAAGAGCGGGGGAGGGTGCGGGCGCGCGCCCTAAGGCCAGTAGCAGGGAAGGAGCGCGCGGGACTAGCAGGGCGGAAGGAGGACGCCATAGGCGCAGAGGGGGCTGGGAGCACTGAGGACGCTGAGCGCAGGTGAGGAGAGCGACGTTCCTGTCTGGCAGCAGGCAGGGACGCAGGCGCTACAGTACCCCCCCCTCTAGGCCCCCCCTTCTTTAGGCCAGAAAGAAATTTAGCTAGGATAAGAGGGGCATGGATGTTCTCCCGAGGCTCCCAGGTTCTCTCCTCAGGACCAAACCCCTTCCAATCCACCAAAAAATAAGTCTTTCTTCCTACCCTTTTTGTGGCCAGAATGTTCTCTACCTCAAATTCATCATCAGCAGACACTGGAGCAGGAGGTGTACCTGTAGACTTAAAAAAAGAGTTAAGAACCACAGGTTTGAGGAGAGATACATGAAAAGAATTAGGAATTCTCAAATTGGCCGGGAGTTTCAATTTATAGGACACCGGATTGATCTGACTGATGATCTCAAAAGGACCGATGAACCGAGGACCTAACTTGTAGGACGGAATTTTGAGTCGAACATATTTGGACGAAAGCCAGACTTTGTCCCCAGGACGGAATTGAGGAGGATCCAGACGTTTTTTGTCAGCATGTCTTTTCATGCGCTCGGATGACTGAATGAGTGCGGACCGGGTACTCTCCCAGATGGAGGAGAATTCTCTAACCAGAGATTCCGCAGCTGGATTGTCCACAGAGATGGAAACAGGGACAGGGATCCGAGGGTGCTGACCGAAGACTACAAAAAACGGAGACTTGGTGGAAGATTCGCTCTCATGATTATTGTAGGAGAATTCGGCCCAAGGCAGGAGCTCCACCCAGTCAGAATGGTGGGCATTAACGAAGTGTCGAAGATAACTGGTCAAATTCTGATTTATTCGTTCAACTTGTCCATTGGACTGTGGGTGGTAAGCGGAGGAAAAATCCAGGGTGACGTCTAGCAACTTACAAGTGGCTCTCCAAAACGTGAGGTGAACTGAACCCCACGATCCGACACAATGTGACGAGGCAGACCATGAAGACGGAAGATGTGGCGGATAAAGTCTTTAGCCAACTCAGGTGCAGACGGAAGACCTGGCAGAGGAATGAAGTGAGCCATCTTGGAAAAGCGGTCAGCGACCACCCAAATGACCGTACAACCGGCAGAGACGGGCAGATCTGTTATGAAGTCCATGGCTATATGCTGCCAGGGGGCAGCGGGTACAGGAAGCGGAAGAAGACGGCCGGTAGGCAGGTGTCTCGGAACTTTGTTGCGGGCACAGGAAACACAGGCAGAAACAAAGTCTATTACGTCTTTGTGCAGGGTAGGCCACCAATAATGCCGAGTAATGAGTTGGAGGGTCTTTTTTTGACCAGCGTGGCCAGCGAGTTTAGACGAGTGACCCCAATGTAGGATTCTCTTCCGATCGGTCTCTGATACGAACGTCTTACCAGGAGGGAGACGATTTAGACTCACGGGAGCCACCTGCATCACTCTGGCGGGATCGATGATATGTTTAGGCTCATCTTCGAGATCCGACACCAGGAAAGACCGAGACAAGGCATCCGCCTTGACGTTTTTGTCAGCTGGGCGAAAATGCAAAAGAAAATCGAAGCGGGCAAAAAACAAGGACCACCGGGCTTGGCGAGGATTAAGTCTCTGTGCCTGCTGGAGGTATGCCAGATTTTTGTGATCCGTGTAGATGATTACCGGATGAAGAGCCCCTTCGAGTAGGTAACGCCACTCCTCCAATGCCAACTTAATGGCCAATAACTCTCGATCTCCTATGGAGTAGTTGCGCTCGGAGGAGGAGAAGAGTTTGGAGAAGAAACCGCAGGACACCATCCTCCCGGATGGCGATTTTTGGGTAAGAACCGCTCCGGCTCCAGCAGAGGAAGCGTCCACCTCCAGGAAGAACTGCTTGTTGCCATCCGGGCGATGCAGCACTGGAGCGGAAGAGAAGGCCTGTTTCAGAGAAAGGAAGGCCTCCTCTGCTTCGGTCGTCCACTGTTTGGGGTTAGCATCCTTGCGAGTGAGCGCTGAGATTGGAGCAGTCCTGGAAGAGAAGTGCGGTATGAAGAGACGGTAATAGTTGGCGAATCCCAGGAACCGCTGAATGGCCTTCAACCCCTCCGGTCGGGGCCACTTCTCGATGGCAGACAATTTCTCCGGATCCATTCGTAGGCCTGTCTGAGAAATGATGTAGCCCAGAAACGGAAGCGATGTCTGCTCAAAGAGGCACTTCTCATATTTGGCGAAGAGGTGATTCTGCCTGAGCCTGAGCAGAACCTGACGAACATCCCTCCGGTGAGACTGAAGATCCGGAGAGAAGACCAAGATGTCGTCAAGGTACACCACAACGCAGGAATAGAGGAGGTCCCGGAAGATGTCGTTGACCAACTCCTGAAAGACTGCTGGAGCATTACAGAGACCAAAGGGCATCACCAAGTACTCGTAGTGGCCGTCCCGGGTGTTGAATGCCGTCTTCCATTCATCTCCTCGACGGATACGAACCAGGTTGTATGCTCCACGAAGATCTAGTTTGGTGAAGACTCTAGCCCCTCTAAGACGATCAAACAGTTCTGGAATGAGCGGAAGAGGGTACTTATTCTTCACCGTGATCGAATTTAGGCCTCTGTAGTCAATACAGGGACGGAGAGATCCGTCTTTCTTTTTAACGAAGAAGAAACCTGCTCCCGCTGGGGAGGTAGATTTCCGGATAAATCCCTTTGCTAAGTTCTCCTCGATATATTCGGAAATCGACCTGGTCTCAGCAGCAGACAACGGGTAAATACGCCCACGGGGAGGCGTAGTACCGGGTAACAGGTCAATCGGGCAATCATATGGTCTATGCGGGGGTAATGTCTCTGCTTCCTTTTTATTGAAGACATCAGCAAATGACCAATATGGAATCGGGAGTCCAGGTAGATTAGCAGGTGTAGGAGAAGAATAGACAGGATGAACAGGCACCAGACACGTTTTATGACAGTCCTGTCCCCAGCGAAGAACCTCTCCATTCTGCCAGTCGAGCACAGGTGCATGTTTTTGGAGCCAAGGCAGACCTAGTAAGAAAGCATGAGAGAGTCCAGGCAGAACATGAAATGAGATGCTCTCAGAATGCAACATTCCCACCTGCAGGGTTATGACTTCGGTGATAAGTTGGATGGGACGAGGTAGGAGGCCCCATCCACAGCAGCAACAGATACAGGTTCAACAAGAGGTTTGGTGGGAATGTGATACTTCTCTACTAGAGCCTGTGACACGAGATTCCCAGCTGCTCCAGAATCAAGTTGGGCCATTTCGAAGTGGCGGTTCTTACCGATCAGAATTGAAACCGACAGCAGCAGGGATGAAGAGGATTTATTTTTGTCTAGATTGACCTCTCCGAGCGAACCTAGACACAGGCGTTTTCCCGACTTCTCCGGACAGGTTTGGATCCAGTGCTCCTTACTGCCGCAGTAGAAGCAACTTTTCTCGGCACGGCGTGAGTCCTGACGGGCTTTGACCATCTTGGTCTGGTCGACCTGTATAGGCTCAGCAGTGTGCACCTGAGGAGAAACGGAAGAGGTTATAGATCTCTGACACGAGGGTGCAAGATGGGAAAATTCTTTTTTACGGGTGATCTCTTTGGCTCGTTCCTGGAACCGTAGATCAATTCGATTGGCAAGATTTATTAAATCATCTAGAGAGGTTGGAACGTCCCGACCGGCAAGTTCGTCTTTAATACGGCCGGACAGACCCTCCCAGAAGACCGAAATTAGAGCTTCATTGTCCCAAGCTAGTTCTGAGGCTAAAGTCCGGAACCGTATGGCATATTGACCAACGGTGAGACTCTCCTGACGGAGACGCAGCAGAGATGATGCAGAGGAAGTCTTCCGTCCAGGTTCGTCGAATACCTTCCGGAAGGCCGAGAGAAAAGCAGGCAGGTCAGATACCAGAGGATCCTCTCTCTCCCAGAGAGGATTAAGCCAGGCCAGGGCTTCTCCGGTGAGATGGGACATGATGAAGGCAATTTTGGCCCGGTCAGAGTTAAACTGGTGTGCCAGGAGTTCAAAATGCAGGGTGCACAGATTAATGAAACCCCGAGCCAGAGCAGGATCGCCTCCAAACCTGGGAGGAGCTGACAGTCGGGGTCCGGGAATGGAAACCACGGAATTGGGAATCAGCGGGACTGACGGATTATGAGTCATGGCTCCAGCGATGGTTGCAAGTGATGATTTCAGAGTGTCCAGACGGGATTTGACGTTCCGTAGGTGACCCAGGATGGTCTCCTGTTGAGACCTCTGGCGAGACAGCTCATGACACAGTTCCGGGAGTGAAGGGGTTTGGGTGCCACCGGGTTCCATGGCCCGAGCAAACTGTAACGGGTCTGGTGGGTGGAACTACTGACGAGACAGGTCAGGTTGGTGGAACCACAAAGCTTTATTATACAAGAGATTTTACTTGTAAGAGAGCGGGTGGCACCTGGGAAAAGGGCAGGGATTCACGGCAGAGGATATAGGTAGTTTCTGGACAGGCAGGTTTGTCACAGCAAGTGACCAAGGAAGTCTCTGGGCAGGCAGGTTGTAACGGTAAGTAACCGAGGCAGTCTCTGGACAGGCAGGTTGTCACGGCAAGTGACCAAGGCAGTCTCTGGGACAGGCAGGTTGTCACGGCAAGTGACCAGGCAGTCTCTGGGACAGGCAGGTTGTCACGGCAAGTGACCAGGCAGTCTCTGGGCAGGCAGGTTGTCACGGCAAGTGACCAGGCAGGCAGGTTGTCACAACAAGTGACCAGGCAGACTCTGGGCAGGCAGGTTGTCATGGCAAGTGACCAGGCAGTCTCTAGACAGGCAGGTTGTCACAGCAAGTGACCAGGCAGGCTCTAGACAGGCAGGTATATATGACCTGATATGGTGGAGCCTCCAGGTAGGCTGCAGTCGGATGGCAGATGATCGCTCCCAGGTGAGCAGGCAAGAGCCGGGGAGCTCTGCAGATGATGTCCGAACTTCCGGATGGAGCTGCAGTCGGATGGCAGATGATCGCTCCCAGGTGAGCAGGCAAGAGCCGGGGATCTCTGCAGATGATGTCCGAACTTCTGGATGGAGCTGCAGTCGGATGGCAGATGATCGCTCCTAGGTGAGCAGGCAAGAGCCGAGGATCTCTGCAGATGACGTCCGAACCTCTGGATGGAACTGCAGACAGATGGCAGACAGGCAAGCCGACAGGTAACAGGCAGGTAACTGGAATCAGGAGCTGATGGCTGAAACAGAGTTAGACTGCACAGGAACAACATTGCTCGGGCACCTACATTAAGGAGGAAGCCCTTAATATAGGGTGGAGTCCTCCAGCATTGGCTGGAGACTGATTTGGAAAATGCGCGCGGCTCCTTTAAGAGCGGGGGAGGGTGCGGGCGCGCGCCCTAAGGCCAGTAGCAGGGAAGGAGCGCGCGGGACTAGCAGGGCGGAAGGAGGACGCCATAGGCGCAGAGGGGGCTGGGAGCACTGAGGACGCTGAGCGCAGGTGAGGAGAGCGACGTCCCTGTCTGGCAGCAGGCAGGGACGCAGGCGCTACAAATTGTCTTGGTGACAAACTTGTCTTGGTGACAAGAGAATCTCTTCTAGGTGAGGAGATACAAAATGGGGAACCAAAATGCCAAGGAAGGCATTTCTGCTAAAGATTTTGTTGTGTAAAGCAGCAGGGTGGATTTGATTTAAATCAAACTGATTTAAATCACGATTTAAATCACGATTTAAATCACTAGTCAGTAAGGCTTGATTTAAATCAGTGATTTAAATCAAAGTTTCTACCTAAACTAGTTCTTGCTACTTTAACATGCAAGTAGATGAAGATTTTTAGAATCACTTTTTATATTACTTTTTTCTCCCCAGTTTAATGGGTTAATCATTCATATTTGGACACCACTGTTCTGTTGTACTTAGGAAGGAGAAAAATAATCCTGACCTTAATAACAATTTAAATAGATTTATTCAACTGAAACAATAACAACATTACAGCATAAGTTATTTGCTTAAACAAACATCCATGTTTGTTAACTAATTTGGCTAAACAAAATATATATATATTTTAAGAAACTTAGACTGTCAGCCCAGCCGACACATGAAAAACTTAAATACTACTGTCCCTGCTGTCCTCTGTAGCTCACTCGTCGTCATCTTCATCATCATCTTCTTCTTTGTTCCTATTCATAATCTGGAAAAGAAAAACAAGCTTTCCTGCTTTATTGCGTCCCAACCGATTTCTCAATTTAGAATGAATGAGTCCAAAGGAAGAGAATATTCTTTCAACGCCTGCAGAAGAAGCTACTGCTGTTAAAAGTGAAATCATTACTTGAACAGTCTCTAAATCCAAGCGCTTAAGTGACTTCCACCAGTTTACTGGTGTGACCTTCCTTAAAATATCTTCAGCAAACATATATTTCTTGAATGGTTCCCCCTTAGCTCTGAAGTTTATTATAGTTGGCATTAAAGATGGATGATTGCTGGATACCCATGTCATAGCTAACTCCTCTTCCTCAGCACTTAGGTTTTGACCCTGATATTGGATATTGACAATATTTGCCAAAAAATGAGCTGGAGTCAGTGCTTGTCCCATTCGTTTGTTTACTGCTTGTAATTTAATTCTGTCCATGTGTAGTTCTGTTTTTAAGTGTTCACTCAGTTCCTTCCAAATTTCAACAGCATCCGCAATAAAACAGCTATTTTTCTGTATTTTGTTTAAAGCTTAAGAGATGGGTTTCAGGAAGCTCAGCATATGTTCAACATTTCTCTTAAGCCCAATGTTGAGGATTTTGGCCGTGACAGTGCCATCTATTTTATCTCGATTTTCTTCACAAAGTGTCATCAGAATAGGCCAGTTTTTGATATACTGCTCAAAACAGTCCACCACAGAGTTCCATCTAACATCTTGTGGGAGCGTTAGCTTGGTTCCACCCATCCTTTTCAGAGCTGCTGCAGCAAAATGATTATTACGGAAGTATTTAGCAATTTCAACAACATTAGCCTTTATTTCTGGAACACTTTCACTTAAGTCTTTGGCTAAGAGGTGCAGCAAATGAGCACTGCAACCATATGTTATTAGCTTTGTATTCCCTCCCTGCTCTTCTAAATTTCTTCTCATCTTGGATACGTTTGCAGCATTGTCAGTGACCAAACTGCGTACTAGACATTTGAATTTTTGTTCACATGTTGTTATAGCTTTTACTGCCACTTCTTGTAAGTATTCTGCTGTGTGTGCATTTCCTGACGTATCAGTTGTTTGTGCAAGGAAGACTTTACCTTCTTCTGTTGTTATACAAGCACATACAATAGGATCATTGTGGACATTACTCCACCCATCAATACTTAGGTTAACAATTTTACCCTCCAGAGCTGTTGCACATTGCTCCATTTCTCTGTCATACACTTGATCCAGCAGTTTCCCTGCAACATCAGCTCTGCTGGGTGGACTGTATCCTGGTCTCAGTGACTGAAAAATATTAATGAAATGTGGGTTCTCAGTCAGACGGAAAGAAGAGTTCGTTGCATAAATAAACTGGGCAATTTTTTCATCAATCAACTCTTTTTCTAATCTGCTAGTTCTTATCACAAACCTATCTATGGTGGTTCCAGGAGGTAAAGGTTTTTTCTTCCTTTTGGGTGATGGTGATATGTGGCTGTGGGTGTCTGATGATGATGATGCTGCTGCTAATGAAGCACTATCCTGGATGGATAACTCTGAAACTGTAGAACAGGATGATGGTGATCTTGGAGGTGGATAGTTTCCAGAATCCATGAATTCCCCTAAACAAAAAAAGTCAATGCTGTTATTTTATTGTTTATACAATTTCTGCTTATTGTACACAACACAGCACTGCCCCAAAAGGAATATTTGTTTTTCTTCATAACTGTACCAAATGACAGTAACATGCAGTAATAATAAGAAATATAATTTTTCTCACACATGACAGTTCAGTCTTTAGAAATAGGATTCAATAAAAATGTTTACCAACCTGAAGATCCTGCCTGTTCAGAAGTGTTTCTTTGGTCATCTTCATCACCGCACTTCTCATGATGTTGCCTCATTCGCGCCACCAGGCCTTGCATCTCTTTGTTGCATCGTTTGCATTTTGCACACATGCCTGCCTTACCGATAGGCGAAGGAGCTTCATTAAAATATTCCCAAACTGGGTCTCTTTTACGGCCTGCTGCCATTATAAGGAAAGAATGTAATAAACCTCAGATCGTACACACAAACAGATCCAGACTTGTCTGTCTGTGGCTATGCTGCAGTATTGTGCTCAAAGTTTCACTTTCATTTTCTTGTCTGCTTGCCCTTCCTCCTCCTCACACTTAGATTCACATTCTTCTTGTGTTGTGCAGATCTATTCCACTCCAAACAATCAGAAACATATTGTCTAACTTCTTGGACTTGGCACTGAAGGGATTGATTCTGTATTCATATAGGTTTGTAGAACAATAGGATTAAGGTCTTTTTCTCAACTCTGTTCATGTTGTAACATTTTTGCCATGAAGAAGAGGCTGGGACCTCTGCGGAGTCAAATTCAGTTTTGAGAACTGCGTAAGTAAAGCGAGCATCTGTGATAATATAGGAGAGAAACTGCCCACTAATCCTACAGAAACCTCTGGAAGAGCATGGCATTGTGAATGTTACACATATACAGCCTTTATTCTACTGAGTTAAACAACTCAGCTTTATCTCATGATGGAAGAACCTTTGGATGGTAAAATATTTTCCTCAAAAAGCAGTTTATTGAAAAAAATCCGATTTAAATCAAAAAAATCCGATTTAAATCAAAAAAATCCGATTTAAATCAAAAAAATCCGATTTTTTTGATTTTTTTAAAAAAATCATTGATTTTTATCCACCCTGTAAAGCAGGCATGAATGAACGGAGAATTGAACAGTGATAAATGGAAAAGGTTCTTTAACTCACATCATGGATGGTTGAGAGACAAAGGACTGTTGAAAACAGTGAACCTGTGGATGAGTGCGTGTGATTACTTAGAGGGAAAGACTGAAGAATTGGGAGACGGACGTTACAGACTAACAAAAACAGGGATGACTGATTTACCCTCCTGTTTGCCCCCTACGTGAACTCCACCACAGTATCAGACTTTCCCACTGACTTCCCACGGACCGAACTGTTGGGTCTGCTCCAGGTGTGGACAGCAGAATCCCCTGACGGTAGATGTCTGTGTAGGTTGCGGTGGACCCAGACCTCCCCCGGCCAATTTATTTCCAATGAGGACAGTAATGGTACCTGGTACCCCGGGTGCTGCGGGAGGTGAGGTGGACGGACAAGCTCCAGGCGCCCCCCGGACAGCAGTGTTATACAGACCATGGAGCCCTTCAGAGCAGTTGACTCTAATGAAGCAACTAGACAGGATTTGCAAGCACTTATGAAAAGGAAATTGGCAGATGAAGCTAGATACGATAGACTGATAGATGAGACATACAAGTGCTATGTTGGGAGGACCGGACCTGATAATGCAGAAGTCAGTGACAGCAAGCAGAGATATAAGGGAGGGGGGAAGTGCTGGCAGCAGCGAGATGGCATTCCAGAGGGCGGTAGAAAAAAAAAAAAAAAAAGCCTACGCTACCAGCCTGCTTTAGACCAAGGTCGCTCCATAGATAAGGAGAATTACAGGCTGAGGGAGAGAGCAGACACAAACTGCGCAGCGGTCTGACTAGCCCCTCCCGTCGGGCATTCGGCAAGGACAAACAGAACCAGAGTGCAGCAGTTTTCAGATTTTTAAATCACCTTTGTTGAATAGGTTTTTGGAATAGACACAGTACGTAAGAATCGAAGGGCTAGGCATGTGAATAGAATGTCAGAGTACGTGAGAAGCAAATAGACAGGCAGCCTTTGCGCTGCATAATGAAATGTTTTTTTTCTCGTTTTTTGTTATTTGAAAGGTAACGGGAAAGTTTGTTAATAGATTACCATCTGCTATAAAAGAGCAGTGGTGCATCGTGTAGAAGGTGTGATACCGCATGATTTCTGGGCTTCAGATAAAACAGATGTGGGCAGATTAAGGGTGCAGCCAGTAATGGTCAAATTAAAGCCAGGTGCAATTCTGCCCCAACAAAGACAGTATCCTCTTAGTTCAGCTCAAGAGACGGCTATAGCTCAGCAGATACAGAAACTGGTAGCAAGTGATGTTTTAGTTAAAACCTAGCCCCCACCTTCGGCATCTCTGCAGCTAGGTGGCCTTGACAGTAGAAACTCCAACTTCAGCTTCCCCCTTCAACTACGAGATTTAACTCTCTATGTATTGGCTGGTACAATATATATACACTTTTGTTCCAGATATCTCAGGAAGCTGCTTGGTTCACAGTTATTGATTTTGCCAATGTTATTTTTATAATATGTTGATGACTTACTGATTTGTGCCCCCTCCAGGAAACAGTGTCACAGTGCAACAATATTACTCATGTTGTTTTTGTACCAAGCTGGATGTAAAGCGTCAAAGGATAAACTTCAGTTTTGTAAATCTTCAGTTATCTTCTTGGGACATTGCATTACACCAGGGGCGCGACATCTGACTAGCGCTCGCAAAGAAGCTGTACAGAATTTTCCTATTCCTGTTAATGTTGCAGCTCTTAGGACATTTCTTGGACTGGTTTTCATACTGCAGGCATGCAGCCTCTCTATGACTGTATCACCATTGTGCCTTTTTAAACTAACTCCTGAAGGTATAGACTGTTTTTATTCCCTCAAAAACAGGATTGTGGCAGCTCCAGCGCTAGGAACCCCCAACTATGAACTACCATTTACCCTGTATCTCCATGAACAGCAGGGACACGCGGCAGGGGTATTGACTCAGTTACATGGTGACAATCAAAGGCCAGTAGCCTATTTCAGTGGAAGACTAGATGCAGTGGCTAGAAGTGCCCCGTCCTGTGTACGGGCAGTACATGCTGTAGGACTATTGCTCCACAAATCGTCAGACATCGTGCTTGATCATCCATTGACAGTACTTACACCTCATGATGTATACACCATACTGAACCAGGTGCAACCGGCACACCTTTCAGCTGCACGTCACCTTCGATTGCAATGTGCACTTTTAATGCCTCCAAATGTTTCTTTGCAGAGATGTACCACACTTAATCCTGCCACGTTGTTACCTCTCTCGGATCTAAAGGAGGGGTCAGGTACGGTATTGTACAAAGAAGATCCAAGAGAGGAGATTCCTCATGATTGTGTTCAGCTTATGGCACAGGAAACAGCAGGCCTACCCACAGGGTGGATAAAAATCATGATTTTTTTAAAAAAAAAAAAAAAAAAAAATCGGATTTTTTTGATTTAAATCGGATTTTTTAATCAAGTTGTACACAAGCAAAACTTTGTCTTTTTGAAAATCAAATTATTTTACACAAATAAAAAATATTAAAACAGTTGATGATTATGAAACCTAATAATTTTTATTTGCACTATTAAACAATCAGAATTGAACTACAGAGAGTAAGTACTTTTTAACAATAGCCTATCTCTAACGTTTGAAGTAAGCAAACATCTTCAGTGAATACATCAGTCCTTTAAGCCTACTGTTTATTTAGGACTTTTAATAGGAAAACTAGTTTTCCTGCTTTAGCAGTTCCTAAGCGGTTTCGGACTGTTGTGTGCACAAAACCAAATGAAGAAAACAATCTCTCTACTCCTGCCAATGAAGCCGATGCAGTCAGTAGCTGAGTAGCTACATTTATTATCTTCGCTGGAAGAACAAGTGATTGCGACTTCCACCAGTCCAGTGGTTTTAGTTCATTAACGACGTTATCTGCAAACATGTATTTTTGAAATGGTGCAGATTCACACTTCAATTTCAGCACAGTTGCCACAATGTCATGGTTAGTATTGGCGAGCCACTCCATTGCAGAGTTGATTTCCGCCTCAGATAGTTTTTTCCCTCTGTAGATGGGATGCAAGATATTGGCTAAATAGTGTTCTTCTTTTAATGCTTGGTCCTTGCGGTGGTGTATTGCAACCTTTACATTGTTTGAGAGGTTCAAGCGATCTAGCGAACCTTCTAAATCTTTCCAAACTTCTGTGGCATCAGCTATGGTTGCAGTATCTTTCTGCATTTTATCCAACGCAATAGATATTGGCTTTAACCTTTCCAAAAGGTCCTCGGCATTTCTCTTCACACCAAGATTTAATACTTTGCTTCGTATATTAGCATCAATTTTATCCCGATGTGTTTCGCAAATGGACACTAATTTTGACCAGTTGTTAATAAACAGTTCCAAGCATTCAGCCAAGGTATTCCATCTAACATCTTGTGGTAGAACCAACTTCAGTCCTCCCATTTCCTTCCTTGTAGGTTGCATGTGCAAAATGATTATTGCGGAAATATTTAACAATTTCTACAACATGTTCCTTGACACCCGAAATATGCAGGTCTTTTGCCAAAAGATGCAACAAATGGGCAGAACAACCGTATGTAATGATATTTGTGTCATCCTCATGTGCCAGTTCCGCTCTCATTTTTGCCACATTGCTTGCATTATCAGTAACTAAGCTCCTTACTTTACATCCAAACTGTTCTTGGCATTGGTGAATTGAGTTCTTCGCAATTTCAAGTAAATATTCAGCAGTATGTGAATTTCCAGATGTGTCGATTGTGTCTGTAAGGTAAGTTTCACCATCTTCTGTTGTGACACAAGTGCAAATTATGGGGTCGTTGTGGATGTTGCTCCAACCATCCAAGCTCATGTTAACAACTTTGTCTTTCAAATATTTTGTACAAGCCGCTCTTTCTTTGTCGTATACAGCCTGAAGAGGTTTTCCTGAGATATCAAATCTACTTGGTGGTTTGTAGCCTGGTCTTATTCCTTCGATCATTTGTACAAACAATGGGGTGTTCAACTAGTCGGAAAGAAGAATTGGTTGCAAATATGAATTTAGCAATTAATTCATCAAAATGTTCTTTCTGGCTCGTCGTAGTCTTTAAGAGGAATTTTTCTACACTTTGCACGCAAAGTTTTTTGTTGGGCTGCTTTGTTGAAGTTGTACCCAGATATTGATTGTCACGTGCAGCACAAGCCATATTTGACCCTGAAAGCACAGTAATTAAAAATATAATTCGACTGCGTATTTGAAGAAATATAACGAAAATATTTTGAAACAAACTTTTTGAACAATGTAATGGTCCTCGTCCTATAAGGGCTGTCTCAAAAGTTATGCTACTCAAGTTTCCGGTGAAGTTGCTGTAATACTAGTAATATCAGAGCAACTGAAAAAAATTATGTCACAAAAGTTTTAAAAATGTTTTTTTAAAAAAATGGTCAATTTGGCAGACTTCAAAAGTGAATTGTAGCCTACAATAAAAAAAAAAAAAAATAGACGTATACACACTTTTATTTTTACTTAACGTTAATCTTCTGTGAAATATTGCCTTAACATAAATTTAAATTCTATACTCCAGAACTAGTGTTAGAAATTTTTATTTTCATAGACTTTAACCATCCCAGTAAAACGTCTGTTAAAATAGGTTGTAATTGCCAGACTTACCACTAGTGCTAGGGTCCTGGTGCATAAGAAGCTGTGGGGGTTCATTGACATTAGTTGTATCACTATCAACATCTTCATTTCCCTTCTGGTTGTAGTTTTCATAATGTGATTTCAAACGGCAAACAAGTCCTTGGATATTCTTTTGACAGTATTTGCACTTTGCTCTCCCACCTTTCTTTCCAAGCTCTGCTGGCATCTCAACAAAATGAACCCAAATAGGGTCTCTCTTACGACCTGCCATGGCTCACGCAGATCACTTCTGAAGTTTGATTGTTACTACAGCCAAGTACTGCTGACTGACTATCCAACAAGTTTGGGCATGTCAACTGAATGGAAAAAGAAACTGAAACCAAGCTACAGAAAGTGAAACCAAGCTAGAAGTGTGGAGTTAATTGAACAATGATTGAAAGTTTTAGATTTTAATCGTGATTTATATTAAAAAAATCATTTGATTTAAATCATGATTT
>JARQOD010000005.1:452127184-452161899 GCA_033576555.1 Oophaga sylvatica
TACATTTCTCACCCATACACTATTCCGTGGTCTGGGATAAATTTCAGTGATTTTACATAACACCACAAAGAAGTGCTAAAAGTATTGATTGGATTATAGTTCTCATCCATACTCGACTCCATGGTCTGGGGTACATTTCCTTTGATCTATTAAACTGAAAAAAAGTTAAAAAATGTTGCATACTTAGTTGCTTACATTTCTCAGCCTTATAGTACTACATAGTCTGGGGTACATTTCTGTGATATATAACACTCCAATAAAGTTTTGAAACTTTTTTCTGGATTTAATTTATTTATCATCTGTACACTTTTGCACATTCTTTCTGTTATATTATTGAGGTATTAAACTCCCCAAAACCGCTTTGACTTCTGCAGGTGACCATTTTTTTTCTTTTATTAAAAATCAACTTGGTTTCAAGAGACCTAATAATTACAAAATGCGGAAGGCGTACGGTATGGGGAAGTGGAAGTGCTATTGATGTTGCATGCAGATGCCGAGGACATGGAAAAGGTGCGACTATGCCTGTTGCTGGAGCACAAGAAATCCACCCATCCACAACACATAGGTTCCTGTCCCACTTTTCAGGGAGTACATCACTTTTGAAGCCAGAAGTGTGAACATGTGGTCGATTGGATAGCAGATAATGCTTCCAGCAGGCTTGGCAGCATTACCCAGTCTTCTACATGGTCCAGTCTGACCAGCCTACTGTCACAATCCATTTTTGGATTTGTGGCAGCTCTGGCTCCACTCACATTAAAACTTTTTTCCTTTCAGGCCAGCAGGGGTAAAATGCAGTTTTTCCCCACTGGCAAGCTGGCGTTACTGCAGTGCTGCTGGGTCAGCTGATGTTGCTCGCACCACTCCCACATCCTTTAAAAGGTCACCTGATACATCAGCTGACTGTTGATGATACAATTCCTGTTTGGAGACCAACTTTTATAGAAGCAGCTCTCTGGTGTTTGGAGTCCTGTTGTGGTGCTATCAGTGGTGTGGAGTTAAGCAGTGGTGTGCTCAAGCAAAGTGCTGTATTTTTGTTACCATGTTACCTTGTCCCTTTGGTGTCTGTCTTTTCTTTCCTTGTGTTGTATTAGTGCAGCAGTGCTCTCACCTGCCAGCTCCCTACTTAGGTATTAGAGCAGGGCAAGTGAGGGATTAGGTGTCCTGCTTGGCGACGGGGTGAAAGAACCCATATAGGGATGTTAGGGAGATCAGGGTACACCCTCAGGTGAGTGCAGGAGGTGTCCATTCCCCTGTTCCCTATCGACAGGGCCCACCGTTGTTATTGTTTCCCTAGTGTTCCCTTGTGTGTTGTGCCATTTGGTGACCGACCTACCATTGGGTTGTGTCACACTGGGACAGTCACTTGGTGACACCTACAGTGTGTATCACTTCATCCTCACCCTGATCCTCCTTCCTCCCACCATGTTGAGTCCCAAGAGGCTAGTGATCCAACACTAGGACACTCCGAGGAGCACTTTGCAACAACATTTCTTGATTGTGGTTTCTCAACCTGCATGCTCCAAGAGGGACAGGAGGACATGCTGTTTAGTGATGCACAAAACTTAGAGCAGCCACGGCCACAAAAACATTACAGTGTGAAGTAGCAAATTTTGGCTAAGGAGGAAGATGATAATAAGACACAGATGCCGCTACGTCTTTTTGTTGTTAAGTCTCGAAGTCAGTAGAACCAGGGTGCCGGGGTGGAAGACGAGGTGGTGGCTAAAGAAGTCACTAACCCAACCTGGAAAGCTGGTATACAGAGCAAGGCCAGCAGCACTGAGGGGGAGGTATTGGCTGCACCGAAACAGACAGGAAGAGGCAGTGGGGCATACAGAGGGAGAAGGCAGGGAACTGTTCTGTAGAGCACCGACACTCCTGAATTTCTCCATCAAAGAGTAAGGTGTTTCCCAGTCTGGGACATTTTTAAAGAGAATTCTGAGACAAACAAAATGGGCATTTGCAACCTGTGCCATGCCAAAAACAGCAGGGGCCTGACTACTAAGAACCACTAGCATCAGCGGCTGCACCAGGGCCCAGAGATGGAGGGGATCCAATGGAGGGGGGCTATCAATGAGGGCAATCTGTACCATTTCTCCAGCCCCGAGGCTCCGGGGGCCCCTGGCCAGATTGCCCTGGTGTGCGGCGGGCAGGGAGCAATCCGCTGCCTATAGGAGAAAATGGCATCTCTGTATGAGTGTGTGTGTGTGAGTGTATTCGCAGAGGTGAGTGGTGCTGTGTGTGCGCGCGCGTAGAAGTGAGTGGTGCTGTGTGTGAGTGTGTGTGTGCTGCAGGTGCCGGGGAGTGTGCAGAGAGGTGAGTGATGCTCTAACTCTGTGTGTGTGTGAGGAGGTGAGCGGAGGTGTGTGTTTGTGTGTAGGTGGAGGAGAGGGCAATGATGGGGGTGGTGAGGGAGGATTCAATGATGGAGGTGGTTGAATGGGCAATGATGGGGTGGTGGAGGAGAAAGCAATGATAGAGGTGGTGGGTGAGAAGGCAATGATGAAGGTGATGGAAAGGGCGATGATGGGGGTTGTGGGGAGAAGGCAATGATGGAGGTGGTGGAAAGGGCAAAAAGGGGTGGTGGGGAGAAGGCAATGATGGAGGTGATGGAAAGGACAATGATGGGAGTGGTGGGGAAAACAATTATTAGGGTGTTAGAGAGGGAAAAGATGGAGGTGGTGGTAGAGACAAATGGGGTGGTGGAGAGGAAATGATGGAGGTGGTGGAGATGGCAATGATGGAGGTGGGGAGAAGGCCATAATGAAGGTGGAAAGGACAATGATGGGGGTGGTGGAGGAGAAGGCAATGATGGAGATGATGGGAAGGACAATGATGGGACAGTGGAGTAGAATAATGATGAGGGTGGGGGAGAGTATGATGATGAGAGTGGTGGGAGAGAACAATGATTGGGGTTTTGGGGAGGGCAATGATGGAGGTGTTGGCGGAGTGGACAATGATGAAGGTGATGGTGGAGAAGGCAATGATGAGGTGGTGGAAAGGGTAATGATGGGGCGGTGGGGGAAAAGGCAATGATGGAGGTTGTGGAAAGGGCAATGATGGGGTGGTGGGGGAGAAGGCAATGATGGAGGTGATGGGGAGGACAATGATGGGGTGGTGGAAAGGGAAATGATGGGGTGGGGAAGAGAACAATGATGGGAGTGGTGGGGGAGAACAATGGGGTGTTGGAGAGTACAATGATGGAGGTGGTGGGGAGAACAATGATTAGGGTGGTGGAGAGGACAATGATAGATGTGGTGGAGAGGGCAGTAATGGGGGTGGTGAAGAGGACAATGATGGTTGTGGCGGATTGGATGGGAGTAAGGGGATTTATAATGGACTTATGAACAGGAGGAGGGGGAGAAGGACATAAGATATGGATGTGAAATGAATTGGGTAGTGGAGGAGGGTGCTAAGCCCCTGATATCATCCTTCCCCATCTCACAATTCATTGTGATGCTATCGGGGACTTAAAATGTATTGGGGAGAGCAGGCGATAAGGTGCATAGGGCATTTTATAATGATCTGAAAAGTGGGAGAAGACTCTGTCAGGGACTATATATCTGTAGCTTAGTCACCATAAAAAGAGGGGGGCTCAGACACATTTCTTGTGCAGGGGCCCCAAGCTGTTAGTGTCCGCCCCTGACCAGCATGATCAGGCACATGTGTGCAAACTGTAAAGCGCTGCAGAGTATGTTAGCGCTATATAAAAATAAAGATTATTATTATTATTATTATTATTACATGTCATCTAAGCACCCGACTCGGTGATCCTAACAACTGGGTTCATGACTGGTGCCATTGAGTGACACAACTGCCGCTTCCTCTGTGATAGGTGCTTCCCAATCCTCTGTCCATAACACTGGTGCAGATGCCTCTCGCCCTATACCTATCCTTCCACATAAAACACCAAAAAGCACAGCCCGAACCTAAGTGCTAAAAGAAAGGTACAAATACAACTTAATTAATTCAATAAAATTAACTTTATTTAGAAATAAATGGTAGACAGTAGCACTATAGCAAAATGTGCCCATACTTGGAAAGTAGAATAAAAGACAATAGTTATCAAAAATAATTACATAAAATAGAAAAATAGAAAATATTTTTTTTTAAAAAAGGGAGAGACAGTGGGCCAAAAACTCATACGTATAAATATTAATAAGATTATCTGGGGACATGTATACATATCTCAAGGATAAACAGATATACAATGATCACGATATACATTCCTTATGTATACATATTCCCCATTAGATACTCAAAAAGGGTTTTTCACATGTACAGCATATTAAAAGGGATGCAAAGAAATTAAAAATTATATAAAAAATATATACAAGGTATGTACAAATCATGTGCCAAGAAGTGTATATATTAATAAAAACACCATGTGTAAATATATAAGGATGAAATCAAACAGATGTTAAGAGTGATAAAAAAACACACAATTATGTGAAGAATCCTACAATTCAATGTGCACAGGATAAAATAGAAGGGGAAGGTGAATACATATATGCTGAAACACACTGTAGTAAAATAAAGCCCAAGAGCAATAAAAAAGGGGGTATATACCTTTGAGGCCCGCCGGTCCAAGTACAGCACACACCCTGATGCACGTTTCAGATTAAATCCTTCATCAGGGGGTGAAAAACATATTTTCTATTTTTATATTTTATGTAATTATTTTTGATAACTATTGTCTTTTATTCTACTGATGCGCATACCAGGGCTTTGGGGTACTCGGCACCGAGCCCATGGAAGTCTATGGGGGATGTCACGGGTAGCCAGCTCGGTCCGTGCCCTGGGCGCTCACCGTAATGTGGGATATTTACAGGGATGATGGAAATGTTCGTGTAAGTTGTCGTGACGCCACTTGTAGTATCTGGTCAGAGGGACCAGCGCTGCTGTGCACATACTCTGGAAGGGATGATGTTGGGCAGCTAGATGGTAGGTCTTCTACAAGTAAGACGGTGTCCCTCCAGGGCGGATAGAAATATGAGGATGCAGGACAGATGGGGATCCCGCCGTCAGAGACAATAAGTGAGTCACACACAAAAGTCAGTTTGGTACCTTTACTGCAGGAATGGCAGGTACTCCCGGAGCACGGCAGGGCGAAGGATGTACGTCCGGATTCCTCCACTGGTAGGTGTATGGCCTCCTGTTCTCTGTCGTTATTTAATGAAGTCCTGACCTGCTTGTAGCTAGGTCTAACTCAGTCTCTGTTCTGTACCTGGCTGACTTGGTGGGGGACCTTCTCTATTGCAGAACAGGGTATTTTTATCGCTGATCAGGCAGACTCTGTTCCCTGATCCTGTACGTGTCAACTCTGTGGTACTCCTGGGACTTGTAGTCCTCCAGGAACTCCGGTGTTCTCCTAAAAGGTCGTAGAGATCCTTATAGGCTCGGGACCCGGCGTCCGGTATTCGTTGCTGGGGGGAAAGCTATTAATGCTTACTGGCCCCTCCAATTCCACTCGCTTTTGGCCTACCTGGGTCCTATAAAGATCACACACGCTGGCAGTTAATGTGCTGCCTCTTCGCCGCTCTCTTAAGCATTGGCACGCTTCCTCCTGAGCTACACTTCAGCTTCAGCTCTGACTAGGATCAATCAATCTCTGTCTGTTTTTAGCTCTGACTGAGCTCTGACAGGAATCCTCTCACTCTCGTGTCCTGAGGAGAACTCATCTGTCCCTCACAGCTTGTCTGAGGTAACTGCTGTTCTGATCTGTCTGAGGTAAAACTGGAACTAACTGGTTTTTTTATGTGCCTAACACACAGCTCCCTCTACTGGTCTCTTAGGTAAGCTGAGATGTGTGTGTGTTATAGTGACCTCTAGTGGGATCTTCCTTTAGTACATCCTTCTGGAAGATATGGATCCAGTCACAGCTGGGCTCCACACTACTTTCCAAGTACGGTCACATTTTGCTATAGTGTTACTGTCTACCATTTATATCTTAATAAAGTTAATTTTATTGAATTAAGTTGTATTTGTACCTTTCTTTTATACCTTAGGTTCGGGCTGTGCTTTTTGGTGTTTCTTGTACTACCGAATGGTCTGCAATTCTTCCATCTAGCAACTATATTCTCCTTCAATTGATATATACATTATTATTTTATTTACTTAATTTTAATTTTTTGGGATACAGGTATTGCTACTGTCAGTTTGTTTTCTATCCTTGCACATTATGACTTACCATCATCAGACACTTCTAAATTCTTGTCCCAGCATAGCTTTCAGCTGTCCCCATCCCAGGCCTTGGAACGAAAGAGAAAGTGTCCAGCCACCCACCCACAGGCCCAAAGGCTAAATGGAAACATTTCCAGGCTGCTTGTGGTGGAAATGTAGTTTAGGCTTGTTGACACCGAGGATTTTCGCCCATCTCTGTGCAGCCGTCCCTCAGTACCTGGTACCAGCCGCCACTTTTTCTCCCGGTGTTGTGTCCCCTCCTTGTACCAGCACGTGTCGAGGAACATCACCTGTGCCCTTACCAACGTACTTACAGGGATTGTCCAAGTAACGACCGACATGTGAACAAGCGCTTGTGGCCAGGGTTGCTACATTTCCCTGACGTCACACTGGGTGAACATTGTGGATGCTGAGACCGAGTCACCCCTTGCATGGCACATGTGCTCCCGATGCCGAGAATTGCTGGCCCTACTTCGATCAGGGTTACCTCCAGATAACACTGCAGTTCCTGCACCCCCTCCTACTACTCCTCCTCATCCTCCATCTCCGTTGTGCTATCTAGGAGCACGGCATCCACATCAACCAGAAACTGGAAACCCTACAGCACTGCCTCAGTGAAGAGGCAACAGATTCTGCTGAAGTTAATTTGTCTAGGAGACAAACTGCACACCACAGCAGAATTACTTAAAGGAATAACAGACAGATCTGTGATTTTTGCCGCTGAACCTCCAACGAGGCATGGTTGCATGTGATAATGGGCATAACCTGGTGGCGACTGTGAAACTTGGCATGCTCACACACATATCATGCTTGACACATGTGCTCAACTTGGTAGTTCAACGGTTTCTGAAAACCTACCTAGATTTCACAGAGAGATTTCGTCAAGGTATACGAATAAAAGCCCATTTCCACAAGTTGGCTACAGGTGCTGTCGCTCTGGCAGTTCTGCAAAATCGAGGTCACCACGCACTGGAACTCCACACTGCACATGCTAGTAAGGTTTGTGAGCAACAGACGCCAGTGGTTGAGTACCAGCTCAAACATGCCCATTGGCATTCTGGTCAGCCTCTGCACATAACTGAACATTTGGCATAGATGTTTGACATTTGTGCAGTTCTACAAGACTTTGAGGACTAAACAAAGATGGTGAGCAGTGATGATGCCATAGTCAGCGCAATGATCCCACTTTGGTGCCTACTTAAACAGTCACTGCTCACGATTAAACATGAAGCTTTGCATGCGAACCAGGTGGGGATGGAGGAAGACATAACACATAGTGTTGGAATAATGCATATTGATTTGTATGTATTGCAACCAGGGCTGCCACTAGGAATTTCGGGGCCCATACTGGCAAAATTTTCGGGGCCCCCTTGAGACTCCGCCCAGGATCCACCCCAGCCCACCTCCACCCCTCGAACTGTCCACAGTCCCACCGCTCTCTCTTGGAAAAACTCCACTTCTCACCAATCACACATTAACAGTTCCCATCACCAGATCACACATATAGCCAGCAGATCTAGTTTTGGCCAAAAGATTTTTTAAGCCGCCACCATAACACGATGGACACTTTTGGCCGGGCTCTACTCTACTGTAACCTATTAAATATTTGTTAAAATATCCAATACAATTTAGGTATATTTTTATTTATTTTTCAATTTTTAAAATGACCAATAACACCACATACAAGGGACAAATACCATCAGACCACATATTACCACGACAGTGATCGAATAATATCACTACAAACAAATACCACCAGACCATATAATACCACCACAAAGTGACCAAATAATATCACATACAAGGAAAAAATACCGCAACACCATGACAAGACCACATATTGCCACCACACAGTGACCGAATAATAGCACATACAAGGAACAAATACCGCCACACCATGACCAGACCATATATTACCATCACATAGTGACTGAATACTACAATACTGATCAGTAATAAAAAAAAAACACAATACTATCACCATAAGTGCCATTCTACACAGGAGATCTGTACTTAGTATGCAGTGTCTGTGTACAGGTAGTACAGTAATCACCGGTGACCTTGTACACAGGAGCTCTGTTTACAGTGTATAGTGTCAGTGTACAAGTAACACTGACTCACCAGTGACGTCTCTAGGTGAAGTCCTTCATCTTTGCTTTTCATCTTTCATCCAGCACAGACCGCCATCACTTCTTCCTGCCAGGGCTCGTCTCTGCAGGAAATAACAGTTATCTAGAGCTCCGATTGCAGAACACATTACTTATTTTTTTCCCAACTTCTAAACTACACCAGATGAAAAAAAAGGTGACATAGTGTCACTCTGCACAGTAACAGGACCTTCCCCCATTTAAAACAGTATACTCAAAAAAATAAAATACATCACTGCAGTAATAATATCCCTTAATTAGCCCCTATTGTAATAATATCCCCCATCCTGGCCCTGTGTGTCTCAGTCCTGGCTTCAGCCATATGTTCTCCCATCCCGTCCTCATGAGTATCCATTCTGCCCCATATGATCTCCCCATCCTGCCCCATCTGTCTCCAACCCTGCCTCCATGTCTTTTATCCTGCCCCAGCGTCTCCAATTCTGCCACCAGTGCCTCCAATCCTGCCCCCAGTGTCTCCAATCATGCCCCCAGTGTGTCTCCAATCATGCCCCCCAGTGTCTCCAATCATGCCCCCCAGTGTCTCCAATCATGCCCCGTGTCTCAAATCATGCCCCCCAGTGTCTCCAATCATGCCCCCCAGTGTCTCCAATCATGCCCCAGTGTCTCCAATCCTGCCCCTTTTCCATCCTGCCCCCAGTGTCTCCAATCCTGCCCCTTTTCCATCCTGCCCCCAGTGTCTCCAATCCTGCCCCTTCTCCATCCTGCCCCCAGTGTCTCCAATAATGCCTCCATGACTTTCATTCTGCCCCCAGTGTCTCCATTCTGGCCTCATGTCTTTCATTCAGCCCCTGTCTGTATGTCCAATTCTGCCCCAGTGTCTCCAATCCTGCCCCGTCTCCATCCTGCCCCAGTGTCTCCAATCCTGCCCCATCTCCATCCTGCCCCGTCTCTGTGCTGATTCCTGCCGAGTTTCCATTCTGCCCCAGTCCTGACCCCATCTCCATTCTGCCCCCAGTCCTGCCCCGTCTTCATTCTGCCCATCTACATTCTGCCCAGTCCTGCCCCATCTTCAGTCAGCCCCCAGTCCTGCCCCGTCTCCATTCTGCCCCAGTCCTGCCCCATCTCCATTCTGCCCCCAGTCCAGCCCGGTCTTCATTCTGCCCCGTCTTCATTCAGCCCCCAGTCCTGCCCCGTCTCCATTCAGCCCCCAGTCCTGCCCCGTCTCCATTCTGCCCCCAGTCCTGCCCCGTCTTCATTCTGCCCCCAGTCCTGCCCCGTCTTCATTCTGCCCCCAGTCCTGCCCCGTCTTCATTCTGCCTCCAGTCCTGCCCCGTCTTCATTCTGCCCCCAGTCCTGCCCCGTCTCCATTCTGCCCCAGTCCTGCCCCATCTCCATTCTGCCCCCAGTCCAGCCCGGTCTTCATTCTGCCCCGTCTCCATTCAGCCCCCAGTCCTGCCCCGTCTCCATTCAGCCCCCAGTCCTGCCCCATCTCCATTCTGCCCCAGTCCTGCCCCGTCTTCATTCTGCCCCCAGTCCTGCCCCGTCTTCATTCTGCCCCCAGTCCTGCCCCGTCTTCATTCTGCCCCCAGTCCTGCCCCGTATTCATTCTGCCCCAGTCCTGCCCCGTCTCCATTCAGCCCCCAGTCCTGCCCTGTCTCCATTCTGCCCCCAGTCCTGCCCCGTCTCCATTCTGCCCCCAGTCCTGCCCGTCTTCATTCTGCCCCAGTCCTGCCCCGTATTCATTCTGCCCCCAGTCCTGCCCCGTCTTCATTCTGCCCCCAGTCCTGCCCCGTCTTCATTCTGCCCCCAGTCCTGCCCCGTCTTCATTCTGCCCCCAGTCCTGCCCCGTCTTCATTCTGCCCCAGTCCTGCCCCGTCTTCATTCTGCCCCAGTCCTGCCCCGTCTTCATTCTGCCCAAGTCTGCCCGTCTCATCTGCCCAGTCTGCCCCATCTCCATTCTGCCCCCAGTCCAGCCCGGTCTTCATTCTGCCCCGTCTCCATTCAGCCCCCAGTCCTGCCCCGTCTCCATTCAGCCCCCAGTCCTGCCCCGTCTCCATTCTGCCCCAGTCCTGCCCCGTCTTCATTCTGCCCCCAGTCCTGCCCCGTCTTCATTCTGCCCCCAGTCCTGCCCCGTCTTCATTCTGCCCCCAGTCCTTCCCCGTATTCATTCTGCCCCCAGTCCTGCCCCGTCTCCATTCAGCCCCCAGTCCTGCCCTGTCTCCATTCTGCCCCCAGTCCTGCCCCGTCTCCATTCTGCCCCCAGTCCTGCCCGTCTTCATTCTGCCCCAGTCCTGCCCCGTATTCATTCTGCCCCCAGTCCTGCCCGTCTTCATTCTGCCCCGTGTTCATTCTGCCCCCAGTCCTGCCCCGTGTTCATTCTGCCCCCAGTCCTGCCCCGTGTTCATTCTGCCCCCAGTCCTGCCCCGTCTTCATTCTGCCCCCAGTCCTGCCCCGTCTTCATTCTGCCGGGGCTCCAGCTTTGCCGCTTGCAACATTAAAAAAAAACAAAAAAAAACCCTTTCTCCTTACCTTGCCGCGTTCCAGCGGCGAGGGATCCACACTGAAGAGAAAGTGCGCACTCGCCGGCAACTGACAATGACGTCAGGTGCTGGTGACGTGCGCGCTGACATGAGCTGCCAGCCTCCGATTGGCTGGCAGCGTTAACTATTACCGTGCGGGCCCGCACGGTAATAGAGTAACTGAACCTGCGTCCTGGACTCAGGTTCAGTTACTTGAGCGGCAGAATCCTGCCCTGGGGGCGGGGCTGTGGGGCCCGATCGGTAGGTGACGGGGCCCGGTGCGGGCCCCTCTGCTGATCGGGCCCCATACGCCAGTCAGGGCTGTAATGCCCTGATGGCGGCCCTGATTGCAACAACTACTACTGTACTGTTTGATATGTTGTGCATATTGTGAGGTTGTTAACAAAGTTTTGTAAAAAAAAAAAAAAACCCTCACTCACAGATAGGATGCCTCCTCCTTCTCTTCCTGTGTTGTTGTAATATTTTTCATGCTGCAGCCATAGCAGATATCAGGCTGATCACATTTCATGCTGTGTTGTAAGCTGTCTATACTGGATGTGAATAAATCTACATTCTCTGTTGCTGACTCCGGATGTTACGCTGGTTAATCCGCTGCTAACAGGTTATGGGCCCAGAGTTCCCAGAGTGCCCAGAGTCCTAGAGTCCCAGAGATCCCCAGAACACAGAGAAAAGAAAAGAAAAGAAAGAAAGACAGCAAAGATGGCCACCAGCAGCAGCAACTCCATGAAGTTTACAGTACCAAGTCTCACTAACCAGAACTATCAATCCTGGAAATTCAAAGTGAAGATGCTGCTGATAAGGGAAGGTACGTGGAAATAGACACAGGAGCCTAAACCTGACCCAGTACCACAGGAGTGGATAGAGATGGATCAGAAAGCACAGAGTACCATATCACTCAGCATAGATGATGATCAGATTGTTCATGTGTGTAAATGTGATACTGCAAGAGAAATGTGGGAGCAGCTGCAAAAGGTACATGAGAGGATTAATTTAAGCAATAAACTGTATCTTATGAGAAAACTGTACCAGTCTAAGCTACAGAAAGGCCAGGATATGCAGGAGTATATCAGGAGTATTCTAGAGCTTGTAGAACGCTTGAGAGGCATTATGGAAGATCTGAAGGACTTTCATGTAGCCGCATTACTGCTTAGTGGTCTTCCAGAGAGCTATGACAAGCTTGTGACCGCACTAGATGCGCGCCGAGATGATGAGCTTACTCTGGAGTATGTAAGAGGGAAGCTTATAGATGAATATAAACGGAAGGCAGAATGTATAAGCACCAAGACATAGTCTGCTTTACAAACACAGAGTCTATATGATAACAGAAAGCACCTAAAAGAAACACGTGAATGTTTTGTTTGCAAGAAATCAGGACATTTGAAAGCCGACTGCAGAGTTTGGAAAGCTAGAATGAATCAGCTGAAAAAGCAAAACAGTCAGCAAAGGGTTAAGAGTGCTGTTTCTGGAGAAAATTATTCTGTGAATACTGAAATTGCATTTACTGTCAGTGCAAATACATCAAAGCATGCATGGTGTATAGACTCTGGAGCAACTAGTCACATGACTAATAACAGAGACTTCTTTTCTAAGCTTAATCAAAATAAGTCAGAGAAAGTGATTATGGCTAATGGTCAGTACATGAGTTCAGAAGGCATAGGAGATGGTTATATTGATTGTCAAATCTCACCAACACAAAGCAGGAAGATCCCAGTAAAAGATGTGCTCTATGTGCCTAGTCTTGAGAGTAATTTACTATCTGTGAAGAAACTCACAAAACAAGGAAATGAAGTTACATTTAAGCATGATAGCTGCATCATCTCAAAAGAGGGTCACACACTAGCAGAGGGAAAAATCACAGATGAACTTTATCAGCTGAAATGTAAAGAGTGTGTGTATACTGCTCAACAAGAAGAGTACAATAACTGTATTCATGTATGGCATAGGCGTCTGGCACACAGAGACCCAGAAGCAATAAGAAAGTTAGTTCAGAAGCAACTAGCTGATGATATCACAATTGATCTATGTAACCAGACAATGAAGTGTACTAGCTGCATCAAAGGGAAAATGTCTAGAAAAGCTTTTCCTAAGAGAAGTACTACAAGAACAGAACAGCCACTAGATTTAATACACACAGATGTCTGTGGTCCAATGAGCACTCAGACTCCTGGGAAGAAGAGATATTTTCTCACATTTATTGATGATCATTCCAGATATGCAGTTGTCCATCTGCTTCACAGCAAGATAGAAGTTCCAGAGAAACTTGAAATATATCTAACTGAGGTATATAATAAATTTGGAAGAATGCCAAAGATTCTACGTGCAGATAATGGGGCTGAATATACAAGCAATGAGACACAGAGCATTCTAAAGAAAAATGGAATCCTATTTCAGACCACTGTACTGTACAACCCTGAGAAAAATGGTGTTGCGGAAAGAAGGAACCGAACACTCTGTGAAAGTGCAAGAAGTATGTTATTTGATGCAAATCTGCCTACAACATATTGGGGTGAGGCAATCATGACAGCTTGCTATCTTCAGAACAGACTACCAGGTAAAGCTACAGAGAAAACTCCATTTGAGCAATGGAACAGCAGAAAGCCAAAACTGCACCACATAAGATATTCGGAAGTAAAGCATTTGTACATATTCCCAAAGAAAAGCGAACTAAGTGGGAATCTCACGCTAAAGAAGGTATCCTGGTAGGCTACAGTGAAACCCAGAAAGGTTATAGGATTCTACACCAGAAACAAACAAGGTCACAATAAGCAGAGATGTAGTGATTGATGAGAACTTTGTATCACCCAAGTTTTGTGACATCACGCCAGTAGTCCAGCTGATGTCACAATTACAAGACAACAACAAGGAGGATGTAGAAGTCTGGCTGGATTCTTCAACCACTGAAGGAAGAACAGAAAAATCAGAAGAATCTGAAATCAGAAGATCGTCAAGATCAAACAAAGGTATACCAGCTAAACGTCTATCCTACATTGTCAAGACACTACCTAAGTCAGAGCCGCAGTCAAGGGATGAAATGCAAGGACTACCTATCCATGAAAGAACAAAGTGGATTGATGCCGCTAATGAGGAAATCAAGTCGCTTCATCAACTCCAAACTTGGAAACTCACCAAGCTACCACAGGGCAAAAAGGCAATCAAGTGCAAGTGGGTCTTTAAAACCAAATATGACTCTGAAGGTAAAGTCCACAGATTTAAAGCAAGGTTGGTCGCAAAAGGATATTCTCAAAAGTATGGCGAAGATTACGATGCTACATTTGCTCCAGTCGCTAAACAGACTACGTTCAGAGCTTTGTTAGCTGTAGCTGCTGTACAAAAGATGTATGTCAGACATTTGGATATAAAAACTGCTTTCTTAAATGGTGACATTGAGAGGACTTATACATGACTCAACCTGAAGGTTATGTAAAAAGAGATGAAGAGAATCTTGTTTGCAAACTACAAAATCCTCTAGGTCTTAAGCAATCAGCAAGAGCATGGAACACCAAGATGAATAAAGTCTTGTTGGAAGAAGGATTTAAAAGAGGTTAAGCAGATCCATGCTTATACACAAAATATACAGATGGAAAGTGGATGTATATTCTCTTATATGTGGACGATGTGATTGTAGTTCATCAAGAAGACGCAGAAATTGGAAAAATGACTGAAATTCTGAATCAGCATTTTGAAACAAAAGACCTTGTAAGTGTGACATATTATCTAGGAATCCAAATCCAGAGAGAGGAAGATGGGAGTTTTCTTCTAAACCAAAGTGCAAAAATTAATTTGATTCTGAATCAATTTGGAATGTCAGAGGCCAAAGGTATATCAACCCCAATGGAACCATCCTACCTGAAGCTGGAAAAAGAAGATGACCTGTTGCATAACAATGAGAAATATCGTCAGGCAGTGGGGGCACTTCTGTACATATCAACTATGGCTCGACCGGATATCACAACAACAGTTGGAATCCTTTGCAGATATGTGGAAAAACCGTGCCAATGAGACTGGAATGCTGTTAAAAGACTTGAAAGAAATGCAAGATGTAAATTTAAAACTATCTGCAGCGGGAGATCTAGAACTTACCGGCTATGTAGATGCGGATTGAGCTGGTGATTCGCGTGATCGTAAATCCACAAGCGGATACTTGTTTAAAGTTGGAGAAAGTTCAATCTCCTGGTCTAGTAGGAAACAAGTGTCTGTTGCCTTGTCATCCACAGAAGCAGAGTATGTGTCCGCAGCCTATGCAAGCCAGGAGGTCGTTTGGCTAAGACAATTGATGGACGATCTTGGCAAACCGTCAACTCAGCCGACTGTGATTTATGAGGACAACCAAGGATGCATTAAACTTGCATGCAGTGAAAAGATCAGTGCTAGAAACAAGCACATTGATGTCAGACACCATCATCTACGTGATTTGATAGATCGTGGCATAATTCATTTTGTCTATTGTGAAACTGATAAGATGCTAGCTGACATTATGACAAAGCCATTGCCACGAGCCAGGTTCCAAGAATTGAGAACCAAAATGGGAATAAGAGGATAAGTAGTTGTTGAGTGGGGGTGTTGGAATAATGCATATTGATTTGTATGTATTGCAACAACTACTACTGTACTGTTTGATATGTTGTGCATATTGTGAGGTTGTTAACAAAGTTTTGTAAAAAAAAAAAAAACCCTCACTCACAGACAGGATGCCTCCTCCTTCTCTTCCTGTGTTGTTGTAATGTTTTTCATGCTGCAGCATAGCAGATATCAGGCTGATCACATTTCATGCTGTGTTGTAAGCTGTCTATACTGGATGTGAATAAATCTACATTCTCTGTTGCTGACTCCGGATGTTACGCTGGTTAATCCGCTGCTAACACAGAGAGATTCTAGCCAGCCCAGCCTCATCTCATCTGCTTAGCATGGATTGGTTAACAATGAGCAGGTGGATGCTGAGAAGGAGGTACAGAACAGCTGGTAGCTAGCACAATAGAGGCTAGTAGCCAGACAACCTTTGCCCCATCTCCTATACGTGCATGGGCCGAAGATGGGAATGAAGAGGAACAGGGAGGAGGAGGAGATAGAGACATCATGGTGGAGACAGGGAAGTGTTGCTGTATGGAGATTGGCACATATGCCCAACTTTATGTACCACTGTCATTCCAGTAACCCTCGCATTACATTCATCTTGGCCAAAAAAAGTAATGGTTGTTCAACTTACTAGACCCATGCTACAAAGAGAACTTTGCATCTCTTCTTCCTGAGGTGGAGAAATCTTCTAAAATGGTGCTAAAACAGAGGGTCATTGTGGAAAACATTATTATTAATATTTATTTATATAGCGCCATTGATTCCATGGTGCTGCACATGAGAAGGGGTTACATACAAATTACAGGTATCACTTACAGTAAACAAACTAACAATGACAGACTGGTACAGAGGGGAGAGGACCCTGCCCTTTCGGGCTTACATTCTACAGGATGGTGGGGAAGGAGACAGCAGGTTGGGGGGTGGCAGCAGTTCAGGTGTTGGTTGAGGCGATATCTCCGGTAGTGTTGAGGAGGCAGCGGGGTCATTGCAGGCTGTAGGCTTTCCTGAAGAGATGGGTTTTCAGGTTCCGTCTGAAGGATCCTAATGTGGTTGACAGTCGGACGTATTGGGGCAAAGAATTCCATAGGATGGGGGATATTCGGGAGAAGTCTTGGAGGCGTTTGGGTGAGGAGCGAATAAGTGTGGAGGAGAGAAGGATGTTGTGAGTGGGCTTGGGATGAGTTCTGAGCAGAGGCTCCCTCTGGTGGTTACAAGCGGTGCTGGTCTGTCCAGTGAAGATTGTGAAGATTGTGAGGATTGGGAATCAGGTGTTACTGACTGGTCTTATATAAGGGAGTCACCTTCCCATCAGGGTTGCCGGTGATCAATTGTTCTGGTCTCTATCCTTGATTCCTGTTTCCCTTGTAGCCTGCTGTGTCGTGTCTGCATCTCCTGCTAACAGATAAGACATTTTCTTCTTTTTGTTTTTGTGCTTGATTTTTGCATTTTGTCCTGCACTTCTGTTGGGGCCTTCAGGGTCCCTACGGGAGCTTTTGCCCTCTCAGTTTAGTTCAGCCACTGATGTTTGTACTTTTGCTTTTTCCAGTTTTTTCAGTGGCTGCTGTTTTGATTTTGTTACACCAGAGAACTAATTTAGGTGGTAGAGGTCGTGTGATCTCAGATGTTTTTGAAATTAGTAGAGTTGGTGCTTTTCAGGGTTTTCTGGGATTGCAGTAAGTACCCTTCCTATCCTTTTCTATTTAGTTAGTTTGGGCCCAACGTTTGCTCATACTATTTTCTGTCTGTGTCAGTATTTCTTCTTGTCTAACCGCCATTACATGTTTGGGGGCTTTCTATTATTATTATTTATTATTATTGTTTATTTCTATAGCACCATTGATTCCATGGTGCTGTACATGAGAAGGGGTTACATACAAATTACAGGTATCACTTACAGTAAACAAACTAACAATGACAGACTGATACAGAGGGGAGAGGACCCTGCCCTTTCGGGCTTACATTCTACAGGATTGTGAGGCAGGAGACAGTAGGTCGGGGGGTTGCAGCAGTTCCGGTGTTGGTTGAGGCAATATCTCCGGTAGTGGTGAGGAGGTAGCAGGGTCATTGCAGGCTGTAGGCTTTCCTGAAGAGGTGAGTTTTCAGGTTCCGTCTGAAGGATCCGAATGTGTTTGATAGTCGGACGTGTTGGGGCAAAGAATTCCAGAGGATGGGGGATATTCGGGAGAAGTCTTGGAGGCGGTTGGGTGAGGAGCGAATAAGTGTGGAGGAGAGAAGGATGTCTTGGGAGGATCGGAGATTACGTGAGGGAAGATATCGGGAGATTAGTTCAGAGATATAAGGAGGAGACAGATTATAGATGGCCTTGTAGGTCAGTATTAGTAATTTGAACTGGATACGCTGAGGGAATGGGAGCCAGTGAAGAGATTTGCAGAGGGCAGAAGCGGAGTAGTAGCGAGGAGAGAGGTGAATTAGTCGTGCAGCAGAGTTAAGGATGGACTGGAGAGGTGCGAGGGTGTTAGCAGGGAGGCCAGAGAAAAGGGTGTTGCAGTAGTCGAGGCGGGAGATGATGAGGGCGTGCACAATCATTTTAGTAGATTGAGGGTTGAGGAAAGGACGGATTCTTGAAATATTTTTGAGCTGAAGGCGACAGGAGGTAGAAAGAGCTTGGATGTGCGGTTTGAAGGACAGGGCAGAGTCAAGGGTTACTCGAGGCAGCGGACTTCTGGTACGGGGGAAAGCGTGATGTCGTTAATTGTGATAGATAGGTCAGGTAAGGAAGATCTGTGGGATGGGGGAAAGATTATGAGTTCAGATTTGTCCACATTGAGTTTGAGGAAGCGGGAGGAGAAGAAGGAGGATATGGCTGATAGACACTCCGGGATTCTGGATAGCAAGAGGTGATGTCTGGGCCAGAGAGGTAGATCTGAGTGTCATCAGCGTAAAGGTGGTACTGGAATCCGTGGGACTTTATGAGTTGCCCCAGGCCAAGTGTATAGATTGAGAAGAGTAGGGGTCCTAGAACAGATCCTTGGGGGACTCCAACGGAGAGAGGGTGGGACGAGGAGGTAGTGTGTGAGTGGGAGACGCTGAATGTGCGGTTGGAAAGGTATGAGGAGATCCAGGATAGGGCGAGGTCTTTGACGCCAAAGGAGGAAAGAATCTGTAGTAGAAGGCAGTGGTCAACTGTGTCAAAAGCAGAGGACAGGTCAAGAAGCAGGAGTATAGAGTATTGTCTGTTCGCTTTGGCTGTAAGTAGGTCATTAGTAATTTTGGTCAGGGCTGTCTCAGTGGAGTGATGGGGGCGGAAACCAGATTGTAGAGTGTCAAAGAGCAAGTTAGAAGAGAAGTGGTAGGAAAGCTCAGCTCTTTCTATTATCTTTGGGGTTCTGCTCCGGGGCAGATAGCTTTCCTATTTCTATCTTTAGGTGTAGTTAGTTTCTCAGGCTGTGATGAGGCGTCTAGGACCAACGTAGGAACGCTCCACGGCTGCCTCTAGTTGTTGTGGTTAGTCAGGGTACTGCAATCTCATACATTCCAACTGCTCTGGTGTATTGCCTTTTTTGCCTGCACTCCTCAGTTACCGAAACATAACAGTATCACCGGCCCAAAATTTAAAATTGTATGGTACTCCCAGAAGGGAAAAAATTTGTGAAAGAAAAAACGGTTGTCAGAGTTGTCAGAGATATTTTTCTGTTTGTTGCATTTTTTTTTTTCCCTCTGTATCTCTAGGTGCTGGGGAGGATTTTTTCTCTCAATGGAGTTTACACAGTTGTCTGGCCGTGTGGATCAGCTTGCCACTGAGGTTCAGAGTATTGCTGCATATCTTGCTAGGTTGCCTGTTGTGGAACCTAGGATTCCCATGCCAGATTTGTTTTTAGGGGATCGAGCTATGTTTCAGAATTTCAAAAATAATTGTAAATTGTTTTTTGCCTTAAAATCTAAGTCCTCAGGGAACGCAGCGCAGCAGGTTCAAATTGTCATCTCTCTCCTGCGCGGCGATCCTCAGGATTGGGCTTTTTCCCTGACACCTGGGGATCCTGTTTTGAGTGATGTTGATGCATTTTTTCAGGCTTTGGGGTTACTGTACGATGAGCCTAATGTCACTGATCAAGCTGAAAAAGCCTTGTTGGCATTAAATCAGGGGCTTGATGACGCTGAGTTATACTGTCAGAGATTCCGTAGGTGGGCAGTCCTGACCAAGTGGAATGACGACGCTTTGGCGGCCCTTTTTCGGAAGGGTCTGTCAGATAATGTAAAGGATGTTATGGTGGGATTCCCTGTCCCCTCTGGTCTCAATGATTCTATGTCATTAGCGATTCAAATTGACAGACGTTTGCGTGAGCGGAGAAGTATGCGTGGAATAGTGTTGCCTTGTGAACCTACTTCTGAATCCATGCAGTGTGATAGAGTGGTGTCTGGGGCACAGCGTCATGAGTTTCGAAAGCGCAATGGGTTATGTTTCTACTGTGGTGATGCCTCTCATGCTATTTCAGTCTGCCCTAAGCGGGGAAGACGTTTTGCACGCTCAGTTGTCTTGGGTAGTGTTCAGACTAAGTTTTTATTAACTGTCACTCTGATATGCTCTCTGTCCTCATTTTCTGCTCAGGCTTTCGTTGATTCTGGAGCAGTTATTAACCTGATGGATTATGATTTTGCTAAACGTTGTGGGTTTCCCTTGATACCCCTACAGAAGTCTATTCCCCTACTGGGGATCGATTCTACCCCTTTGGCTGAGAATAAACCTCAGTTCTCTACTCAGGTGATAATGAGGGTTGAACCTGATCATCAAGAGTGCTGCAAATTTTTGGTTCTGTATAATCTGCATGATATTATCGTACTGGGTTTCCCTTGGTTACAGTCTTATAATCCTGTTTTGGATTGGAAATCTGTGTCTGTAACCAGTTGGGGCTGCCAATGTGTTAATACCAATCACTCCTGTTTTTTCTGCCTCCCCCCAGGCTCAGGATGTTCCTGACTTTTTGATTGATTTTTCTGATGTGTTTAGCGAAAGTAAATCTGCATCCTTGCCTCCCCATAGGAGCTATGACTGCGCTATTGAATTAGTGCCTGGTAGTAAATTCCCTAAAGGTCGCCTTTTTAACTTGTCTGTACCTGAACATGACGCTATGCGGTCTTATATCAAGGATCATTGGAGAAGGGTCATATCAGACCATCCTCTTCACCCTTAGGTGCCGGTTTTTTCTTTGTGGCCAAAAAGGATGGTTCATTAAGGCCGTGTATTGATTATCGTCTTTTGAACAATATTACTGTGAAATATCAATACCCGTTACCCTTGATTTCTGACCTGTTTTCCAGGGTGAAAAACGCTACTTGGTTTACCAAGCTTGACCTCAGGGGGGCATATAACCTTATTCGCATTAAGCACGGGGATGAATGGAAGACGGCATTCAATACCCCGGAGGGGCATTTTGAGTACCTTGTGATGCCCTTTGGGCTCACTAATGCTCCTTCTGTCTTCCAGTCCTTCATGAATGACATTTTCAGGGATTTTGTGGATAAATTTCTGATTGTTTATTTGGATGATATCTTGATATTTTCTAATGACTGGGACTCTCGTGTGAAACATGTTCGAACTGTATTCCAGATTTTGAGAGAGAATGCTCTGTATGTGAAGGGATCAAAGTATCTTTTTGGCGTACAGAGGATCTCATTTCTGGGATTCATTTTGTCCCCATCTGTTATTGAAATGGACCCGGTCAAGGTTCAGGCCATCTGTGATTGGATCCAACCTACTTCATTAAAGGCTCTTCAAAGATTTTTGGGTTTTGCCAATTTTTATCGTAAATTTATTGGTAATTTCTCGGTTATTGTTAAACCATTAACTGATTTGACCAAAAAGGGTTCTGATGTGGTGAATTGGCCTCCTGAGGCAGTCTCTGCATTTCAGGAACTTAAGCAGAGATTCACTTCTGCTCCTGTTCTACGGCAGCCTGATGTTCTCTGCCATTTCAGGTGGAGGTTGATGCCTCTGAAATTGGGGCAGGTGCCGTTTTGTCCCAAAAAGATCCAGAGACCTCTAAAAGTAACCCTTGTGCCTTTTTCTCTCGAAAATTTTCTCCTACTGAACGTAATTATGACGTGGGTAATCGGGAGTTATTGGCCATGAAGTGGGCTTTTGAAGAGTGGAGACATTGGCTGGAGGGAGCCAAACATCAGGTGGTGGTCCTTACTGACCATAAGAATCTGGTTTATCTGGAATCTGCCAAGCGACTCAATCCTAGACAGGCCAGGTGGGCCTTGTTTTTCACACGTTTTAATTTTGTGGTTTCCTTTCTTCCTGGCACTAAGAATGTTAAGGCGGATGCCCTCTCGAGGAGCTTCCTTGCGGACTCTCCTGAGTTATCTGATCCTTCTTTATTTTGAAAGAGGGTGTAGTTCTTTCCGCCATCTCACCTAATTTGAGACTTGCTCTGGAGGGGTGTCAGGAGGATAGGCCCGAGCGCTGCCCTGTTGGAAAATTGTTTGTCCCGGACCAGTGGAAAAAGAGTGTGATGTCTGAGATTCATTGTTCCGCGTTGGCTGGGCATCCCGGAATTTTTGGTACCAGAGACTTGGTTAGTCGGTCCTTTTGGTGGCCTACCTTGTCTCGTGATGTCAGGGAATTTGTGCAGTCCTGCGGGACTTGCTCTCGCTCCAAGCCTTGCTCTCGCTCTAGTGGTTTGTTGATGCCATTGCCTGTGCCCAAGAGACCATGGACCCATATCTCTATGGATTTCATTTCCGACCTTCCTGTTTCTCAGAGAATGACCGCCATCTGGGTGATTTGTGATAGGTTTTCCAAGATGATACATCTTGTGCCATTACCTAAGTTGCCTTCCTCCTCTGAATTGGTGCCGTTGTGTCATGTGTGCATTGCCACGAAGATCATCGCGGTTGCACATTTTGACTTCTCACAGCTGAGTTGCTGTTTCTTTGTGTTTGGCAGCTAGGGAGTTAATTCTGTCTGTGCTCGGTGCTGGGACTGGGTGCAGTTTCTCCGGCTGCAATTGATTATTTGTTGATTGGTTTCCTTTAAGTTTCTGGTTGTCTGCTTTGGGAGTTGCCAGTGAAACACTTCATGCAGACCACAGATAGGAATGAATCTGTATAGACTCTAGTTGAGAGCTCCTTAGTTGTTTTAAGCTTAACTTGCTTAGAGTTTATTTCCCAGACCATTTATGTTCCTTCGGTGTTTGAGTGTGTATGCAAGTGAGTGCTATCCTGTCTTATATGTCTAATCGGTGTATTTAGCTGAGATCAGCCCATATCCCTTTGGTGGTAATCAGGATCCTTCTTTGGACTGATTACAGGGTTCAGGGTCTGATAGGAGACAGGGTTAGGCTGGAGACTTGGACCTCTGAACCATTATCAGTACCTCCAAGGTAAGGGATTAGTTAGGACCCCAGTGTAGGGTCAGGTTAGACCCCGGTCCTCCTCTTTCCTGTTACAGCTCATCAAGTCCTCAAGATTAACCCTGAGTTCAACTGATATCGTTTCTACACATCTAGTCCTCAAGATTAACCCTAAGTTCTGCTGATATTGTGTCAGGTAAATCTATTTTATACTTACATTCTGATGTTGCTAAACTATATGTTGTTTAGAGTGTGGTTCCTGTATAAATAGTTTACTGACATTGTAGTCATATCATTAGACAGCGTGACACGTTGTTCCTTCAGCACGTGGTTTGTTTACACGGCATTCCTGAGAACATAGTGTCTGACAGAGGAGTCCAGTTTGTTTCCAGATTTTGGAGGACTTTTTGTTCTAAACTGGGTGTTCAATTGTCTTTCTCCTCGGCATTTCATCCTCAGACCAATGGTCAAACTTAGAGAACAAACCAGACATTGGAGACTTATCTAAGATGCTTTGTGTCTGCTGATCAGGATGACTGGGTCTCTTTTTTGCCTTTGGCTGAGTTTGCTCTTAATAATAGGGCTAGCTCTGCCACTTTGATGTCTCCGTTTTTCTGTAATTCTGGGTTTCACCCTCGATTTTCTTCAGGACAGACGGAGGCTTCTGTCTGTCCAGGTGTTGACTCTGTTGTGGAGCGTATGCAACAGATTTGGGACCAGGTAGTGGAGAGGTTGTCCCTCTCTCAGGAGAGGGCCCAGCGGTTTGCTAACCGGCATAGGACTGATGGTCCTCGGTTTAAAGTAGGGGACTTGGTCTGGTTGTCCTCAAAAAATATTCCTATGAGAGTAGCATCTCCTAAATTTAAGTCTAGGTTCATTGGACCTTATAAGATCATGGAGATTCTTAATCCTGTTTCTTTTGTTTGCTTCTTCTAGGGACATTTAAGATCCATAACGTGTTCCACAAGTCCTTGTTGAAGAGGTTTGTTGAGCCAGTGGTTCCTGCTGCTGTGCCTCCTGACCCTGTTTTGGTTGAGGGCAATCTGGAGTATGTGGTTGAGAAAATATTAGATTCTCGTTTTTCTAGACGGAAACTCCAGTATTTGGTTAAGTGGAGAGGTTATGGTCATGAAGACAATTCTTGGGTGTTTGCTTCGGACATCCATGCTAGGAGACTCATCCGTGCGTACCATAGAACTCATCCTGACGACCTGGTTGCTCAAATGAGGGTTCGGTGACCCCCTCCTCAAGGGGGGGGTACTGTTGTGAGTGGGCTTGGGATGAGTTCTGAGCAGAGGCTCCCTCTGGTGGTTACAAGCGGTGCTGGTCTGTCCAGTGAAGATTGTGAAGATTGTGAGGATTGGGAATCAGGTGTTACTGACTGGTCTTATATAAGGGAGTCACCTTCCCATCAGGGTTGCCGGTGATCAATTGTTCTGGTCTCTATCCTTGATTCCTGTTTCCCTTGTAGCCTGCTGTGTCGTGTCTGCATCTCCTGCTAACAGATAAGACATTTTCTTCTTTTTGTTTTTGTGCTTGATTTTTGCATTTTGTCCTGCACTTCTGTGGGGGCCTTCAGGGTCCCCTACGGGAGCTTTTGCCCTCTCAGTTTAGTTCAGCCACTGATGTTTGTACTTTTGCTTTTTCCAGTTTTTTCAGTGGCTGCTGTTTTGATTTTGTTACACCAGAGAACTAATTTAGGTGGTAGAGGTCGTGTGATCTCAGGTGTTTTTGAAATTAGTAGAGTTGGTGCTTTTCAGGGTTTTCTGGGATTGCAGTAAGTACCCTTCCTATCCTTTTCTATTTAGTTAGTTTGGGCCCCAACGTTTGCTCATACTATTTTCTGTCTGTGTCAGTATTTCTTCTTGTCTAACCACCATTACATGTTTGGGGGCTTTCTATTATCTTTGGGGTTCTGCTCCGGGGCAGATAGCTTTCCTATATCTATCTTTAGGTGTAGTTAGTTTCTCAGGCTGTGACGAGGCGTCTAGGACCAACGTAGAAACGCTCCACGGCTGCCTCTAGTTGTTGTGGTTAGTCAGGTACTGCAATCTCATAGATTCCAACTGCTCTGGTGTATTGCCTTTTTTGCCTGCACTCCTCAGTTACTGAAACATAACAGAAGGAGGTCTTGGGAGGATCGGAGATTACGTGAGGGAAAATATCGGGAGATTAGTTCAGAGATATATGGAGGAGACAGATTATAGATGGCCTTGTAGGTCAGTATTAGTAATTTGAATTGGATACGCTGAGGGAGTGGGAGCCAGTGGAGAGATTTGCAAAGGGGAGAAGCGGAGGAGTAGCGAGGAGAGAAATGAATTAGTGGGGCAGCAGAGTTAAGGATGGACTGGAGAGGTGCGAGGGTGTTAGCAGGGAGGCCACAGAAAAGGATGTTGCAGTAATCGAGACGGGAGATGATGAGGAAGTGCACAAGCATTTTAGTAGAGTGAGGGTTGAGGAAGGGACGGATTCTGGAAATATTTTTGAGCTGGAGGAGGCAGGAGGTGGAGAGAGTTTGGATGTGCGGTTTGAAGGACAGGGCAGAGTCAAGGGTTACTCCAAGGCAGCGGACCTCCAGTACAGTGGAAAGAGTGATGTTGTCAATTGTTATAGATAGGTCGGGTAAGGAATATCTGTGAGATGGGTGAAAGATGATCAGTTCAGATTTGTCCACATTCAGTTTGAGGAAGCGGGAGGAGAAGGAAGATATGACTGATAGACACTCTGGGATTTTGGAGAGCAGAGAGGTGACATCTGGGCCAGAGAGGTAGATCTGAGTATCATCGGCATAAAGGTGGTACTGGAATCCGTGGGACTTTATAAGTTGCCCCAGGCCAAGTGTATAGATTGAGAAGAGTAGGGGTCCTAGAACTGAGCCTTGGGGGACTCCAACAGAGAGAGGATGGGATGAGGAGGTAATGTGTGAGTGGGAGACGCTGAATGTGCGGTTAGAGAGGTATGAGGAGATCCAGGATAGGGTGAGGTCTTTGATGCCAAAGGAAGAGAGGATCTGTAGTAGGAGGCATTGGTCAATTGTATCGAAAGCAGAGGACAGGTCTAGAAGGAGGAGTATAGAGTATTGTCTGTTCGCTTTGGCTGTAAGTAGGTCGTTAGTAATTTTGGTCAGGGCTGTCTCAGTGGAGTGATGGGGTGGAAACCAGATTGTAGATTGTCAAAGAGCAGGTTAGATGAGAGATGGGAGGAAAGTTCAGCGTGGACATGCTGCTCCAGGAGTTTGGAAGCGAATGGGAGCAGCGACATTGGGCGATAGCTTGACATAGCGGTTGGGTCGAGGGTTGGCTTTTTGAGGATAGGTGTGATTTTGGCATGTTTGAAAGCAGAAGGGAAGGTACCGGAAGTTAGTGATAGGTTGAAGAAGTGGGTTAGTGATGGGATAAGAGTGGTGGCGAGATTGGGGAGGAGGTGGGATGGGATGGGGTCGAGTTCACAAGTGGTGAGGTGTGATTTGGAGAGAAGATGAACAAGCTCCCCTTCCGTGATGTTGGATAAGGAGGTTACGGGGTTTGGGTATTGGTCAAATATACAAAGGGGTTGTGGTGGTTGAATAATAAAGACTTGCCGTGTTTGGTCTATCTTGTTTTTGAAATGCATGGCGAAGTCCTCAGCAGAGATTAGGGAAGTTGGAGGGGGCAGTGGTGGGCGGAGGAGGGAGTTAAAAGTATTGAACAACTGTTTGGGGTTGTGGGATAAGGAAGATACAAGGGATGTAAAGTAGGCCTGTTTAGCAGAGGTGAGAGCTGATTTGAATGCAAGTGTTGCTTGTTTGAGTGCAGTGAAGTTGTCTTGTGAATGCATTTACTTCCAGCGCCGTTCAGCAATTCTGGATGCTTGCCAAAGCTTTTTAGTGGTGTTATTGTGCCAAGGTTGTAAATATGTTGAAAAAAATCTCATCAGACCATGCTACTGGCACTGGGCAAGCTTCCTTGCCCAACCAATGAGGAGAGGCCAGGGAGACACACAGCAGAGGCAAGGGTACTGTGAAAGGCATGGGACAATTTCATGACACCAGCCCAGCATACAGGGTTTGATGACCTTGTATTTTTGACAAGGAGGGAAAAGTTTTTAAAGATGGTCTGTGACTTTCAACTATTGGGTCTCAGAGCTGGACACCTGGCATGAACTGTCCCTCTCTGTTTTAGAAGTGTTGTGCTGCCATGCCGCTAGCATCTTGTCTGAGCGTGTTTTTAGTGCCTTACCGTGTTTTTATTGGGCTCATAATGGACAGGGGCTTTCGTCTGTCATGTGACAATGCTGACAGGCTCACTCTCATAAAAATTACCAAAGCCTGGATTAGCCTACACTTTTCCACACAACCAGATGACCACAGTCCATAAAGTGGTTTTAATATTCAATATTTGAATGAGGTCAGCCAGTTGATGCCATTTTGGGGTCTATGGATGACTCTCCTTATAATTTTTGCCTTGCTTTGAACTTTCTGCAAAGCCTTTAGTACTGTATAAGTACATGAACTGAAATATTTTGAAAGTGTAGTTGAATTTTTTTTATGTATTTAATGAGTCACCCATATAGTTTGACATGGTTATTATTGCATGGTGGTGGTATGTAAAACTCACTAAAAGCATTGAAAAATATTTCTTGATTAGATTACTCATCCATAGAGTATTATGTGCTTTCTATCTCATTTTGGTGGTATATAACTGTCCAAGAAAGCTTTTAAAAATTTGGCTTGGTTACATTTCTTACCTGTACACTATCCTGCAGTCTGGGGTAAAAAATTTTAATATATAACACTTGGAAAAAGGGTTGACAAATTTTGCTGGGTTACATTTCACAGCCATAGAGAATTACGTGGTCTTGGGTACATTTCCATGATATATAACACTCCCAAAAAGTGTTACAATTTTTTCCTGAGTTAAATTTATTACCAAACTACTATTCCATCTTCGGGGGTACATTTTTTATGATATATAACACTACAAAAAAAAGCGTTAACATTTTTTTCTGTATTAAATTTCTCACCCATACACTCCTCCATCTTCTGGGATACCTTTCATTATATAACCCTCAAAAAAAATTTTTTTCAATGTATCTGTATTAGATTGCCCATCCATACAGTCTTACATGTTCTTGGGTACATTTCATTACTATATAACCCTCAAAAAACTTGTTTAAAATGTATTGGTATTTTATTGCTTATCTATAGGGTATTACGTCTTCTTGGTGCATTTCAGTGGTATCTAACCCTACAAAAAATTGTTCAAAATGTTTTCAGTATTATTTTGCTTATCTATAGAGTATTACATGTTCTTGGGTACATTTGGTTTGTATATAACCCTCAAAAAATTGTTTAAAAATGTATTGTTATTATATTGCTTATCCACACAGTATTATGTGCTCTTGGGTACATTTCGCTGCCATAAAAGCCTCTAAAAATGTGATAAAAATTTACGCTATTATTTGCTCCTCCACCCAACAGAACGTGTTCTATGATACATTTCGTTGCTATGAAAGCCTTAAAAAAGTTTGTCAAAAATGTATCGGTATTATATTGCTCATCCATACAGTATTACGTCTTCTTGGGTACATTTCGGTGGTATATAACACTTCAAAATTACATTCAAATTTTTTTTCATGATTCAATTAGTCATGCATACAATTTAACGTGCTTTGTGTAAAATTACGGTACATTAGGTTAAAATTTTTAAAAACTGCTTTTCCTGGTACAATTAAAATATTTTTGTTCCAAAAAATGTACTATTGTCACATACAGCATACTCGACAGCTTGGTTTGTGTAAATTTTCTTTGGTTTGAAATAAAATCCAAAATTGGTTTGGTATAGCTGGAGAAATTTGATTGTTCAAAAATTGAATATTGCAAGATGTACTCTAAAACTTGGTTGGTGTGAAATTTAGTTGGTTTTAAAAAAAATTGGGCTGGTACAGATGTAAAAATATGTTAACTCGGCACTCAATCCCCAGCCGTAACTATTTTTCCCATTGTGGCGTCCACGCCTTGTACCAGCTTGTGTCCAGCAACACCATTCATGCCCTTACTAATGCACTTACTGGGATTGTCCACTTAACGACCGACACATGGACAAGAGCTTGTGGCCACGGATGCTACATTTCCCTGATGGCCCACTGTATGAACATGGTAGAGGCCACGGTCCAGTCACGCCATGGCACCACACATGTTCTACCAACACCAAGGATTGCTGCTCCTACTACTATCAGGGTTTCCCCCACCTCCTACTCCAGTTTCTGCACTCCTTCCTGCTCCTCCTTATCCTCCATCTCCGATGTGCTATTACAGAACATGTCGTCCACATCAGATAGAAGCTCTTCAGCACTGCCTCAGCAAAGCGTCAGCAGTCTCTGCTGAAGCTATTTTGTATAGGAGACAAACGCACACCGTGTCACAGTTAACAGAAAAGCATGGTCGTATGTCATAATGGGTGTAACTTGGTAGCAGATGTGAACCTTGGCAAGCTGAAATACGTAACATTCTTGGCACACATGCTCAACTTGGTAATTCAGAGGTTTCTGAAAATTTACCCAGATTTCACAGAGATTCTGGTCATGGTACGCCGCATCAGGGTCCATTTCTGCAAGTTGCCTACAGCTTCCGTCAATCCGGCACACTGCGGAACTGCATTCAAGTGCCAGCTCACCAACTGGTGTGTGACATGCCCACACGCTGGAACTACACACTACATATGCTGGCAAGTCTTTGTGACCAGCAGAGGCCAGTTGTGGAATACCGGCTCCAACAAGCCTGTTGGTATTCTGATCAGCCTCTGCACATAACAACTGAAGGGTGGCCATAGATGTCTGACATTTGTGCGGTTCTCCAAGGCTTTGAGCACTCACAAAGATGGTAAGCGGAAAAGACGCCATAATCAGCTCAATTATCCTGCTTCTGTGCCTACTTAAACAGTCGCTGCTGACAATTAAACATGAAGCTTTGCATGCAGACTAGCTGGAGCTCGAGGAAAGGTACTGTCACACTAAGCGAGATCGCTAACGAGATCGCTAAAGAGTCACCGATTTTATGATGCAGTAGCGATCTCGTTAGCGACGCAGCTGTGTGTGACATGTAGCAGCGATGTCGCCCCTGCTGCGATGTCGCTGATCGCTTATGAACATTCTGAGCCTTTTTTTGTCGTTTGTGTCCCGCTGGTGAGCCTGAATCGCTGAGTGGAGTGTGACACCCTTTATGAACGACTTCACCAGCGTCACAGGTGGGACTAGGTTTTTCCAACGACCGCAGATCTCTGATAAGATCTTTGTGTTTGGAAGCTAACTAGCGCACTAGCGATCTCGCCAGCTCGTGTTGTTGTCGTGATCGCTAGTGCGATCGCTAAGTGTGACAGTGCCTGAAGACATGAGACAGGGAGATACTGCCCAGCTTCGTATAAAAAAAAGCTAGTACCCACACAATCTTCGCCCAGTCTCTCCTACGTGAATAGACTGAGGAGGGGAGTGAAGATTAAAAGATGGAGTGTTGGGACTCTGTTGTCAGCTGTCCCGGGACCAGGGGCTCCTTCCCTGTCCCTAACGATTGGGGCGGTCTAGCTCACCCTCTTTTCCGGATTACTTCTGATGGTGAGTATGCCGGGGCCACGTACCTTGCCTTAGATCCTGAATCCGCTCTCAATCTGTACCCTTCCCCCTCCCAGGGAAGCGGGAGTTGTAGTGTATCGTAATACACCAACCAGACTAACAAGGTAATCCAAACAGGGATAACAAAAAATACCAATCATACAAATATACTCACACAAGCAACAGAGGAATGCAGCAGTGAATGGAGGATGGGATTAAACCAAAGCATGAGAAGAATGGGAATTATCACACACCCAATACCTAACAACAGTCACAGATAAATCCACCAAAAGCCTTCTCAAATAACAACCACCAAAAACCTCCAGCCAAACAGCAAAAGCTACCTCTGAGAATGAGTGCTAGCCAGTGCCCAGATTATATGGGAGTGGCTAACAATGAACAGCTGAGCCTTAATGCAGGAAAGCTTCCAGGAGCTCTCAACTGAGCAGATTAACCCCTGCACTGCTAAAAGAAACCTGTACTGTTTAACATGACGGTGAAGTGCTTCTAATCAGTACAGGAGTAGGAGAAATCAGATGCTGCAGTCTTCTTGCTCCACTCTGTTATGGTAAACTCGTGACATGGAGGAGGAGATGGAGAGTAGTCATCATGGTGGAGACAAGGAAGTGTTGGCTGTAGAGATCTTGGCACATATGGCAAACTTTATGTACCGCTGCTTTTCTCTTGACCGTTTTTGGCTAAAAAAGAGTAATGGTTGTGCAATGGACGGCCAGGATCGTAGTCATGGCCGAGGACACCTGGGCTTCTGTGTCCTGGCCTCCCTCACAGGAACATATTCACCATTAGTCAGCATACCTTTGCCTTCAGGTCCTGCTCCTTCCGGTTCTCTTCTATGCTGTGGGAGACCCTCACCAAGCGGAGCAACATAAACTGAGACACAGTCCAGTTCAACTCCAACAAGAACTTCTTTACTAGGTTCGTCACACAGCATATCCACCGTCTTCACATTCTTTACAGCAGGGTTTACATAACAATGTTACTTTCCTTGCCCTACACTTCTCTTGTGGTTACACTGCGCGGATCCTGGTCGGACCGTCCCTGATGGTTCCTCAGTATTCTCTCTGTTCAGCTCTACTATGGATACACATCCCTCGGTATGGTTCGCCCCAGACACAAGATCATTAGTTCCTGAAGTCATAAGCCCCTGGGAGAGAATCCTGCCCTTCTGTACTATCCCCTGCTCTGGGTCTGCTTCTTTACATGCTGTACTCACTGCACCTGTGGGTTCCCCAGGCCGTTTTGCCCTAGTCCTCAGAGTATCTGTCCATGCGATGAGTTGCCACATACTGGAAACAATTTTGGCTCCCTCAACTGCTTTATGCCCACTGCTCTGCTGTCCTGTTGTGCTGTCCTGCTGTGCTGTCCTGCTGTGCTGTCCGGGCCTATAGCCCTTGTGGACTGTGCGGGCGCCCAGCTCTGACTAACTCTAGTCAGGAAATGTCTCTGGCTTACTACACAGCAGTCACTCCTACTCTTAACCCTATAATTAAGCTACATAATGTCTAAGGACTGTGGAGACTAACATGCCCCCATCTAGTGGCCATACTAAATACTACACTTACCCTATTATAAGAATACAACATTACACATATATTTATTATATACAGACAGTAATATAGTGGTGCATCGAATAGTGTAGCATTATCAATGAGACATGATGGTAATATACTTTAGGGTGTAGCAGTACCATTATGTATAACAAATAAACATGCATTGAAAGTACACGGTACCGAAATGAGGAAGGAAGACAAAAATATAACAGTCAAATATCATTCCCCTAACAGTTGTATACCCTGATAGACCCACGCTTCAAGAAGAACTTTCCACCTCTTGTTCCTGAGGTGGACAGATATTCTAAAATGGTGATATACCAGAAAGCCAGTGTGGAAAATATGTTGAAAAAATTCCCATCAAACAATCCTAGCGGCATATGGTAAGCTTCCTGGCCCAACCTAGGAGAAAAGGTGAGGGAGAGACACCCTCCTAGCATCCATGCCCTCATCACTGGGTATTTTTGACGAGGGAAAAGTTTGAAATGATGGTCAAGCAATACCTGGCCAACAAAATCAGTGCAATTACTTTTTCCTCTGTGACCTTCAGTTATTTGGTTTCAAAGCTGGACACCTTGCATGAGTTGTCCCTCTATGCCTTGAAGGTGTTGGGCTGCCCTGCCGCTACCATCTTGTCTGAGCGGATTTTTAGTGCCACACTGACTCACTCTGATGACAATGAGCAAAACCTGGCTTACACCCAACTTTTACACACAACCAGATGATAGCAACACATAAAGTGTTTTTTAATGTTCTATATTTGAATGAGGCCTGCAAGTTGTTGCCTTCTAGGGTCTATGGATGACCCTACTTGCAAAGCCTTTATGTGTGTAGGAGTACTACAACTACACTTTGTTCACAATATTTGGTGAGTGAATACAGTTGGTACCTTCAAGGGTGTATGGATGACCCTACTTGTAATGTGTGGCAGGATTTGCACTTCATGCATAGCCTTTATGTGTCTAGGAGTATCAACACATGACAATTTGAACAGAATGTGTATGAAGCCCTCATTTATGTCTAATATAGGATGTAACTACATCCACTAATTCCCTAATTTTTGACAGTTTTTGCTTCCTATTTTTGTACTAAAAAAAACAATTTTGGTTTATTTAAATGATATATTTTTTTAAATCCTTTTTAAATTTGGCCTTATATGCAAGTCATTATACAAGAAAAATGATTCTTAACATTTTCCTGTAAAATGCAATTTCTCATCGGTTTGGAATGTTTTATTGTTAATCCTTAAAGTGGAGTAAAAGTGTGATACCACTTTCTGAGCAGTGATCTAGGACTCAGAGTTGCTTCCAGGGGTCTTCCCCATGCTGTTCTCCTTCCATTCAACATTTTTCTCATCCATTTGGACATTTTCACTGCCCCACCAAGATCTCTTTGTAGGGTGTGATGGAAAAAAGTTTGTATTTCATATTGACTCCCATTATACTCGTAACTCGAATGTATTAGGAATTGCTCAGTTTGAGCAACGAGCACCAGAGCATTTTAGTGCTTGCTCATCTCTATAAATGAGCAATTTCTTAATGATTTTGACCTACTGAATTCAAATCTGACAATTAAAATTTTTAGTTGGCTCTTGCTTCTATGATATCAAAAAGTTTTCCTGTTATGGCTACATATAATTAATGTAATTTCAGTACTTTGAAACATTATTTTTGCAAATATAAAGATGCAGAATATTTTGTTATGCTAATCTTCTGATATTTATTTAGAGTAAACAATTTAAATAATTAAACCATGCCTAAACACTATTGTGAATTTTGAACAGTTATAGAAATTGCACTACAAAATTTAGTCCTCATTCAGTGACAACTGTTTTTTGCTTGTCTCTTGTACTCCTTTTTCAAGCAAACTTTATTAAAATTTTTAACATACAAACTGGTCTAGGAAATTAAATTAGGTAATATAAGGAAAAGGGATAGGGTAGTTAGCGTAGATATTCTTTATTGGGAAACAAAACAGTAAGGGAAGGGGAAGTAAGAGGGAGTCTCTTGTACTCCTGAATTGGATCATCTCGTACAATTGTCCAACTGTAATCTGCAAGCATCGATGGGATTCCATTTTCCTTGATAGACTTTTCTATAGCCACAATATCTTGGTGAAATTTGGCACCATGCTCATTGTTCACTGCTCTGCAGTTTTGATGGAAAGAAGTGTAGATGCAAATGTAAGAAATGAATCTTTATGGACAAGCTACAGCTAAGATACTTATATGTTTTGAGGAGATTTTCCTCCAACTCATCATAGTTATCTGCTCTTGAGTTTCCAAAAAATGTTGTTACCACTAATGTGAATGCTACTCATGCACCCTATTCTTGATCTGCAACAAACGGAGAAACTCCTCAGGTTGAAGAAGCTTTCAAATCTAAGAACCAATAAAGACTCCATCCTTTATATTTGCTTTAATCAACCTTGGAAATGTATCAATGAGATATTTGAATACTTTTGCTTTTTATCCATTGCCTTAACAAAGTTCTTCATTAGGCCCAACTTCATATGAAATGGTGGTAACAAAACCTTATGTGGGTCATGAAGTACTGGATGCAGAACATTTTTACTCCCTGGCTGAAATGAATGTCGGAGAGGCCAGTCTCTTTTATTGTAGTGATATTTTCGTGCACGACTAAACCACTCACACAGAAAACAGCAGTATTTTGTGTAACCACCCTGGAGACCTTTTTTGCAAGATTAGGGAGGTTTTCCACCCGTCCCTTGTGGGCCATGCACATAAAGGCCGTCTTCTGCAGCATATCCTTAACGGACATTACTTGTCTGAATCCTGCTCATATAGGTTCTATACAAATGACCAGGTTTTTAGTACATCACTTAGGG
>JARQOD010000005.1:452161999-452206078 GCA_033576555.1 Oophaga sylvatica
TGAGGTTAGTTGGCTGTGGACTGTAATACTAGGAAAATAACATTATGAGCCTCGCTAGGGACAGGAGACCTCGTGAGACCCCCTCCCCACTTTGTGCACCACTAGTGCTAAATAAAGAATAAAAATAACTATATAGTAAATTATCACAAAAAAACACAAAACTTTCCACTGTAAAAAAAGATACAAGAAAAAAGCATGTTCATTTCATCTGTATTAAGCAGAACTGCTTGAAAACAGTGTTTGACTCCTCAAGGACTGGAGAAATAATTTGCTTTGAATTGGCAGTTCTCCAGAGACATATCCTACAGCTTCAACCCTTTGGCTGGGGAGTGGAAGGGAAGGAAAAGGAGGGGTAAGTTTCTTGTGTGGATCAGCTGCTGCAGCAGGGGAGGGAGGGAAGGGCTGGCTTTAGAGGAGGGACAGGAGTCAGGAGCACAGGCTGCATGGTACTGTGTGCTGGGTGTTTGGACAGTGCTGAAATCCTAAGTCTGCTGTGTATGGGCTGCATGTGCTGAGATTACTCCATTGAGGATATCAACAGGCTCTATAAACCCCACTGAAGTCAGAGATGCATCCTGGTGCACAGAAGTTTGTCTAATTCTGCTCCTTTGTAATTGGGACCTCTCTGGATTATATGGATACAGAGTTGGACATAAAAAGGTAAATCCGTTTTCTTTAAACGCAGACATATGACTAACATAAGTGTCATTGGGCCTAATTGATCATCCTTCAGGAAGAGATGTAGATGGGAGATTATTGGGTCTGGCTGAACTGACAGGTCCTGTCTTGCTCCACTGCAGTCTGTGCATTCTGCCCCTACTGCAGCTGGAAACTGAAGTAACAGGAAATCCTCAGCCTATTTACAGGCAGATCATAGGGAGTACAAGACATTTCGATACGCTTTACTGCATTTTCTGTGACAAAGACCGAGCTCTAGACGTATGTGAAATACACCCATCACGCCTAGTTTTTTGGCAGCGAGCTAAGATGAAATATGAATGAAGGTTACAGAATTTCAGAATTTAAAACAACGTTTTATGACTCCCTGATCAATAGCATTGTGGAATTTGCCATTTCCAGTGTCACAACTGTATTGCTCGGGCATTGCGATAAGTTTGTGAGTTAGATAATGCAGCAGGTTTCAGCTGCAGTCCTATGTAAAATCATAGCGTATAGATCACACTGTTGTATAACATATTCTAAGTCAAGATAAATCCTGTCCTGCTACATCTGAGAAACTCAGCTCTGCTGTAAATGACACTGATGACCCAGTACTAATCATATACTTGGCACTTTGTCTTTATCCTGCCAGATGTAAGCGCTCATTCAGATGGCAGTTTTTCAGGTATGAGTTTTCAGACAGAACTCATACACATTATAGTGAACAGAGGTCTGAGCAAAATCACAGAGACTTGTCTGATTTGGTTCCAAGTCTCGGATCAGTCTTGCCAATATAATTCTATGGGTCGGTAAAATGCAGACAGCACTCTAATGCTATTAGTATGATGCCTGTATTTACAGATCGATAGAAGCTTGAGAAACCTGCATCATTTTATTTTCCATAGGAGAAAAACTGAATAAAACTCTGATCAAACTTTGATGGTAAAAATTGACCCTGACCAAACTCTGATGAAAATCTTGATGAAACTTGGACCACTTTTTTTGCATCTGAGAAGGTTCACCGACCTCTGAATTAGCCCTGAATGTGGCTTTTAGATGGGCTTTAAATCTATGATGAAGCAGAACCTCGCTCTATACAGAAGTTGAGTTTTTCTTCCTGTATTGATAACAGCCTGAAACTAGACCAATTACACTAGGTTATCTTGTTGGCTTGAAGTAACCCTGAGTCATGTAATCCAAAGCTCCTCGAAAGGCTTAAAAGACAAGTAATGACTGCAATTGCCCAGCAAAGATTAGGACTTGCTTTATTATTATTGTCTGTGCTGCTTGTGTGCGAAAGGCGGCTTCAATGTGTCAAAGATATGAGCTAAATCAGCCTGGATTCACGGTGTATGGTGAAGTCATTTCAATGAACCATTATCCATTATCTGTTTCATCCCAGTGAATATATTAGCAGCCTTTTCTTCAGCATTTAATATCAGCAGGAAATGTCTGCTGTCTTGTGGAGATTGCATTGTTGTACTTACCGATCGCAGAAGCAGTTACTTTATAATTTCAGTATTCAGGGTAGAAAATGGAAATCCACGCTCATGCATACACAATTATGTCATGTACTCAAAGTATTGTACCTGCAGTACACTTTTCAAGAGTCATAAATTTATGGTTATAGTGATTGTCCACTACTTTATCATTGATGACCTATCATTAGCATAGGTCTTCAATGTCTCATCAGTAGGGGTCCGACAACCAGTACCTTCGTCGATCATTTGTTCTCGATTGCGGAGCTGCTCTGTCTTCTGATAGTGGCTGCGGCAGGGTACTGCACATCCAATTATTCAAATCAATAGGGGGCAGATGTGCAGTACCCTGCCGCAGCCACTGTCAGAAGACAGAGCAGCTCCGCAATTGAGTGGTTCAGGATGGCGGTCACAGTCACCAGCACCTCTGCTGCTGGGATGCCGGGTGTTGGACCCTGACCGATCAGACACTGATGACATATCCCAAGAATAGGTCAGAATGTGGTTGGGCTGGATCATCAGAGTGAGAGCTGCTCATTATTATTGGCCCTCCACTCTGGCTACTATTGGGAAAGGGACCCCTCTATGACACATGTATGCCCCATGATGTTAGTGATCTACATTGTGTTTTAGATCTGCATTCTTGGTTTGGTGCTGTTGCTGGTGAAAGGTGGTCCCAACTGATGACCCATGCCATGCATTTCTTCACAATAGAATAGTCTGAATCCAAAGCAATCCACTTACTTGTATGAATCTGGTAAATTTATAGTATTAAAGGGGGTCTGTCACTCCCAAAATGCATTTTAAATTGGGTATATAGTGTTGTAGGAGACTTAACCCCTAGAACAACCATACTGTACCTGTTATTTAGCCGCTTTCGGTGGCCTCTTGGTGTGGCCAAGAGTTTAGTACACTGTTACGCCTCCTCCTCTGCTTCTGATTGACAATTCTCGCTTCCCTTTCTTCTTCCTTCATACGCCGCTCGCTATGCTAATATGCAAGGCGTCAACAGAATGCAGAGTGCACGCGCGTAGCCACACATATGAGTGTACACATATGCCGGCAGCATTGAGATGCTCTGAGAAGCCATCACTGTCAATCAGAAGCAGGGGAAGGGCCACAATATGCGAATGAGGAGGCATAACGGTGCACCAAACTCTTGGCCAAGCCAAAAGGGCACAAAAGCCTCTTCATTAACAGGTAGAGTGCTAGTACGATTGTTCTAGGCCTAAGTCCTCTACAATACTGTAAAGTCCATTTAAAATGGATTTTGGAGCTGACGGACTCATTTTAAAGTACTCATTGTTCTCTGTTATCCAAGATCCTTTTGGTATCACTGTAAGGCCAAAAGCTTGTTATAGACGTAAGATAGAAATAGGGCAGTATGGCTGATTGTGACTGGGCGCCTGTTTCTCAGACATTGTTTGGCCATACTATTTAATTTAAGTAACTTATTACTGCCAGATAATCTGTCAAAACTTTTCAATTTTCTTCTGTTGATTTTTATTGGCTAATAGATGTAAATATCATGTACGATTGTCGAAAAGTACAGCTAAGTAGCCCGTCAGCATTCCAACTTTTGGGCAGTAAAATCTTAGTACAGTAAGGGTCTACACATTTCTAAACTTCAAATTATTGGCTCCTTACAAGAAAGATCTAAAATAAGGTTGTGAGCCTGCAGCCTATGGCTCATTTCTGCACTGTGGGCACAATTATTAGACAAGTGAGTATTTTGCGCAATTATCATTTTCATGCAGACTTTCCATCTCCAAGCTGTATAAACTCGAATGCTTATTGGATGAACCAGATCAGATGATGTGTATTTGTGTAATCAGGGACTGTGAGGGTATTAATAAACTTTATCAAGGTGTCCAGACATAAGCCCCCGTCTCACATAGCGAGATCGCTGCTGAGTCACAAGTTTTGTGACGCAACAGCGATCTCCCCAGCGATATCACTGTGTGTGACATGCAGCGACGATCAGCCCCCCTGCTGGGTATCGCTGATCCTGACTGATTGTCCTGGATATTTTTTTGATCGTTAGTCTCCCACTGGCCAGCACGCATTGCTGCGTGTGGCAGGCGGGAGACCAGCGATCAGCGAGCTGGAGCTGGTAAACAAGGTACACATTGGGTTTCTAGGCGCCGCTCGGCGCCTAGAAACCCGATGTGTACATTAGATACCAGCGCGCTGGTGCAGGGGAGCTGGTAACCAAGGTACACATCGCCTAGAAACCCGATGTGTACCTTGGTTACCAGCTCCCTGCACCAGCATGCATACACTGCGGGTAACTAAGCGACGTGCATCGCTTGTTACCCGCATAGTCGCTGTCCTGATCGCTGCTGAGAGCTGCTTGTTTGGCAGCTCAGCAGCGATCATGTAGCGACACACCAGCGATCCTGACAAGTTCATATCGTTGTCGAGATCGCTGGTGTGTCGCTATGTGTGACGGGACCCTTATTAGGTAGCTTGTTTTCCTCAGTTAAAATGGGCCAAAAACGAGAATTTACTGACTGTGAAAAATCAAAAATTGTTACAAGCATCACAGAGGGATGCAGCACTCTTGAAATAGCTAAGACATTGGTGCGTGGTCACAGAACTGCTAAAAGTTTTGTTGAAAATAGTTAACAGGGTCACAAAAAATGTGTTGAGAAAAAAAGACACACATTAACTGCCAAAGATTTAAGAAGAATCAAATGTAAAGCGCCCGGGAGACCATTATCCTCCAAGTATGTCATAATCCAGAACTGCAAATCAAAGAATCTGGCACTCAACTTGCAAAAGATATGTGATTTATTGCATCCGTATAGCAAACAAACAGCAAACGTTTCGGTCCACAATCGGACCTTTGTCAGTTGCGTTTGTGATACTGAACTGAACTCGGGGCCATTAATTGCAGACAAGTAAGCGGCCTAGTGGAGTAGTGCTGCTGACGCGGTGTCCACCACTAGTCTAATCCAGAACTGCAACCTTCCTGGACTGCCCAGAAAGGTCATCAGTAAAGCAGGCACTAGCAGTGCACCAGTGCAGAGCTTTCTGTCAGTCAGTACTGTAGTGTGCTCTCAGCCGCCATTCTCAGTGGTCACTGTAATTTCTTCAGGCACGCCTGCATGACTGAAAGCTGGTGGCTCCAGGGAGAAAAAAGTTCATTTTCTCTCTCTTTCAGTACAGCCAGGCACCTTCATAACACTATTAACCCTATATCTGCAGGTTAAGAGCGTTATCCGACCTGACAGATTTCCTTTAAGGGTATGTGCACACGATCAGTAAACGCTGGGGTTAAACGTCCAATACTGCATAGTGTATGGGATTTCAAGAAATCGCATGCCCACTATGCGTCCAGAGAAGCCCGCGGATCACCCACAGAGAAGGACATGCGGCGCGTCTTTCCAGACCGCAGCTTGTCTATTTATCTTGCGGAGACACGAGACTACGCAAGAGAAATTTCACCCGTACAATGTATTGGACGCGGTGAATCCGCACGGTTCACTTGTGTTCAATAGCCAGCAGCGCTTTGTCCACAGCGGACATGTGCTGCGTCGAAAGCGCTGCCAATTCCTGAACGTGTGCACCCGGCCTTAGACTTCAGCCATGATGGAAAACTTAAATATAGAGTTCAGACACAAGCATAACAATCTCAAAAACATATTTACAGGGTTTCAATGCTTATGGTTACAATCTCTGAACACTAGGATGCTGCATTTCAAAGACTATATAGATCTACATGCAAAAAGGGATAATGGAAACAGTTCTTAACTAAATAATGGGTCCTGGAGCGCCACCTTAAGACTTTTATTCATTGTCTTCTTTACAGCTCCCACATGTTCTCCAGCTGATGCTCATAGTGAAGCCTCAGCTTATTATTCCTGCCATTTCTCTAGCTTTTACTGATCGTTCCATTTATCTCCAAGGGTAAAGGTTCGTAGCACACGCTTTACGCACCCAGCTTACTGTCAATGACAGGCAGCCTATTTCAGGCCATCTCTGCTTTTTAGGCCTTGAATATATATTAAGAAAGGACAGTATGATAAGACAGTGATCATCAAATAAAGAAAAAATATATATTTATTGACAATACAGACCAAACAAAGGAATATTAAAAACAATTAAAAGGCATAATTGATTATGCCAATATACAAGACCTCAGTATCAAAAGCAATCCCAACCCCACACGTATCGCCGCTCAGGGAGGCGCCTTCATCAGGGGAGGTATTGTAATTGAGTAGTCCGTTCCATCATATATATATCTGGAAGCGGTAATTACCGGAATTTGTTCTAGCCGTGCACAAGCATAACAAGTGTCTGAACTTAATGAAAAAAAAAAGAATGCTTTTTAGGCCATAACACTCTGGAAGAGTCGTGGGGACTATAGAATCAGATTAATGCGCAGATGTGCACCGGTAGTAAAGGAAGCAGAGCCATCGTGGAGCACACCATGCGTTCCGGAAGTAATTGTTGAGGTAAGTGCAGACGCATAGAGAGTCTATCAAGGTTCCATACATTGCACAGCGATCAGGAGCAGGAAAACAATTCCAAAGCGTGCCAGCAATGAGAGTGTACACAGCGCCATCAGAAGGCAAAAAGAGGCCACACAGGAACATAACATGTCCCCAATTGGTATTGTTCCTGTGTATAACAAGTATGACCATAGAAAGCACAATCAGTCATATGTCAGACTATGTATGGACGTGGAAGGAAGTAGTAATGACCCCACCTCCATACTAATAAAGCTACTTTGGAAATATAAAATAAAACCAAAATATGCTCTAAATAAGGAAGGAGACTTGTTAGAATAAACAGTGCTCAATATACATCACATCCCCATCTGTTAGATATAGATGGGCATAGTAATAAATGCCAAAAAGAATGCAAATTGGACAGGGGTGTGAAAACCACATTTAAGCAGGGCGCCAATATATCCCCAAAACTAGGAAAAGAGAGGAAAAATGTAATATGTTGTCAGGAAAACGTAAAAATAAAAGTGAGAAATGAAAATAATTTAAAAAAAAAATAATGAAAAAAAGAATGCTTTTTAGGCCATAACACTCTGGAAGATATCTTAGTAGCATCAGGTCAGAAGCCTCTCTCTCCTACCTGTTACGCATTGGATCCACAGTCAGCGGGCATTACCCTTGGCATCAGCATCTCTCTCCCACCTGCTAGGCCTTGGCTCCACAGTCAGCGGGCATTACCCTTGGCATCAGCCTCTCTCTCCCACCTGGTAGGCCTTGGCACCACAGTCAGCGGGCATTACCCTTGGCATCAGCCTCTGTCTTCCATCTGCTACGCCTTGGCTCCACAGTCAGCGGGCATTACCCTTGGCATCAGCCTCTCTCTCCCACCTGCTAGACCTTGGCTCTACAGTCAGCTGGCATTACCCTTGGCATCAGCCTCTGTCTTCCATCTGCTATGCCTTTGCTCTCCCAGAAACAACTTTCCACACAGCTCATCACACCTCTGCACCACATTCTAGATTCTTAGGGTATGTTTCCATGCTCAGGAAACACTGCGTGTTTGATGCTGTGTACAGCCGCAGCGTCAAACACGCAGCATCCAGATGTTACAGCATAGTGGAGGGGATTTCATGAAATCCCGTCTCCACTATGCGTTAAAACACACAGGCATCAGACCTGCGTAAACGGACATGCGGTGCGTCTTTTCAGATCGCAGCATGTCCTTTTACCTTGCGGCAACGCTCAAGGTAAATAGCAGAGTCCTATGTAGGGCTGCGGTTCAATGAACACATCCGGATTCACTGCGCGTTCAGAAGGGGGCGGAGCTTTGGGCAGAGCGGGATTTCCGCTCCGTCCAAAACGCCTGCCATCCTGAACGTGGAAACGTACCCTTACACTACCTTGCCATACTTACCAACATTGCTGTTGCCCAATCTGACCCAGAAATGCATCAAACTGAGTAGAGATACCCATTTTCTAGCAGGTCTTACATAAACCTCTTAGTTTTTCAATACCAAAGCCATGTCCTTATATTTGCCAGAATTGTATCTGTAGAAACAGAACAGTTCTGGCAAATTCAGACTGGTGGCAAATATTGGATCAAAATATCCTGCATCCACAGAACTTATCGCAGCTGATAATTTAGGAATTTAGAGATCAGTAGGAGTATATTTGCATAACAATTTACTTGATGTCCATTATAAATGGAGCAAAATACAATTTTTTTTCTCTGGAGCGCAGGAGTTGTCTGATTTAGAAAAAAAACATATTCAGATATTTTATTAGTTACTTATTTATGCATTTACTAATTTATGCAAAATCTATAACAAGGCCCCTCTTCTTCCGTGAGGCACCCAAAATTCTGATCTTGAGAAGAATCCCGATTCTGAGAATGAAGGGCTTGGAGCCCTGAAGCATCACTGCGGCCCCCTCACTGTGTTTCTCTGCGCAGAGGCTGTACAGGGAATTATATCTGACAACACTCATTTAAATGGAGACTTGCTGCAGCTGGTGGTCAGGACCCCCTGTGCAGAGATAAAACCGCGGAGGGCAAGCAATGTTGCCGTCCCCTTATTTTCAGAATTGGTGTTTGTCAGATCTTCAGTGATCGTTAAGTGCGGCATATCCCAGTGAAATGCCATTACTTTCCAAGATATGAATACCTCTTTAAGCTAAATAAATGTATCCACCTACTGTAGTTGAAGTCAAAACATCCTCAACCATGTTTAGAGGTCCACAGGACTCAGATGAAGAACTATTGTTCTGACCCATGTTTAAAAAGAGAATTTCTTTTTATGTATTGTTTTATAGGCTTTTTAATATCTTTTTCCGGTTTGTTAAGTAATAATCACAAATTTACTTCAGCACACTAAATCTGTCACGTAAAAAGAACAATAATAGATTTCAGTTCTACCAGAGCAACATAATAAAACTTGTTTTGCTTCAATTTATTGCATTAATTGAATGGGAAATAAATACAGTGAAGGAAGTATTTGATCCCTTGCTGATTTTGTAAGTTTGCCCGCTGACAAAGACATGAACAATCTATAATTTTAAGGGTAGGTTAATTTTAACATTGAGAGATAGAATATCAGAAATAAAATCCAGAAAATCACATTGTATAAATTATTTAAATTTATTTGCATTTTGCAGTGAGAAATAAATTATTCGATCCCTTTGGCAAACAAGACTTAATACTTGGTGGCAAAACCCTTGTTGGCAAGCACAGCAGTCTGACGTTTTTTGTAGTTGATGATGAGGATTGTGCACGTCAGGAGGAATTTTGGTCCACTCCTCTTTGCAGATCATCTCTAAATCATTAAGATTTTGAGGCTGTCGCTTGGCAGCTCGGAGCTTCAACTCCCTCCATAGGTTTTCTATGGGATTAAGGTCTGGAGACTGGCTAGGCCACTCCATAACCTTTCTGGATGTTATTTTTGATAATCTATCTCTCAATGTTAAAATTAACCAACCCTTAAAATTATAGACTCTTCTGATCATGTCTTTGTCAGTGGGCAAACTTACAAAATCGGCAAGGGATCAAGTAATTATTTCCTTCATTGTATGTGGCCTGTCTGTTGAATTGTATCCAGTTTAGGCAAATCCTGTTTGATGTAAAGGGACACTCTGGACATAATTGTGTTATGTTTAGTGTCCAGCCTAAGAGGGTGGTGCATGAATTAGAGAATATCCCTATACTATAGTATTTTTAAATTCTCTGTGTCATGCTGCACCCCCTGAACATCCCACTAGGCAAAATAATGCAGAATCAGTTTTGTCTGGAATCCAGGTGCCGATATGTTTCAGTAAACTATGAGTATGGACAGGCTTATGCTCAGCGTCGGACTGGAACACCTTGGGCCCACCAGAGAAAATCATTCTTGGGGCCCACTATGTAGCTACATAGAAATAAATACAAGACCACCAATTGTGCAGTAAAACACACTAATATCAGGGTATAATATAAGGTAGTACATGTCTTAATTATGTAGCAGGATTGGGGTAGCCTCCCTCATAGATTATAAAGCAGCCCCCTCATAGGGGATAATGCTGCCCCCCATAGGGGATAATGCTGCCCCCCTCATAGAGGATAATGCTGCCCCCCCTCATAGGGTATAATGCTATATATATAGATAGATATAGATAGATAATAGATAGATACCATATATACTCGAGTATAAGCCGACCCCCCTAATTTTGCCACAAAAAACTGGGAAAACTTATCGACTCGAGTATAAGCCTAGGGTGGAAAATGAGATTATGCCCCATATGCTGCCCCATGTATTATGCCCCACAAGATGCTCCATAGATTGTGCCCCATATGCTGCCCATGTATTATGATGCTCCATAGATGCTCCATAGATTTGTGCCCCACCATAGATGCTCCATAGATTATGCCCCCATAGAGCTCCATAGATTGTGCCCAACCATTAGATTATGCCCCCATAGAAGCTCCATAGATTGTGCCCCCATAGATGCTCCTTAGATTATGCCCCCATAGAATGCTCCATAGATTTAGTTGCCCCCATAGATGCTCCATAGATTGTGCCCCCATAGATTATGTCCCCATAGAAGCTCCTTAGATTATGCCCCCATAGAAGCTCCATAGATTGTGCCCCCATAGATGCTCCTTAGATTATGCCCCCATAGAAGCTCCATAGAATGTGCCCCCATAGATGCTCCACAGATTATGCCCCCATAGATTATGCCCCCATAGAAGCTCCATAGATTATACCCCCATAGATGCTCCATAGATTATGCCCCCATAGATTATGCCCCCATAGATGCTCCACAGATTATGCCCCCATAGATTATGCCCCCATAGATGCTCCACAGATTATGCCCCCATAGATTATGCCCCCATAAATGCTCCACAGATTATGCCCCCATAGATTATGCCCCCATAGATGCTCCACAGATTATGCCCCCATAGATTATGCCCCCATAGATGCTCCACAGATTATGCCCCCATAGATTATGCCCCCATAGATGCTCCACAGACTGTGCCCCCATAGATGCTGCATTTTATAGGCCTCATACGCTTCCGCAGCTGCTGCTGCTGCAAAAAAAAAGACATACTCACCTCTCGTCGCTGGGGGCCAGGTGCCGGTGTCCTGAGCAGGCGGGGACACTGGCACGCTATGGGGGACAGGTGCCGGTGTCACCGCTGGCTCAGGGCCCCGGCACCTGCGATATTTACCTGTCATCGGGTCCACTGCTGAGCGCCGCTGTCTTCGGTCACTAATGACGTCATCATGACCTCTGCCTGAACATCGCAGCAAGAGGACCCGAGGACACGGCGGTGGAACGGGACAGGTAAGTAATGATATTCACTGCTTCCCACGCCCATGTGGGCATGGGAAGCAGTGAATATTCATTTCTCTTTAGCAGCGGGGACAGGGGCTCCTGCCTCCTGTCACCCACTGCTGCTCCGCTGGCACGGGGCCCCCATGGCAGCTGCGTGGTGTGCCTCTATTAGCGACACGCCACGGCTGGGGGCCCCTGGAGCAGCGGGGGCCCTAGGCAACTGGCCCCTGTATGCCAGCAGGTGCCAGGGCCCCCCAGATGCCAGGGCCCACCGGAGAATCCTCCGGTTCTCCGGTGGGCCAGTCCGACCCTGCTTATGCTGTGGATGTATTTATCACATAGAGGATTGTCCGCAAGACGTACGACTGTAGACAGCATTCAGAATTAGGCTGGCCATATATGTTAGATAACTTGATAAAAGACTGCTATCTTTCCTGAACCATCCATATACAGTACAGACCAAAAGTTTGGACACACCTTCTCATTCAAAGATTCTTCTCTATTTTCATGACTATGAAAATTGTAGAATCACACTGAAGGCATCAAAACTATGAATTAACACATGTGGAATTATACATTACACTTTACAAAAAAGTGTGAAACAACTGAAAATATGTCTTATATTCTAGGTTCTTCAAAGTAGCCACCTTTGCTTTGATTACTGCTTTGCACGCAGAAAGGTGAACGGATGGACTCTACATGCCTGGTTCCCACCGTGAAGCATGGAGAAGGTGGTGTGATGGTGTGGGGGTGCTTTGCTGGTGACACCGTTGGGGATTTATTCAAAATTGAAGCGGTGAGCTGTCCAGCTCACCCCAAACCATCTCGATTGGGTTCAGGTCTGGTGACTGTGGAGGCCAGGTCATCTGGCGTAGCACCCCATAACTTCCTTCTTGGTCAAAAAGCCCTTACACAGCCTGGAGGTGTGTTTGGGGTCATTGTCCTGTTGAAAAATAAATGATGGTCCAACTAAACGCAAACCTGATGGAATAGAATGCTGTTGCAAGATGCTGTGGTAGCCATACTGGTTAAGTATGCCTTCAATTTTGAATAAATCCCCAACAGTGTCACCAGCAAAGCGCCCCCACACCATCACACCTCCTCCTCCATGCTTCAGGTTGGGAACCAGGCATGTAGAATCCATCCGTTCACCTTTTCTGCGTGCAAAGCAGCAATCAAAGCAAAAGGTGGCTACATTGAAGACAGATTAAGACAATTTTCAGTTGTTCACACTTTTGTAAAGTGTAAGATATAATTCCCAGTGTTAATTCACTAGTTTTGTGCTCAGTGTGATTACATTTCATAGTCATGAAAATCAGAAAATCTCGAATGAGAGTGTGTCCAAACTTTCTGTACTGTCTGAAGCCTGGCCTGTGACGTGTGATCTCTTAGGAAGAGTGAATTTTCTATTAGATCTAGAAATAGATTGAGCAGTTCTAATGCTCATCCCTATCCAATGGATGTGCAGCACCAAGATAAGAAACCTGGAGCATAAAGGTCCCCACATAGCTATCCTAGCGATCTCGTTAGCGTTGCATACTAATGGATCGTAGCGATGTGTCTATCGTAATGCTGCGCATTTAGCGATATAGTTAACGCGCTTCGCGTTAGCGATCTTTACGACTTGGTACAAATACGCTTATCGCTAGTAAAGGTGCACACAGCATAAGATACTTACCAGAGCGCCAGCGATGAATGTCCGGAACGATTCAGCGACAGCGATCACACAGTAGCTCGTCGCGGAAGCTGCGCACTGATACACACGCTAACGGATGCTAAATAGTGACGTATTTGCGATCCCGTTGCGAATGTTTAGTGTGGCATACCTAAGAAGAGGGGGACATTACTTTGGGAGAGGTGGGCCTTTAGCTCCTGCAGTTTTGTTTGTATAGCTTTGTAGACTTTTAGCAAGAGTGATGTTGCTTTATGAAGGAGCACAGTATGTCTGTGCCTGGTGTGTTACCATGAGGAGGGTGGTGCTTATATAGGAAGAGGTAACTTTCTGTCTATCTCTCCCCTCTTTCTCTCACCGGAAGAACTGGAGTAAACATCACCCGCTCTCTCGCCCTGTTATTATCACTGTCCTACAACGCTATATTTAACCATTACTTGTATAATGATGAATGCTTTATTGTATTTGTTTAAATAGCCATTCTGTATCCTTTACCAGGTCCAATTTTTTCATAGCTATAAAGAGTTAACAGAATTAACCTTCTAAGCCCAAGGGAAGGGCAATCCTCCAGCCATGGTTCCCTAGAGGTTTCCTCCACAGGGGTTTTTCCTATTCTGAGCGCTGTAGGATGACTGTGAGTCAGAGGTTTGCCAAGTTTAGTCCCATTAATGCTTTTGCAGGGGCATCTACTGTATTAGTTTACCAAAATAGGTGTTTAATTTAAAAAAAATGGCTAAAAGTGTCATATGTGGATTGGAATTTATAACCCGTCACAGCTTTGCAGTTTAGGAGTCAGGTGGAAGTTGAAGACAAGTTAAGGTGGACTCATTTTAACTAATGGAGGATGTAAAACCTCATAAAGGTGAACAGGCTCGGCTTTGGTGGCCAGCCTGAAGGATGTCGCAACGTCAGTCAGGGACAGGTATGCTGGTTAAGAAAAGGAGTGAGGATAATGAAGTCATTGGTGCCCTGAAAGTTTACTGGCTCTGCTTGAATGGCCCCCAGTGTGTGCCGCCCCTTTATGGCTGTCTGTCCTGGTGCTGTATGTCAGACAGCGGGGGCATATCACAGTACTTGTGAATCCCAATGTACTAGCACTTCACCTGACTCCTAGTGTTATTGTTTTAATCCTGTGATTTAAATAAAGCTGTGGCCAAGGGTAAAAGACACAGGTCCATGGAGTTCAACCTATAAACTAACATGTTAAACAAGAGGAAGGCAAAAATCTCATGAGGCAAATGTCATATTATGGGAAAAATTCCTTCCCGACTGTTTCTTGAGATGTTTCCTTGGCTTTGCATCCTTCTCCTGGGTCAGTTGCCCTCTGTTGCGCTCCATGCCAGCTTTTACAAGTGGCCTGGCGTGGATCAATGACATAATATCCCTAGACCTATTGAAGACCCATTAAGACACATACCTGTGTCCTTTGATTGAGACTCTAGTCCTATGCTTGATGTGCTCCACAATTTGTGCTTTTTGTGTTTATGCTAGCATTCATCCCTGCTGGGTTCCACTTTATCTGCCCTGCTGCTCCTGAGATTCCTCCCACCCACATGCATTCCTGCTTGCTACATCAACGCCTGGGGTCCGTGTGCTCACCCAGACATGAGGCTTGGAGAATCCACCTAACACCATATCCAGGCTAGATCCCCGGATCAATGTCCCATCCCAGAATCTAATACTCATAACGTGAAATAATATATTTTATAAAGAAAGGCATCCATACCCTCCATGTACTTTTTTAGTGAATTAATCATTACAACACGTTGTGGTAGAGAGTTCCCTAGTCTCTCTGTTCTTACAATAAAGACTGTGCATCTGTGATTATGATTAAACCTTCTTTACTTCCTCTAGATGTAGAGGATGCCCCCTTGTCCCTGTCACCACCGTCATACATTTGTGCATTGTATTGCCCCTAAGCCTCCATTTTTCCAAACTGAATAACCCCAAGTTAAATAGCTTATCTTGATATTGTACCGAATCCCTTAATAACCTCGGTCGATCTTCTCTGCACCCTCTTTAGTTCAGTCAAGTCCTTTTTGTACACCAGAGACCAAAATTGTACAGAATATTCTAAGTGTGGCTGCACTAGTGACTTGTATAGAGGCAAAACTATGTTCTCATCATGAGTATCTGTGCCTCTGCATCCCATGATTTTATGTGCCTTGGCAGCAGCTGCCTGGCACTGGTCATCACAGCTCAGTTTGTGTCCACCCATACGCCTAATCTTTTTATGTGTCACTTCTATCCAGTCTTTTACCATTTAGTACATAATTGTACATTTTATTTTTTTTTCAAATGAATAACCTTACATTTATCTAAGTTAAACCTCAATTGCTATTTCCCACGCCAAGCCTCCAGCTTCCCCAGATCTCTGTGTAGTATTAAAGGAAATCTTTCAACAGATATTTGCTATTTAATCTGAGAGCAGCATAATGTAGGGCCAGAGAGCAGGATTCGAGCGATGTCACTTATTAAGCTGTGCGCTTTAGTTTCAATACAATGAATGTTTTATCAGCAGGAGATTAACTAGAGGACTAGAGGGTATGCCACACTGAACAATATCGCTAACGGGATCGCTAAAAAACGTCACTATTTAGCGATCCCGTTAGCGATGTTGTTCAGTGCGGCATCTGCCAGCGACGAGCTTCCTGCTGTGATCTCGCTCGTCGCTGGAATCGTTCCGGACCCTATTTTCTCGTCGGCGCTCCCGCTGGGTAAGTATATATCGCTAGTGTGGCACCTTTTCTTAGCGATTTAGCGGTACTTTTGTACCGCTAAAGTCGTTAAGAAGATCGCTAACGGCGATAGCGTCGTTAACTATATCGCTAAATGTGGCCGCACTTAGCGATATAGAAACAATCCCGCTAGCGATCGCATTAGTATGCGTCGTTATCGTGATCGCTAGCGGGATTGTTTAGTGTGGCAGTACCTTAGGGCTCACCTATAAGCCAGTCCAGCTAATCTGTGTAACCACACCCCCACCACAATGTACAGTGTACACAGGAAGCTCTGCCAATCAATGGTGTGGGCAGGGTTATACAGAACTCAGGATTCAAACCGCTGTTACATCTACAAAATACTACAGAAGCTGTCGAGTAAGTGATACATTTCTGGAATCTGGTTCTCTGTCCCTACATCATACTGCTCTGAGATTAAAGAGAAAAACCTGCTAACAGATTCCATTTTATCTATTCTCCTCTATGTTTATTACCTTGCTCCATTTAAACAACAGATGTGCACATGGATTGATATCTCTCTTTTGGGTTTAATATACCTGGTTTCCTATTAATGTGAATGCTAAAAGGTTCAGTATGGGGTTCTACTTTAGGGGTTCTACTTTATTTCATTTCCACATGAATATATTTGGCTCTTTCCTAGTATTTACTGTATCTTGTTATGGGGGACATCTTGCTATTGCCTAGTTCTTTTTAATATCGTTATTACTGATAAAATGAAGTTTTATATTTTATATATGTTGTTTTGCCTAACATTTCTTTGTATTTGTAAGTTAAAGGTGACTGAAGATGGACCTCCATGACTGCGAGCCAAAGGCTGCTGGGAAGAATAAAGCTAATTTCTTCCCTGTAGCTGGGCTCTAAATGCAGCATCCGGGCAGCTGTGGAACACTATTAGCCTGCAGATTAGCCCCATATTAATAAAGTTTTAAGATGTTACAGGTTCACTTTATGTAATTGTCGGACTTAGAGCCCCATGTATATGTGAGACCTAGACTCAGAGTCGGACTGGCCCACCGGAGCACCAGAGGATTCTCCGTTGGGTCCATTCACCAACACCTGCTGGCATACTGGCAAGCAGCTGCCTAGGGCCCTCTCTGCTCCAGGGGCCCCCAGCCAGTGGCATGTCGCTACTAGAGGCACACCCATGCTCCTATGGGTGTGGAGAGGAATGAATACCAATGGGCAATGATGGTGGTGGTGGGGGAGAAAGCAATGATGGTTATGGTGGAAAGGACAGTCATGGTAGTGGTGGAAAGGACAATGGTGGTGTGGGGGAGGAGGCAATGATGGAGGTGGTGGAATGGGCAACAATGGGGTGGTGGGGAGAAAGCAATGATGGAGGTGGTGGAAAGGGCAATGATAAGGGTGGTGGGTGAGAAGGGAATGATGATGGTGGTGATGAGGACAATGACGGGGTGGAGGGGAGAACAATGATGGAGGTGGAGGGGGCTACATTATACCCTATGAGGGAACTGCATTAAACTCTATGAGGGGGCTGTATTATACTCTGAGGGCGCTACATTATATTCTGTGGAGGGGCTGCATTATACTATATGAGGGGGGCTGCATTAAATTCTATGAGGGGGCTGCATTATATTCTATGAGGGGAGCTGCATTATATTCCATGAGGGAGGCTACATTATATTCTATGAGGGGGCTACTTTATATTCTATTAGGGGGCTACTTTATTTTCTTTGAAGGGGCTACCCCAACCCCTGCTACATAATTAAGACGTGTACTACCTTATATTATACCATGATATTAGCGCATTTTACCACACAATTGGTGGTCTTGTATTTATTTTATGTAACTACATAGTGGGCCCCAAGAATGTTTGTCTCTGGTGGGCCCAAGGTGCTCTAGTCCGACGCTGCCTAGACTATATGAATACAGATGTCTTAAGATGGTTGGAAGGATGAGGGCACCCTTACTTTGTCCAATTCTATGTGTTTTCAATCTCTTTCTCATTACTAGATAACTGCATTGCCTGTTTTCTATGAAATGGTTAACCTGCTATTACAGGTATTGAGTGTAAAGCGCAGCCTGAACTTGCTCCGAAGGTGTAGTGTTTCTATTTCACCATTACACTTAAAGGAAAGTACGTAGAAGGCAATAAAAAAATAATATAAGGGCAAGATGGTAAAAAACATCCTTATTATGTAATATAATTATAGACTGGTATTTACGGTATTGTTTGAGAGATATTGTTTCATTATTTATAATATATATATTTATATATATATATATATATATATATAATTTATATATACTGTATATACCATATAACACAAGGCTTTATGTAAGTTGAGCTGTCTAATCAGAATTTTCATGGTGCATTTGGATAGGACATTATGAAGCATTACATAAGTCCATGCGACTTTCATGTTTTTACCCCTTTGCCCCCAAGCGTGGTTTGCACGTTAATGACCGGGCTAATTTTTACAATTCTGACCACTGTCTCTTTATGAGGTTATAACTCTGGAACGATTCAACAGATCTTCGCAATTCTGAGACTGTTTTCTCGTGACATATTGTACTTTATGATAGTGGTAAAATTTCTAGCGTTTATTTTTGAAAAAAACGGAAATATGGCGAAAATTTTGAAAATTTAGCAATTTTCAAAATTTTAATTTTTATTCCCTTAAAACAGAGAAATATGTCACACAAAATAGTTTATAAATAGCATTTCCCACATGTCTTCTTGAGATCAGCACTATTTTGGAACCAAAATTTTTTTTTGTTAGGAAATTATAAGGGTTAAAAGTTGACCAGCGATTTCTCATTTTTACAACAAAATTTACAAAGCCATTTTTCTTAGGGACCACCTCACATTTGAAGTCACTTTGAGGGGTCTATATGGCAGAAAATACCCCAAAGTGACACCATTCTTAAAACTGCACCCCTCAAGGTACTCAAAACCACATTAAAGAAGTTTATTAACCCTTCAGGTGCTTCACAGGAGCTGAAGCAACGTGGAAGGAAAAAATGAACATTTAACTTTTTAGTCACAAAAATGATCTTTTACAAACTTTTTTTTATTTTCACAAGGGTAAAAGGAGAAAATGGACAGATAAAGTAGTTGTTGTACAATTTCTCATGAGTAAGCCAATACCCCATATGTGAGGGAAAGCCACTGTTTGGGCGCACGGCAGAGCTCTTAAGGGAAGGAGCGCCGTTTGACTTTTTCAAACCAAAATTGGCTGGAATTGAAATTGGACGCCATGTCGCGTTTGGAGAGCCCCTGATGCGCCTAAACAGTGGAAACCCCCTACAAGTGACACCATTTTGAAAACTAGACCCCCTATGGAACTTATCTAGATCTGTTGTTGGCACTTTGAACCCCCAAGTGTTTCACAAAAGTTTATAATGCCTGGGTGTGAAAAAATGAAAAAATAAATTTCCACAAAAATGATTTTTTAGTCCCCAATTTTAATTTTTCACAAGGAAATTGGACCCCAAAAGTTGTTGTCCAATTTGTCCTGAGTATGCTGATACCCCATATGTGGGGGGGGGAACTGTTTGGGTGCACGGCAGGGCTTGGAAAGGAAGTAATAACGTTTTGGAATGCAGACGTTGATGGGTGTCATGTTCCGTTTGCAGAGCCCCAGATGTGCGTAAACAGTGGAAACCCCCCACAAGTGACCCCATTTTGGAAACTAGACACCCTAAGGAACTTATCTAGGTATGTGGTGAGCATTTTGAACCCCCAAGTGCTTCACACAAGTTATAATGCCCGGGCATGAAAATAAAAAATCCTATTTTTTTCCCACAAAAATGATCTTTTAGTCACCAATTTTTTATTTTCCCAAGGGTAACAGGAGAAATTGAACCACAAAAGTTGTTGTCCAATTTGTCCTGAGTACGCTGATAACCCATATGTGGGGGGAACCACTGTTTGGGCGCCATTTGACTTTTTCCATCCAAAATTGGCTGGAATTCAGATTGGATGCCATGTTGCATTTGGAGAGCCCCAGATGTGCCTAAACAGTGGAAACCCCCCACAAGTGACCCCATTTTGGAAACTAGACCCCCTAATGAACTTATCTAGATCTGTGGTGAGCAATTTGAACCTCCAAGTGCTTCACACAAGTTTATAACGTAGAGCCGTGAAAATAAAAAATCATATTTTTTCCACAAAAATGATCTTATCACCCCAATTTTTATTTTCCCAAGGGTAACAAGACCACAAAAGTTTTTGTGCAATTTGTCTTCAGCATGCCGATACCCCATATGTGGGGGTAAACCACTTTTTGGGTGCACGGCAGAGGTCGCAAGGGAAGGAGCGCCGTTTGACTTTTTCAACGCAGAATTGGCTGGATGCCATGTTGCATTTAGAGAGCCCCTGATGTGCCTAAACAGTGGAAACCCCAACAAGTGACCCCATTTTGGAAACTAGACCCTTAAGGAACTTATCTAGATGTGTGATGAGCACTTTGAACCCCCAAGTGCTTCACAGAAGTTTTGTAACGCCTGGGCGTGAAAATAAAAAATCATATTTTTTCCACAAACCTGATCGTTTAGTCCCCAATGTTTTATTTTCCCAAGGGTAACAGGAGAAATTAGACCCTAAAAGTTGTTGTCCAATTTGTCCTGAGGACGCTGATACCAAATATGTGGGGGGGGGGAAACTGTTTGGGCGCACGGTAGGGCTTGGAAAGGAAGTAATAACGTTTTGGAATGCAGACGTTGATGGGGTCATGTTCCGTTTGCAGTGCCCCAGATGTGCCTAAACAGTGGAAAACCCCCACAAGTGACCCCATTTTGGAAACTAGACCCCCTAAGTAACTTATCTAGATCTGTGGTGAGCAATTTGAACCCCCAAGTGTTTCACAAAAGTTTATAATGCCTGGGTGTGAAAAAAAAAAAACAATTTTCCACAAAAAAGATTTTTTAGTCCCAAATTTTTGATTTTTCACAAGGAAATTGGACCCTAAAAGTTGTTGTCCAATTTGTCCTGAGTACGCTGATACCAAATATGTATGGGGGGAACTGTTTGGGCACACAGCAGGGCTTGGAAAGGAAGTAATAACGTTTTGGAATGCATACATTGATAGGGGTCATGTTCCGTTTGCAGTACCCCAGATGTGCCTAAACAGTGGAAAACCCCCACAAGTGACCCCATTTTGGAAACTAGACCCCCTAAGGAACTTATCTAGATGTGTGGTGAGCACTTTGAACCCCAAAGTGCTTCACAGAAATTTATAAACGCAGAGCCGTGAAAAAAAATATATTTTTTTCCTCAAAAATGATTTTTTTAGCCAGCTATTTTTTATTTTCCCAAAGGTAACAAGAGAAATTAGAACCCCAAAATTGGTGTGCAATTTGTCCTGAGTACGCTGATACCCCACGTGGAGGTAAACCACTTTTTGGATGCATGGCAGAGTTCGGAAGGGAAGAAGCGCCGTTTGACTTTTTCAACGCATAATAATTAGCTGGACGTCATGTCTTGTTTGGAGAGCCCCTGAGGTGCCTAAACAGTGGAAACCCCCACAAATGACACCATTTTGGAAACTAGACCCCTCAAGGAACTTATCTATATGTGTGGTGAGAACTTTGAACCCCCAAGTGTTTCACTAAAGTTTATAACACCCGAGCATGAAAATAAAAAAATCATATTTTTTCCACAAACATGATCTTTTAGTCCCCAATTTTTACTTTCCCAAGGGAAACAGGAGAAATTGGACCCCAAAAGTTGTTGTGCAATTTGTCCTGAGTACACTGATACCCCATATGTGGAGAAAAACTACTGTATGGGCACACGTCGGGGCTCGGAAGGGAAGTGACGTTTTGGAATGAAGACTTTGATGGAATGGTCTGGGGGCGTCATGTCGCATTTGGAGAGCCCCTCATGTGCCTAAACATTGCAAACCCCCAAAAGTGACCCCATTTTGGAAACTAGACCACCCAAGGAACTTATCTAGATGTGTGGGGAGAAGTTTGAACCCCCAAGTGCTTCACAGAAGTTTATAACGTAGAGCCTTAAAAATAAAAAATCATAATTTTTTCCACAAAAATTATATTTTCGCCCCCCAATTTTTTATTTTCCCAGGGGTAACAGAAGAAATTAGACCTCAAGAGTTATTGTGCAATTTGTCCTGAGTACGCTGATACCCCATTTGTGGGGGTAAACTATTGTTTGGGCGCATGGCAGAGCTCAGAATGGATGGAGTACCTCTTGACTTTTTCAATGCAGAAATGGCTGGAATTGAGATCAGACGCCATGTCACATTTGGAGAGCCCCTGATGTGCCTAAACAGTGGAAACCCCCTAATTCTAACTCCAACCCTAACCCAACACACCCCTTACCCTAACCCTAATTCTAACTTTAGCTCCAACCCTAACCCTAACTGTAGCCCCAACCCTAACCCTAATGGGAAAATGGAAATAAACATTTTATTATTATTATTATTTTTTTTATTCATTTTTATAGCACCATTTATTCCATTGCGCTTTATATGTGAGAGGGGGCGAATATAGGCAAGTACAATAAATATGAGCAATACAGGACGCAAATAAGTACAGAAGGAGAGAGGACCCTGCCTGCGAAGGCTCACAGTCTACAGGGGATGGGTGAGGATAAACTAGGAGAGGGTAGAACTGGTCGTGCGGCGGTTCAGTAGACTGAGGATCACTGCTGGTTGTAGGCTTGTCGGAAGAGGTAGGTCATTTTTTAAATTTTATTATTTTTCCCTAACTAAGGCGGTGATAAAGGGGGGTTTGATTTACTATTTATAGCGGGTTTTTATGTTTGGCAGCTGTCACACGCTAAAAAACGCTTTTTATTGCAAAAAATAGTTTTTGCATCACCACATTTTGAGAGCTATAATTTTTGCATATTTTGGCCCACAGAGTCATGTGAGGTCTTATTTTTTGCTGGACGAGTTGACGTTTTCATTAGTACCATGTTTACCATGCTATAACTTTTTTATTTTTTCGCTGATGATGCTGTATGGTAGCTCGTTTTTTGCGGGACAAAATGACGTTTTCATGTTTATTTATATCCACTTTTTGTTCAGCGGTATGATGATAAAGCATTGCTTTTTTTTTTTTTTTTTTTAAGTGGTTCACTAAAGGGATTAACTAGTGGGACAGTCTTATAGGGCGGGCCGTTACAGACACTGCGATACCAAATATGTGTACTTTTATTGTTTCTTTTTTTTTATTTACATACAGAAATGAATTTATTGGGGAATATTTTTTTTGAGGATTTTATTTAAATTATTTTTACAGATGTTTAATTTTTTTTTTTTTTACATTTTTACTTTGTCCCAGGGTGGGACATCACTGTATAATGTCAGATCGCTGGTCTGACAGTGTGCACAGCACTCTGTCAGACCAGCAATCTCACTGGCACTGCTGCAGGCTTTCTTAGTGCCTGCTCTCAGCAGGCACTGAGGAAGCCGCCACCCTGCAAGACCCGGAAGGACCCCGTGGCCATCTTGGATCCGGGGTCCTGCACGGAGGAGGGTCACTCGGAGCAGCGCGATACATCGCTCTGTTCTGAGGGTCTCATGGAAGAGCGCAGGGAGGGGGCTTCCCTATACCACCGGAACACTACGATCATCTTTGATCGCAGTGTGCCAGGGGTTAATATGCCGGAAGCGGTCCACGACCGCTCCTGGCACATAGTGCCGGGTGTCAGCTGTGATAATCAGCTGACACCCAGCCGCGATCATCTGCGCTCCCCCGTGAGCGCAGCTGATTGCGATGGCGTACTATCCCATCCATGGTCAGACGGGCCCAGGTCACCTGGACGGGATAGTACGTCCGATGGCAAAAAGGGGTTAAGAGGAATGGCCAATTCCTTTAGTGTTAAGTGTTTTGATGCCCTTTTTTTAAGCAAAAAGTGGATCTAGCAGAAAAGAGAAGAATCAATTCTTCCCTTTCCCATTCGTTCTAATTTTGCCTAAAAAACTGCATACCTGAAAATACAGTACATTAAAATTGCATTTAATAGCATAATCACACAGTGGTTGAGGTAAAAGCAGCTGATTTTTGCAATATGATTTTGTGATGCAATATTTGGCATGTTTTACAGGTGAAACAACTTTATTTTACATGTTTCGCCTATAAAAACAATTAGGTTAATTACTGAATCGCAGAGAAGCAGCAAATCACAATACAACCAGATGCATTTTTTCCCAATGCATTGAACATGTCTCCTTTTCACTACTGTAATGTCCAGGCTCCTTTTGGTTGTATAATAAAATGAGTTTGATCCAGAGGTCTGGATGTTGGGGTCATAATACAGTGTTAAATTATGCCCATGTTACAATGGAGTAAATAAGTCTAAACTAGGAAAAATTGATTTATGGGATTAAAGAAGGGGTCTTTTCTGAAGGATTTAGCTTGCTTTGTGGTACATGCTCCACCATTAGAGGCACCATGTAATATTACATTTTACCTTTAATGTAGGGAAAATGTGCATCAGCATAAAGCTTGAATGATGATTTCTGGGGTTTTAGCAATATAATTATAAATTTTAATTCCTCGCAGTATTCCTTTCTTCCTCCTTCAAATCTCTTCTATTAAGCGAGCTTTCCAACCAGTGGCCTTCGGGCTGCTAGAAAACTAAAGCTCTTAGTATTTCCTGACAGTCTGAATAGAAAATTTAAGCCGTTGTCTTGTTCTTTTCTGACAAGTTGTAAAATATTAAAGAAGCTCTCCCATCAAAGATTTAATTCTCTTAATATATTGCTATCATCATATTATACAGCACTGTGCACTTACAATTACTCAATTTGCCTTTCTACCCAGCTATTTCTTCTCTTTCCTCTGCTCTATGTAGAAGCAGGAAGTCTTATGTCTCTGCAGAAATCATTCACCTCTTCAGCTCCTGACCCAGCTCCTCCACTCCTCCCCTCTGCCATTGACTTTTGCAGTGACTCATGACTCATAAATAACCTCCTATTTCTGCATAGAGCTTGGAAGGATTCAGCTTGTCAGATTTTAGTCCCATCTTGTCAAAGGCCTCATGGAAAAAAGAAGAATTAGCTGAGTAGAAAGGCAAAATGAGCAATTGTAAGCATACGGTGCTATATAATATGATGACTGTAAAAGATTAAGAGGATAAAAACTTTGATGGGAGTGATTCTTTAACCCTTCTTTAACCCCTTAACGACCGCCGATACGCCTTTTAATGGTGGTCATTAAGGGTACTTAAACCACAGCGCCGTTAATTAACGGCGCTGTGGAAAAAGTGAATAGCGCCCCCCAGAGGCGCATTTTCTCCAGGGTCTCGGCTACCCGGGGTAGCCAAGATCCCAGAGAACATGAATTGGGTTGGTTTTTACCAACCCCTATGTTGCGATCGCCGTTATTAACCCTATAACGGCGATCGCAAAAAAAAAAAAAAAAAATGGTGTGCCATTTAATTTCTCTCTACTCTGATGTGATCGGACATTAGAGGAGAGAGAAAAAGGGCCCCCGATCCCCCCTTGTGGCCCCCTATCCCCTGCATATGGCCCCCAGGCCCTCCGGTGTCCCCCGGTGGGAGCTGCCATCTTTGGGGCCTAGAAAATGGCGGGCGCATGCTCAGTGCGCCCGCCGTGATGTGCTGGGGGGGCTTGGGCAATATTTTCTGGGGTCTCAGCTGCCGAGGGTAGCCGAGACCCCAGAGAACATAATCCGGGTCAGTATTTACCAACCCCGGTGTCGCGATCGCCGTTATACTGGGTATAACGGCGACTGCAAAAAAAAAAAAAAAAAAAAGATTTCTCTCCCCTCTGATGTGATCGCACATCAGAGGGGAGAGAATTAGGGTCCCCAGTATCCCCGAACCCCCCCCCATACCTCCCGGTGTCCTCCGCAGGTCCCCCTGGCCTGCGATCCTCCTGGGTCTTCTTCCTGTAAACAAAAATGGCAGGCGCATGCGCAGTGCGCCCGCCGAATCTGCCTGGCAGCAGATTCAAAAAATGTTCATTCATTCTCCTAAAAGTACATTTTGATCACTGTGATAAACTATCACAGTGATCAAAATAAAAACACAGTACATAACCCCCCCTTTTATCACCCACTTAGTTAGGGACATATAATAAAATATAGAAATTATATTTATTTTCATTTTTCCATTAGGGTTAGGGCTAGGGTTAGGGTTATAATTAGAGTTAGGGTTAGGCTGGGTTCATACTGCGTTATGGCAGTCCGTTAGACTGACTGCGTTACACCGCGGTATATCGCGGTGTAACACAGTCCGTTAACGCTGCCATTCACCCCTATTTGAGGGCGCATCGTGACGCATGCCGTAACGCGGCATGCGTTCACGACGTGCCATCATTCAGTGACGGAGCCTCGGACGCGGCCTGCAGCGTCTGGGCTCCGTCACCGCTAGCGCAGATGAATCATCTGCTGATTCCTCTGCGCTAGCGGGTATAGCATAACGCGATCGCGTTATGCTATACCGTTACCAGCCCGTGGTAAAATGCAAAATGAACCTAGCCTTAGGGTTAGGGTTATAATTAGGGTTATGGTTACAATTAGGGTTAGGGTTACAATTAGGGTTAGGGTTACAATTAGGGTTGGAATTAGGGTTGGGATTAGGGTTAGGATTGGGATTAGGGTTAGGGGTGTGTTGGGATTAGGGTTGGAGCTAGAATCGAGGAGTTTCTATTTAGGCACATCAGGGGGTCTCCAAACACGACATGGCGTTCAAAAAGTCAAATGGCGCTCCCTCCCTGCCGTGCGCCCAAACAGTGGTTTACCCCAACATATGGGGTATCAGCTTACTCAGGACAAATTGCACACCAATTTTGGGGTTCTAATTTCTCTTGTTACCCTTGGGAAAATAAAAAATAGCTGGCTAAAAAAATCATTTTTGAGGAAAAAAATAATTTTTTTTTCACAGCTCTGCGTTTATAAATTTCTGTGAAGCACTTTGGGGTTCAAAGTGCTCACCACACATCTAGATAAGTTCCTTAGGGGGTCTAGTTTCCAAAATGGGGTCACTTGTGGTTGTTTTCCACTGTTTAGGCACATCTGGGGTACTGCAAACGGAACATGACCCCCATCAACGTCTGCATTCCAAAACGTTATTACTTCCTTTCCAAGCCCTGCTGTGTGCCCAAACAGTTCCCCCCACACACATATTTGGAATCAGCATACTCAGGACAAATTGGACAACAACTTTTGGGGTCCAATTTCCTTGTGAAAAATCAAAAATTTGAGACTAAAAAATCATTTTTGTGGAAAATTGTTTTGTTTTTTTTTTCACACCCAGGCATTATAAACTTTTGTGAAGCACTTGGGGGTTCAAAGTGCTCACCAAGATCTAGATAAGTTACTTAGGGGGTCTAGTTTCCAAAATGGGTCACTTGTGGGGTTTTCCACTGTTTAGGCACATTGGGCACTGCAAACGAACATGACCCCATCAACGTCTGCATTCCAAAACGTTATTACTTCTTTCCAAGCCCTACCGTGCGCCAAACAGTTTCCCCCCACATATTTGGTATCAGCGTCCTCAGGACAAATTGGACAACAACTTTTAGGGTCTAATTTCTCCTGTTACCCTTGTGAAAATAAAAAATTGGGCACTAACGATCAGTTTGTGGAAAAAATATGATTTTTTTATTTTCACGCCCGGCGTTATAAACTTCTGTGAAGCACTTGGGGTTCAAAGTGCTTATCACACATCTAGATAGTTCCTTAGGGGTCTAGTTTCCAAAATGGGGTCACTTGTTGGGGGTTTCCACTGTTTAGGCACATCAGGGCTCTCTAAACGCGACATGGCATCAGCCAATTCTGCGTTGAAAAAGTCAACGGCGCTCCTTCCCTTGCGACCTCTGCCGTTGTCATGGTGCATCGCCACGAAGATCGTCGCGGTTGCACATTCTGACTTCTCACAGCTGAGTTGCTGTTTCTTTGTGTTTGGCAGTTAGGAGTTATTCTGTCTGTGCTCAGTTCTGGACTGGGTGCAGTTTCTTCCGGCTGCAATTAATTATTTGTTGATTGGTTTCCTTTAAATCTCTGGTTGTCTGTGTTGGGAGTTGCAGTGAAATTCTTCATGCAGACCACAGATAGGATTGTATCTGTATAGACTTAAGTTAAAGAGCTCCTTAGTTGTTTTAAGCTCACCTTGCTTAGAGTTTAATATCCCAGATCATTTATTTCCTTCTGTGTTTGAGTGTGTATGCAAGTCTGTGTTTTCTCCAGTCTGTCTTATATGTCTAATCTGTGTATTTAGCAGAGATCAGCCATATCCCTTTGGTGGTATCAGATCCTCCTTAGGACTGATTACAGGTTCAGGGACTGATAGAGACAGGGTTAGCTGGAGTTGGACCTCTGAACCATTATCAGTACCTTCCAAGTGAGGGATTGTTAGGACCCCAGTTTAGGGTCAGGTTAGACCCCCGGCCCTCTCTTTCTGTGACAGTGTATCAAGTCCTCAGATTAACCTGAGTTCAACGATATCGTGTCAGGTAAATCTATTCTATATTACATGCTGATGTTGCTAATCTATATGTGATAGAGTGTTGTTCTTTTAAAATAGTTTACTGACATCGTACACATATCATAAGACCGCGTGAAGCCGTGCGCCCAAAAAGTGGTTTACCCCCACATATGGGGTATCGGCATGCTCAGGACAAATTGCACAAAAACTTTTGTGGTCTTGTTACCCTTGGGAAAATAAAAATTGGGGTGAAAAGATCATTTTTGTGGAAAAAATATAATTTTTTATTTTCACGGCTCTACGTTATAAACTTGTGTGAAGCACTTGGAGGTTCAAAGTGCTCACCACACATCTAGATAAGTTCCTTAAGGGGTCTAGCTTCCAAAATGGGGTCACTTGTTGGGGGTTTCCACTGTTTAGGCACATCAGGGGCTCTCTAAACGCGACATGGCATCCAGCCAATTCTGCGTTGAAAAAGTCAAACGTCGCTCCTTCCCTTGCGACCTCTGCCGTGCGCCCAAAAAGTGGTTTACCCCTACATATGGGGTATTGGCGTATTCAGGAGAAATTGCACAACAAATTTTGTGGTTCATTTTTTTCTTTTAACACTTGTGAAAATAAAAAAAATTGGTTCCGAAGTAAAGCTTTTGCAAAAAAAATAAATAAACTTCTTGAATGTGGTTTTGAGCACCTTGAGGGGTGCAGTTTTAGAATGATGTCACTTTTGGGTATTTTCTATCATATGGACCCCTCAAAGTGACTTCAAATGTGATGTGGTCCCTAAAAAAAAATGGTGTTGTAAAATGAGAAATCGCTGGTCCACTTTTAACCCTTATAACTTCGTAACAAAAGAAAATTTTGTTCCCAAAATTGTGCTGATGTAAAGTAGACATGTGGGAAATGTTATTTATTAAGAAATTTGTATGACATATCTCTGTGATTTAAGGGCATAAAAATTTCAAGTTTGAAAATTGCGAAATTTTCTAAATTTTCGCAGTATTTCCGTTTTATCATAAATAAAAGCAAGTCATATAAAAAAAATTTTACCACTAAAGTGCAGTACAATGTGTCACAAAAAAACAGAATCAACTGGATTCGTTAAAGCGTTCCAGAGTTATAACCTCATAAAGTGACAGTGGTCAGAATTGTAAAAATTGGCCCGGTCATTAAGCTGCAAAATAGCTTTGTCACTGAGGGGTTAAATGTCAGCCAAGCTTGCAAATTTCAGCAGTACCATCTCATATGTATGGATGAGACGTCCCTTTTCGTATAATGGATAAGTGATGAAAAAATCAAGTTCATGACATCACAGAGGAGCAATAAAACTTTTTTTATTATTATTTCAGACCTTCTAAGTTTAGTTTTGTTCTGGTATCTGCTAATTCAAGTATTTAAAACATTCCTATAGCTTGTTAAAATTCTGATCATTGCTTCCTTATTTTGCCACGCATTTTCCGATTTTTAATTTTCATTCAAATTTGAGTCGGAATTCTTATAAAATGGAGCTGACTTCACTAGCTGTCAAGAATGTTTTAATGTGCCATCTGTAGGAATATTTGTGAAGCCATACTGCGGAATCTGGGACTGTGAAGTGAAATTACATTCATTGTAACAGGAGCATAGCATTGGTGGTCTTGGCACAATTTTCCTTTTGTTTACATCAGTAGTAATGTTTCCATAGCCATGTCCTCAGTAATCCTTCGCTAATCAGCAGCAAATGTTTGATAAACCGTTCCTGAGTCTAAATGTGTTAGACGTGTTTACTGAGGACTTTGCCGCAAAATACTCCTGGCCGGAGAGTTTATCTTTTGCATAAAATAAAGGATTTAGCTGTGATATCTCACAAGTACATGTGTGTTCATAGTGAAAAAGATATTCAGATATTTGGGAAGACGGTTTGTATAACTTATATGGACTATTATGATAGCCTGAGGTTGACGGCAGATTTTCAGCCAGTTAGTCATGCTGAGTGTATCAACAAGTGATTTGCTAAAGCAGCAATTCTATGGTAAAGCTGACATAAATGAAACAATGGAATGTTGCACATCAAGAAATGAAGGTTCTGTAAACAACAATCAAAAAGAAATGGAAAGTAAAACAGTCTTTATAAGTCAAAATGAAATTATTGTGATTTACGGTATCTTTGCAAATGAAATCATCCTGAAGTGACCTGAATGCTCAATATCAGTGTATTTCATTAATGCCCCCTTCGATATGCAGTTGGCATAGATAAAATAGATATTGAATATGGCAGGACACATAGAGAATTTACCAAGACTGGCGTTTCATATTCCAGCCTTCAACTAAAAGCTGGAGAATGATGCTCTAAATTTATTAAAGGGAACGTGATAGCTGAGTCAGGCTGCCCAAATCACAGGCAGGATAAATCAGAATCTAGCTTTATGATTGCAGCCAGGTATATTTTTGTATGAAACTCTGCGACGTTTCAGTGAAAATACAGTTTGAAGATCAGTCGGAGACCATAGGGGGAGAGCAGAATAATCCAGCACACCCTGTTGGCTTTTGCCAGGTGATTGAGAGGTCTCTACTGACATACACATATGGGAGAGGCCTATAAAATGGAGAAGCCGGGGGCAGTTCCCGACTAGCCTCCTCTCTCATGTATGTATGTAGAGACCTATAAATATACTGAAGCGGTACTTGGAAAAGCCGTCCAGGGGAGGTGCCGGACTAGTCTATTCTTTCCCTATAATCCGAGGCTGGATCTTCAAAGTATATTTCCTCTGAAAGTCTAGAACATTTCAGGGAAAAAATATACCTGGCTGCAGTGGGCTAGGCTCTGATTCATACTGCCCATGGCAGAAATTAACTTTCAAGTTCCCTTTTAAAGACAAATGCCTTTTAAGAAATGTAGCACATCTTGAGCTTTCTAAACATCTGAAAATTAAATCTATGTCCTCTATAAGCTGGTGTAGATTTAATCTACGTTTTACTCCAATTTTCTCACGCTCAAGTTAGTAAATATTTTGCACGACAGTTGGCCGTGCCCCCTTTCCTACACCTCTCCCACTTTTTTTGTACCATGGTAAAATAATAGTCAAAGCAAAACTCACAAATGTTTTGCTCAAATAATTTTTACAATGTTTTTGAGTCTGGATAACTGGCATGGAGGCATGATACATTTCCCATAATACAGGAGGGGACACCGATAGAACAGGCCCCTGTGCAATGTAATATTTAGGTTCTTTGCAGTCCAATAGCTCATCATAATGCAAAATATTGCCTGTTTGGAGGTGGAAGTGGCTCCCTTAGCTCTTAGGCCGGTATGCGGCTGCAAAGGTTGCACCAATGGTATGTCCGCTCCTGCAGAGAAGTAGTTTTGCTCCAAAAGGTAAATTCTGTCACAGGGTGCCAATCCTCTTCAATAAGGGATGTTGATTTTAAATCCAAACAGAAAAAACTGCTCCAGTTATACACTGATGAGGCTTTCCCATTAAAATCAATTAATAGTAGTATGGAATACTCAACACAATCTTCTTGGCAAAAATTCTATGTAAAAATACCCAAACTGTTTTAAATTTTTCAATGCGACTTACTGATTTTCAGGTGTGGACAGAAAATCCATAGTATATGCCGAGTCTGAAGTCGATATCAGTGGGGTTATCCAAAAGTCTAATGTGTAGGGGGCTACCAGCTCTGTCCAGGGGAGAGCAAAAAAACAGTCACTGAGGCAAGCATTTCTGTGTAAGGAAGTGTCAAGAGAGATGGCTCTCGGCCGAACTGTCATTAATGCCACTGATCTCTCATTTGTATAGGGGTGTTTGGTGGTTATTGGCAACAATTCTGTTGCCTGTTTCCAAAGAAAACCATAAAAATTGTGAATGTAATGAGGATCCGTGAAAGAAAGTAAAGCGTAAAGTAAAGCCAATTAGAGCAGTTTTAGTAGCCAGATATCAGAATATCATCCAAGATATTGAGAAATAAAGAATCCGAACAATTATTTCAAACAGTAAATATCTAGCACATAAAGAGAAAATGACTGGGCACCACCAAATAAGTAGGTCATGCCAAACAAATGTGCTGGAGACACGATTTTGTGTCACTGACTTATAAGTATTACAGCTTTTCCTACAGGATGCACAACTCTCAAAACAGGAGTGGAGGAGCGTGTGATCAGTCCTGTCCATCGGTCTCCAATTGAAAAACAATTTGCCGATGTGAAGGCTGATGGACAGGTCTGGTCCCGTTCCTCTCCATTGGCGGCCAGTTTGGGAAATTAAATGGTTCACTGTGCAATCTTGAAGAACGCTTCCCTAAAAAGTGTAGAAGGAAAACCAACAATACCAAAAAATCATGACCCCAACAAAGGCAAACGGTTCACTGTTTGCCACCACGAATATACTTATGACAATTACTGGTTGTTAGTTGCTGCACTTTTTTCTCTTCTCTTACTTTTTCACATCTATTACATACACCTTTTCATATGTGCAGCAAATGCAATTGAACCTTTTGGAACATGATGGATAATTTTGTACATTGGTTTTTTGTCTTGGGCTGAAGGCTAAATTATTATTCTTTCAATGTGACTGATACAATTTTGGATCACTGCGCTGCTTTTTTCTTCCAAAGTCTTTCATCATTTCATTTTAATGACTGCGTCGCTGCTTTGAATCGTCTACCTGGCTGTGCCAAAGTCCTTATTAATTAAAATGTGTTACATGGGTACTGAAGGTATAAATTATTACCTTTACCAACTTATGAAGTTTGATTTAGGAATACCTGCCATAACAAACTCAGGCACGAACATTGTTTTTCTCTGAAATCCTAACACAATTTTTCCATTTAGAGGTCGTAAATGTCAACTGGCATAATTTATTGTTTTATCTTATATTTTATTAAGAGTACTTTGTAGTTTTCAGCAATGTACAATGACTTATTTTGTTAATGCTGGCATATTAAAACACAAATGATATCCTTTATGCCTTTGTAGAGGGCTAATTGTAAACACCATAAAGACTGTAAAACTTGTCAAAAAATCTGAAAAACCTTCTAACTTAGTACTTAAGAAGAAGAAATATGAGTATTAATGGCTGATTAAACAGAAACAAATCGGTCCACTTGTTAAATCTAATCCTAGATATAGATACCTATTTGACTAGGTTTTAACAGGGCATTTTTACATGTTCTAGTTACTTAATTTTTAAATATATTTTGTGCATCAATTTTGCTCAGATTGTTGCCATTTACATTCACATCTGCAAACTAGAGTTAAAAAAAAAGATTTGCACTTCCCTGCATCTGTATTTAGTCTGGTCTTCTGAGCAGCTGGATCTGAGTAGTCTTCACTTTGTCATCTTTTGCCGGCATCTTGGGTGCCTAAGGTGTTGTGAATGGGCTTGAGATGAGTTCTGAGCAGAGGCTCCCTCTGGTGGTTACAAGCGGTACTGGACTGTCCAGTGAAGATTGTGAGGATTGTGAATCAGGTGTTACTGACTGGTCTTATATAAGGGAGTCGCCTTCCCATCAGGGTTGCCGGTGATCAATTGTTCTGGTCTCAATCCTTGATTCCTGTTTCCTTTGTAGCCTGCTGTGTCGTGTCTGCATCTCCTGCTAACAGATAAGACATTTTCTTCTTTTTGTTTTTGTGCTTGATTTTTGCATTTTGTCTTGCACTTCTGTGGGGGCCTTCTGGTCCCCTCCGGGGCTTTTGCCCTCTCAGTTTAGTTCAGCCACTGATGTTTGTACATTTGCTTTTTCCAGTTTTTTCAGTGGCTTCTGTTTTGATTTTGTTACACCAGAGAACTAATTTAGGTGGTAGAGGTCATGTGATCTCAGGTGTTTTTGAAATTAGTAGAGTTGGTGCTTTTCAGGGTTTTTTTGGATTGCAGTAAGTGCCCTTCCTATCCTTTTCTATTTAGGTAGTTTGGGCCCCATCGTTTGCTCATACTATTTTCTGTCTGTGTCAGTATTTCTTCTTGTCTAACCGCCATTACATGTTTGGGGGCTTCCTGTTATCTTTGGGGTTCTGCTCCAGGGCAGATAGCTTTCCTCTTTCTATCTTTAGGTGTAGTTAGTTTCTCAGGCTGTGACGAGGCGTCTAGGACCAACGTAGGAACGCTCCACGGCTGCCTCTAGTTGTGGTTAGTCAGGGTACTGCAATCTCATAGATTCCAACTGCTCTGGTGTATTGCCTTTTTTACCTGCACTCCTCAGCTACCGAAACATAACAGTATCACCGGCCCAAATTTAAAATTGTATGGTACTCACAGAAGGGAAAAATATTGTGAAAGAAAAAAGGTTGTCAGATTTGTCAGAGATATTTTTCTGTTTGTTGCATTTTTTTTTCCCTTTGTATCTCTGGGTGCTGGGGAGGATTTTTTTTTTCTCTCAATGGAGTTTGCACAGTTGTCTGGCCGTGTGGATCAGCTTGCCACTGAGGTTCAGAGTATTGCTGCCTATCTTGCTAGGTTGCCTGTTGTGGAACCTAGGATTCCCATGCCAGATTTGTTTTTAGGGGATCGAGCTAAGTTTCAGAATTTCAAAAATAACTGTAAATTGTTTTTGCCTTGAAATCTAAATCCTCGGGGAACGCAGCGCAGCAGGTTCAAATTGTCATCTCTCTCCTGCGCGGCGATCCTCAGGATTGGGCTTTTTCCCTGACACCTGGGGATCCTGTCTTGAGTGATGTTGATGCATTTTTTCAGGCTTTGGGGTTATTGTACGATGAGCCTAATGTCACTGATCAAGCTGAAAAAGCCTTGTTGGCATTAAATCAGGGGCTTGATGACGCTGAGTTATACTGTCAGAGATTCCGTAGGTGGGCAGTCCTGACCAAATGGAATGACGACGCTTTGGCAGCCCTTTTTCGGAAGGATCTGTCAGATAATGTAAAGGATGTAATGGTGGAATTCCCTGTCCCCTCTGGTCTCAATGATTCTTTGTCATTAGCAATTCAAATTGACAGACGTTTGCGTGGAGAAGTATGCGTGGAATAGTGTTGCCTTGTGAACCTGCTTCTGAATCCATGCAGTGTGATAGAGTGGTTTCTGGGGCACAGCGTCATGAGTTTCGGAAGCGCAATGGGTTATGTTTCTACTGTGGTGATGCCTCTCATGCTATTTCAGTCTGCCCTAAGCGGGGAAGACGTTTTGCACGCTCAGTTGTCTTGGGTAGTGTTCAGACTAAGTTTTTATTAACTGTTACCCTGATATGCTCTCTGTCCTCATTTTCTGCTCAGGCTTTCGTTGATTCAGGAGCAGCTATTAACCTGATGGATTTTGATTTTGCTAAACGTTGTGGGTTTCCCTTGATACCCCTACAGAAGTCTATTCTCCTTCTGGGGATTGATTCTACCCCTTTGGCTGAGAATAAACCTCAGTTCTCTACTCAGGTGATAATGAGAGTTGAACCTGATCATCAGGAGAGCTGCAAATTTTTGGTTCTGTATAATCTGCATGACATTATCGTACTGGGTTTCCCTTGGTTACAGTCTCATAATCCTGTTTTGGATTGGAAATCTGTGTCTGTAACCAGTTGGGGCTGCCAATGTGTTAATACCAACACTCCTGTTTTTTCTGCCTCCCCCCAGGCTCAGGATGTTCCTGACTTTTTGATTGATTTTTCTGATGTGTTTAGCGAAAGTAAATCTGCATCCTTGCCTCCCCATAGGAGCTATGACTGCGCTATTGAATTAGTGCCTGGTAGTAAATTCCCTAAAGGTCGCCTTTTTAACTTGTCTGTACCTGAACATGACGCTATGCGGTCTTATATCAAGGAGTCATTGGAGAAGGGTCATATCAGACCATCCTCTTCACCCTTAGGTGCCGGTTTTTTCTTTGTGGCCAAAAAGGATGGTTCATTAGGCCGTGTATTGATTATCGTCTTTTGAACAATATTACTGTGAAATATCAATATCCGTTACCCTTGATTTCTGACCTGTTTTCCAGGGTGAAAAACGCTACTTGGTTTACCAAGCTTGACCTCAGGGGGGCATATAACCTTATTCGCATTAAGCACGGGGATGAATGGAAGACGGCATTCAATACCCCTGAAGGGCATTTTGAGTACCTTGTGATGCCCTTTGGGCTCACTAATGCTCCTTCTGTCTTCCAGTCCTTCATGAATGACATTTTCAGGGATTTTGTGGATAATTTCTGATTGTTTATTTGGATGATATCTTGATTTTTTCCAATGACTGGGACTCTCATGTGAAACATGTTCGAACTGTATTCCAGATTTTGAGAGAGAATGCTCTGTATGTGAAGGGATCAAAGTGTCTTTTTGGCGTACAGAGGATCTCATTTCTGGGATTCATTTTGTCCCCATCTGTTATTGAAATGGACCCGGTCAAGGTTCAGGCCATCTGTGATTGGGTCCAACCTACTTCATTAAAGGCTCTTCAAAGATTTCTTGGGTTTTGCCAATTTTTATCGTAAATTTATTGGTAATTTCTCGGTTATTGTTAAACCATTAACTGATTTGACCAGAAAGGGTTCTGATGTGGTGAATTGGCCTCCTGAGGCAGTCTCTGCATTTCAGGAACTTAAGCAGAGATTCACTTCTGCTCCTGTTCTACGGCAGCCTGATGTTTCTCTGCCATTTCAGGTGGAGGTTGATGCCTCTGAAATTGGGCAGGTGCCGTTTTGTCCCAAAGAGATCCAGAGACCTCTAAAAGTAACCCTTGTGCCTTTTTCTCTCGAAAATTTTCTCCTACTGAACGTAATTATGACGTGGGTAATCGGGAGTTATTGGCCATGAAGTGGGCTTTGAAGAGTGGAGACATTGGCTGGAGGGAGCCAAACATCAGGTGGTGGTCCTTACGGACCATAAGAATCTGGTTTATCTGGAATCTGCCAAGCGACTTAATCCTAGACAGGCCAGGTGGGCCTTGTTTTTCACACGTTTTAATTTTGTGGTTTCCTTTCTTCCTGGCACTAAGAATGTTAAGGCGGATGCCCTCTCGAGGAGTTTCCTTGCGGACTCTCCTGAGTTATCTGATCCTTCTGTTATTTTGAAAGAGGGTGTAGTTCTTTCGCCATCTCACCCAATTTGAGACTTGCTCTGGAGGGGTGTCAGGAGGATAGGCCCGAGCGCTGCCCTGTTGGAAAATTGTTTGTCCCGGACCAGTGGAAAAAGAGTGTGATGTCTGAGATTCATTGTTCCGCGTTGGCTGGTCATCCCGGAATTTTTGGTACCAGAGACTTGGTTAGTCGGTCCTTTTGGTGGCCTACCTTGTCTCGTGATGTCAGGGAATTTGTGCAGTCCTGCGGGACTTGCTCTCGCTCCAAGCCTTGCTCTCGCTCTAGTGGTTTGTTGATGCCATTGCCTGTGCCCAAGAGACCATGGACCCATATCTCTATGGATTTCATTTCCGACCTCCCTGTTTCTCAGAGAATGACCGCCATCTGGGTGATTTGTGATAGGTTTTCCAAGATGATACATCTTGTGCCATTTAAGTTGCCTTCCTCTTTTGAATTGGTGCCGTTGTTCCTTCAGCACGTGGTTCGTTTACACGGCATTCCTGAGAACATTGTGTCTGACAGAGGAGTCCAGTTTGTTTCCAGATTTTGGAGGACCTTTTGTTCTAAATTGTGTTCAATTGTCTTTCTCCTCGGCGTTTCATCCTCAGACCAATGGTCAAACTGAGAGAACAAACCAGACATTGGAGACTTATCTAAGATGCTTTGTGTCTGCTGATCAGGATGACTGGGTCTCTTTTTTGCCTTTGGCTGAGTTTGCTCTTAATAATAGGGCTAGCTCTGCCACTTTGATGTCTCCATTTTTCTGTAATTCTGGGTTTCACCCTCGATTTTCTTCAGGACAGACGGAGGCTTCTGTCTGTCCAGGTGTTGACTCTGTTGTGGAGCGTATGCAACAGATTTGGGACCAGGTAGTGGAGAGGTTGTCCCTCTCTCAGGAGAGGGCCCAGCGGTTTGCTAACCGGCATAGGACTGATGGTCCTCGGTTTAAAGTGGGGGACTTGGTCTGGTTGTCCTCAAAAAATATTCCTATGAGAGTGGCATCTCCTAAATTTAAGCCTAGGTTCATTGGACCTTATAAGATCATGGAGATTCTTAATCCTGTTTCTTTTCGTTTGCTTCTTCCAGGGACATTTAAGATCCATAACGTGTTCCACAAGTCCTTGTTGAAGAGGTTTGTTGAGCCAGTGGTTCCTACTGCTGTGCCTCCTGACCCTGTTTTGGTTGAGGGCAATCTGGAGTATGTGGTTGAGAAAATATTGAATTCTCGTTTTTCTAGACGGAAACTCCAGTATTTGGTTAAGTGGAGAGGTTATGGTCAGGAAGACAATTCTTGGGTGTTTGCTTCGGACATCCATGCTAGGAGACTCATCCGTGCGTATCATAGAACTCATCCTGACCGACCTGGTTGCTCAAATGAGGGTTCGGTGACCCCTCCTCAAGGGGGGGGTACTGTTGTGAATGGCTTGAAATGAGTTCTGAGCAGAGGCTCCCTCTGGTGGTTACAAGCGGTACTGGACTGTCCAGTGAAGATTGTGAGGATTGGGAATCAGGTGTTACTGACTGGTCTTATATAAGGGGCAGGGTGGGATAATGGTTCATTTGTCTCTGTTGGATTCTATGTTTCCTTGATCACTCAGGTTTTTCTCGTCTTGCCATTTTGCTTTCTGTCTTTCTGCAGCTCTTGCCCTCAGTTAATATGGAGTTTCCAGTTTTCATGTTCCCGCCCTGATTCTTCCCTCTTGCTTCTTAAGCAGCCTCAGCTGAACAATCAGTGCTCCTGAATCAAGCCTCAGTCAGCTGTGACCTGACTCCTGGAAACCTGGACTTGTACTCCAGCTATTCCTACTGAGGAACCTTGGAACACTTTTGGACTCTGGAAACCTGCTGTTTGGTGAATCCATGTTTGCAGAGGAATTACGGTACAGAGAAGAGATCCTGAACCTGCTTTGGAGATTTATTGTAGTGCTTGAAGTTACTCTGGCCTGCTGTGTCTCCTGTCGCTGTTCCTGCAAACTGTGTGAACTTTTCAGCATGCTTGTATGAAGTAATACAAGTCATTTCATATCAACCTATGTCTCTGTGTTTTCCTCGCACCCAAGCACAAGACGCTATAGGAACTGTACACTATACATGACAAGATTCAGGAGCCAATGTTTAGTGTCTGCTGGGTCTGGGAAAGCCGTGTCTGCTGTGACTGTGGATATCAGATGTCCGTTTAATACCTTATGTGATGACAGTGGTTGTGACTTCTCACAACCATTCCAGGTGAGCGCATTCCCTTAAATTTTACTCTGGAGTGTTACCACAGGTAAACACTATTGTTTTTTTTTTTTTTCCTTTCCTCTTCTCCTTCCAGCACTTCTGCCTTAAAAGATCTGGAAGATGGAGGCCCGCATAAAGGAACTTTGCGGAGTGACTGATACAATCCTTTCAGATGTACAGACTTAAAGACCCGTTTTGCAAGCCTACAGGACCTCACTAATCATAATTTGCAAGTGTTTGGACAACTACCAGGAATTGCGAGCCAGGATTGAGGCTCTAGAGGAACGAGCCCAGGCTCCTGCCATAACCCCGAGTTCTGGGATCCCCAAATTACCTCCTTTTCGTTTTGGCGGTGAACGTGAGAAATTCAGGGGATTTATTAATCAATGCAATTTATTTTTCTCTGCACATGCTTCACAATTTCCCACTGAACGATCCAAAGTGCTTACTATAATCATGTTGCTTACCAATAAGGCTTTGATGTGGGCAAACCCTCTGATTGAGACTGAGGATGATTGTTTGAATCACCTTGATGCTTTTATTTCAGCCATGGGGCAGGTGTTTGATGACCCCAATCGAGGTGCAACAGCTGAAGCAGCCATGTTAACTTTGCGCCAAGGTAAGCGTTCAGTAGCCGAATATGCCTTGGATTTCAGGAGATGGGCTCTTGATACCACTTGGGACACTTCCGCTAAAAAATCTATTTTTCGGAAAGGGTTGTCTCCACTGATTAAGGATGAACTTGCTCGTGCCGACCCTCCCACTGCGTTAGGTGACTTTATTAACTATTGTATCCGTATTGATGCTCGTCTGACTGAACGCAGACAAGAGAGATGGTTCGAAAATAATCGCACTAACCTTTTACTACCTCCCTCCTCAGCTAAGGAACCTTTGAGTAGGATCACAAGGGAACCAGAACCTGAACCCATGCAGGTGGACTCTTTACAAAGACGGGTTAGTGATGCACGCAAAGAACATCGTATAAAGGAAAATCTATGTTTTTACTGTGGTAAGTCAGGGCACTTCATTATAAACTGCCCCAGCCGTTCTCGTAAGACTACTGCAGCAGTCATTCACTGTGAGTGTTGCGAGAGGAGCTCTGTCATGTCCGAGCCTCAGGCTCCAGAGAGATCTGCTGCAAGAGATCTTGATTTCTCGGACTTAAACTCTGTTAGTTCTGGGGACGATGACGGTATAAACGCTGCAATTTTTCAAGTTTCCTCAGCGGTGTCCCAGCTGAGTTGTAAAAGAAACAATTCTCATTGCTTCCTTTCCATCAAACTCTGGGTTGACTCAGTCTGGGTGTCTAGCTCTGCTATGATCGACTCAGGAGCAAGTGGAAATTTTATGGATATCTCCTTTGCTCTGAAACAGGGGATACGTTCAGTGAAGAAGGCTACTCCAGTACAGATGGAGACTGTGGATGGCTCTCTACTGACTTCTGGACCAGTGGATCAAGAAACAGAGCCTTTGAGGGTCCTTATGGGTAAAGATCATCAGGAGAAAATGTCTTTTTTGCTTATCTCTTCTCCCCACTTTCCCATTATTCTAGGGCTACCATGGCTGCAGGCGCAGAATCCTACGATTAACTGGGAGACCAAGGAATTACACTTTCCGGAGAAACAGATGAGTCAAGGAGTTTCAGCTTGCTCTGTTCCTAAAGGAACCATGTCAGTCCCTGAACTACCAGCTGTATACCAGGACTATGTGGATTTATGTGACAAGAAGAACGCTGATCAGCTTCCTCCTCACCGTCCATATGATTGTCCAATTGAATTATTGCCGGAGCCGAGATACCTTTTGGTAAGATCTACCCCCTAGCGGGGCCCGAGCTAAAAGCTTTGAAGGATTATATAGACGAAAATTTAGCCAAGGGCTTCATACGCCCCTCTTCATCTCCCGCAGGTGCACCCATCTTCTTTGTGAAGAAGAAAGATGGATCTCTGAGACCCTGCATAGACTATAGGGAACTCAATAAGGTTACTATTAGAAACCGTTATCCATTGCCTTTAATCCCTGAGTTGTTGGAGAGAGTGCGGCATGCCAAAATTTTCTCAAACTGGATCTCCGTGGGGCCTATAACTTGGTCCGTATTAGACCTGGGGATGAATGGAAGACTGCTTTCAGGTCACGCTATGGACACTTTGAATATCTAGTTATGCCTTTTGGTCTGAGTACCGCCCCAGCCACTTTCCAACACTTCGTGAATGATATCTTCAGGGATCTCCTAGATACATTTGTGGTGATTTATCTGGATGATATTCTAATTTTTTCTAACTCCACAGAGGAACATCATGGACATGTGAGAATGGTCTTAGAACGCCTAAGACAAAACCATCTCTACATCAAACTTAAAAAATGTGAATTCCATAGGACCGAAATTCAATTTCTGGGGTATGTACTATCTACGCAAGGGATTAGTATGGATGGAAGCAAGACCCAAGCCATCAAGGATTGGCCAATTCCTAGAAATGTGAAGGAGGTGCAGCGTTTCATCGGGTTTGCCAACTTCTATAGACGTTTCATTAAGAATTTTTCTGAGGTAGTGTCACCTATCACCCAACTTACCCGGAAACAGTCTAGGTTCTCCTGGACCCCGCAAGCTCAGGAAGCATTTTCCTGTTTAAAGGATAAATTTACCACCGCACCTATCTTAGTACATCCCAACCCCGAGCTTGCCTTCATAATAGAGGTGGATGCTTCAGACTGTGCCGTTGGAGCTATACTCTCTCAGAGAACAGGTGAGAAGAATGTCTTGCATCCCTGTGCCTTCTTTTCCCAGCAGTTGTCTTCGGCTGAGAGGAACTACGATGTGGGCAATAGAGAATTGTTGGCCATTATTGCCGCCTTCAAGGAATGGAGACACCTTCTTCAGGGAGCTGCACAGCAAATAGTCGTCCTGACAGACCATCGTAACCTTGAATTTATCAGGTCGGCTAAGTGCCTGACTCCTCGCCAGGCTCGCTGGAATCTTTTCCTAAACCAATTTAATTTTGTCATTTCTTATAGACCAGGATCGCGCAATGGAAAGGCTGATGCACTCTCTAGGATTCATTCAGCAGAGACACGTCCACTTACTCCTCCTAAGACTATTCTTCCTGACTCTAGATTCCTGGGAGTGATTCATAATCAAGACCTACTTAAGGACATCAAGGAAGCATACCATGCGGATTCTTTGTTGGCTCAACCCCCAAGGGACGTAAGTCTTGTCTTTAAGAATGGTGTGTGGATTCAGGGACAACGTCTGTATATACCTGAAACAGTCAGATTGAGAGTATTGCAACTCATCCACGATTCCAAGATAGCCGGGCATAGGGGAATTCTAAAGACACAAGAATTTCTTTCTCGTTTCTTTTGGTGGCCCACTTACAGGAAAGATGTCTTAAACTATGTCACTTCATGTGAAGTCTGTGCAAGATGCAAAACACCTCGCTCCTCACCAACTGGTCTGTTGCAACCTCTTCCCACCCCGTCCCGCCCGTGGGGATCCATTTCTATGGACTTCATTGTGGAGTTACCAACCTCTCAAGGGAAGAACACCATTCTAGTGGTGGTTGACCGTCTAACAAAGGCAGCTCATTTTATCCCTTGTGTCGGCTTACCCACTGCAAAACAGACATCAGACTTGATGATTAAGAATGTGTTTCGCTTACATGGAGTACCGGATGAGGTCATTTCGGATCGGGGGTGCAATTCACTTCAAGGTTTTGGCAAAATTTCTGTGCAGCATTGGACATTAAAGTAAACCTTTCTTCTGCTTTTCATCCCCAGACTAATGGACAGACAGAACGAACCAATCAGACCCTGGAGCAGTATCTCCGCTGTTTTATCTGCCACCTACAGGATGATTGGGTGGATCTACTTCCACTGGCTGAGTTCTCTTATAACAACTCTCAGAGCGCCTCCACTAAGCAGTCTCCTTTTTACTCCAATCTAGGTTATCATCCTAACATTCTTCCTCGATTTCCCATAGATACGCCCTTGCCGGCAGTGGCTGAAAGAATCACTTCTTTACAAAAGAATATGGATCTTCTAAAGGAAAATCTAGAATTGGCTCAGGAAAGGTACAAGAAAGCAGCAGATAAATTTCGTAAACCTGCACCAGCTTTCAAGGTAGGAGATTTGGTCTGGCTGTCAACCAGAAATCTTAAATTAAAGATTCCATCGTCTAAATTGGGACATAAGTACATTGGACCTTATAAGATCAATAAGATTATAAGTGCTGTTGCTTGTCGTCTTCAACTGCCCAGAACTATGAGAATCCACCCTGTCTTTCATGTATCCCTACTAAAGGCTGCAACACCCAATACGTTTCCTGGACGTTCTTCTCCTTGCCCTGACCCAGTGCTGGTCGATGGTCAGGAAGAATTTATGGTGGAAAGGATTCTAGATTCCAGGTTGTACAGAAATCAGTTGCAATATTTGATTAAATGGCAGGGCTACCCAGTGGAGGACAACTCATGGGAACCAGTCAATAATGTAAATGCTCCTCGCCTGCTCCGCCAGTTTCATCAGAGGTACCCTGACAAGCCTGGTCTGAGGTCATCCGGAGGTTGTCCCTAAGGGGGAGTAATGTAAGGTTCTTTGTCTCTGTTGACATGTTCCTTGAAACTCAGTTTTCCGTCGGCCATTTTGCTTTCTGTCTTTCTGCAGCTCTTGCCCTCAGTTAATATGGAGTT
>JARQOD010000005.1:452206178-452338774 GCA_033576555.1 Oophaga sylvatica
GTTGTTGCTCGGAAGTGCTGTTAGCACAGTGAACACTTGCTCCTGTGTTATGGGGTTCAGTAATGTCAGCTGTTCCCCTGCTGTGTGTACGGCAAACAGTCCTGCTGCCTCCACCCTGTTGTCTTCTCATCCTGGGCTACAACACCGCCAGTTGTTGCTCGGAAGTGCTGTTAGCACAGTGAACACTTGCTCCTGTGTTACTGGGGTTCAGTAATGTCAGCTGTTCCCTGCTGTGTGACGGCAAAAGTCCTGCTGCCTCCACCCTGTTGTCTTCTCATGCCTGGGCTACAACACCGCCAGTTGTTGCTCGGAAGTGCTGTTAGCACAGTGAACACTTGCTCCTGTGTTACTGGGGTTCAGTAATGTCAGCTGTTCCCCTGCTGTGTGAACGGCAAAAGTCCTGCTGCCTCCACCCTGTTGTCTTCTCATCCTGGGCTACAACACCGCCAGTTGTTGCTCGGAAGTGCTGTTAGCACAGTGAACACTTGCTCCTGTGTTACTGGGGTTCAGTAATGTCAGCTGTTCCCCTGCTGTGTGTACGCAAAAAGTCCTGCTGCCTCCACCCTGTTGTCTTCTCATGCCTGGGCTACAACACCGCCAGTTGTTGCTCGGAAGTGCTGTTAGCACAGTGAACACTTGCTCCTGTGTTACTGGGGTTCAGTAATGTCAGCTGTTCCCCTGCTGTGTGTACGGCAAAAAGTCCTGCTGCTCCACCCTGTTGTCTTCTCATGCCTGGGCTACAACACCGCCAGTTGTTGCTCGGAAGTGCTGTTAGCACAGTGAACACTTGCTCCTGTGTTATTGGGGTTCAGTAATGTCAGCTGTTCCCCTGCTGTGTGAACGGCAAAAAGTCCTGCTGCCTCCACCCTGTTGTCTTCTCATGCCTGGGCTACAACACCGCCAGTTGTTGCTCGGAAGTGCTGTTAGCACAGTGAACACTTGCTCCTGTGTTACTGGGGTTCAGTAATGTCAGCTGTTCCCCTGCTGTGTGAACGGCAAAAAGTCCTGCTGCCTCCACCCTGTTGTCTTCTCATGCCTGGGCTACAACACCGCCAGTTGTTGCTCGGAAGTGCTGTTAGCACAGTGAACACTTGCTCCTGTGTTACTGGGGTTCATTAATGTCAGCTGTTCCCCTGCTGTGTGTACGGCAAACAGTCCTGCTGCCTCCACCCTGTTGTCTTCTCATCCCTGGGCTACGACACCGCCAGTTGTTGCTCGGAAGTGCTGTTAGCACAGTGAACACTTGCTCCTGTGTTACTGGGGTTCAGTAATGTCAGCTGTTCCCCTGCTGTGTGTACGGCAAAAATTCCTGCTGCCTCCACCCTGTTGTCTTCTCATGCCTGGGCTACAACACCGCCAGTTGTTGCTCGGAAGTGCTGTTAGCACAGTGAACACTTGCTCCTGTGTTATTGGGGTTCAGTAATGTCAGCTGTTCCCCTGCTGTGTGAACGGCAAAAAGTCCTGCTGCCTCCACCCTGTTGTCTTCTCATGCCTGGGCTACAACACCGCCAGTTGTTGCTCGGAAGTGCTGTTAGCACAGTGAACACTTGCTCCTGTGTTACTGGGGTTCAGTAATGTCAGCTGTTCCCCTGCTGTGTGTACGGCAAACAGTCCTGCTGCCTCCACCCTGTTGTCTTCTCATCCCTGGGCTACAACACCGCCAGTTGTTGCTCGGAAGTGCTGTTAGCACAGTGAACACTTGCTCCTGTGTTACTGGGGTTCAGTAATGTCAGCTGTTCCCCAGCTGTGTGTACGGCAAAAAGTCCTGCTGCCTCCACCCTGTTGTCTTCTCATGCCTGGGCTACAACACCGCCAGTTGTTGCTCGGCACTTGCTCCTGTGTTATTGGGGTTCAGTAATGTCAGCTGTTCCCCTGCTGTGTGAACGGCAAAAAGTCCTGCTGCCTCCACCCTGTTGTCTTCTCATGCCTGGGCTACAACACCGCCAGTTGTTGCTCGGAAGTGCTGTTAGCACAGTGAACAATTGCTCCTGTGTTACTGGGGTTCAGTAATGTCTGCTGTTCCCCTGCTGTGTGTACGGCAAACAGTCCTGCTGCCTCCACCCTGTTGTCTTCTCATCCCTGGGCTACAACACCGCCAGTTGTTGCTCGGAAGTGCTGTTAGCACAGTGAACACTTGCTCCTGTGTTACTGGGGTTCAGTAATGTCAGCTGTTCCCCTGCTGTGTGTACGGCAAAAACTCCTGCTGCCTCCACCCTGTTGTCTTCTCATGCCTGGGCTACAACACCGCCAGTTGTTGCTCGGAAGTGCTGTTAGCACAGTGAACACTTGCTCCTGTGTTATTGGGGTTCAGTAATGTCAGCTGTTCCCCTGCTGTGTGAACTGCAAAAGTCCTGCTGCCTCCACCCTGTTGTCTTCTCATGCCTGGGCTACAACACCGCCAGTTGTTGCTCGGAAGTGCTGTTAGCACAGTGAACACTTGCTCCTGTGTTACTGGGGTTCAGTAATGTCAGCTGATCCCCTGCTGTGTGTACGGCAAACAGTCCTGCTGCCTCCACCCTGTTGTCTTCTCATGCCTGGGCTACAACACCGCCAGTTGTTGCTCGGAAGTGCTGTTAGCACAGTGAACACTTGCTCCTGTGTTACTGGGGTTCAGTAATGTCAGCTGTTCCCCTGCTGTGTGTACGGCAAACAGTCCTGCTGCCTCCACCCTGTTGTCTTCTCATGCCTGGGCTACAACACCGCCAGTTGTTGCTCGGAAGTGCTGTTAGCACAGTGAACACTTGCTCCTGTGTTACTGGGGTTCAGTAATGTCAGCTGTTCCCCTGCTGTGTGTACGGCAAAAAGTCCTGCTGCCTCCACCTGTTGTCTTCTCATGCCTGGGCTACAACACCGCCAGTTGTTGTTCGGAAGTGCTGTTAGCACAGTGAACACTTGCTCCTGTGTTATTGGGGTTCAGTAATGTCAGCTGTTCCCCTGCTGTGTGAACGGCAAAAAGTCCTGCTGCCTCCACCCTGTTGTCTTCTCATGCCTGGGCTACAACACCGCCAGTTGTTGCTCGGAAGTGCTGTTAGCACAGTGAACACTTGCTCCTGTGTTACTGGGGTTCAGTAATGTCAGCTGTTCCCCTGCTGTGTGTACGGCAAACAGTCCTGCTGCCTCCAACCGGTTCTCTTCTCATCCCTGGGCTCCAACACCGACAGTTGTTGCTCGGAAGTGTCATTGGCACGGGTACTCACTCCTGCCCAGACTGGTTACAGCACGCCATCTGTTTCCTGTCAGTGTAAACGTCACTTAGTCTCCAATAAGTTGTCCTGTCGTGTTGCAGTCGGGTTAGCCGACTCTATGGTGCCTGGAGTTTAGGTGCTTCCTATGTGTGCTGCGGGATATGCAAATAAAGGCTGTTTCCGTTGTGACAATAGGACAATCACCCACTGTAGTACTGTGGGATTCGGTAACTGCGGCCGGCTCGCGGCCTGTCAACTTGAATTTCCATGGGTACCTTCTGCTACCCGTCCGGGTTCCAGTACCGTCAGCTGGTTCTCCGCAGTGCCTTTGGCCTAGGTGCCTCCATCTCGGTATCCGAGTTCCAGCAACGTCTGCTGGTCCTTGGTAGTGCTTTGGAGCACAGGTACCTCCTGCTTAGTAACCGTGTCCCAGTAACGTCAGCTGGTCCTCGGTTGTGCCATTGGCTCTTTTCCTTCTGCTGCCCCTCCGGGTTCCAGCACAGTCAGCTGGTCCTCGTTACTTGCATTGGCTCTTGTACCTTGTGCTACATTTACAAATTGAAGATTTTTTCAATGTTTTTTTGGGAAATCACTCTGGATCTCCAACAATGAAGACGACGACCCTGATGACCACCCCGAAGAAGATGACCACCACAAGGACGACGAGCATCAAGCCAACCAGCCTAAACACCATCACAAAGAAGAAATAAAAGATTACCAAACAGGACTAAGAAGGTTAAGACAAACTACAAGATACAGAACTAGAGACTTAAGAACAATAAGCAGAAGATCAAAAAGCAGAAGAACATGAAGTATAAGACCAAAATGAAGAGCAAAATATATGCTCTAAATTATAAGCAGAAGAAGACTAAGCAGTGTATGGGGGTGAGTCCGTTCCTCCTCGTGGTGCCCTGGAAAATGCCTGCTGCTGCGGGCTAAACTGAACACGGACAAATACTGTTGTAATTTAAATCTTTTGTGACAGCAAGAACGGAAGGATGAAAAATTCATACTTTGACAGATTACAAGTACAGGAATCTCTGTCCAAAATAAGAATATGATGAAGAAGATGAAGTAGAATATGAATAAAAATAATAGTTTAATAAGAAGAATATGAGTAATGTTAACAAAAAGATGAATAGCAAGAAGTTTAAGAAGAAGATAAAGAAGGTGAAGATGAAGAATAATTTGATGAAAAAGATGATGCTGCTGAAGATTATGAAGGAGAAAGTGTGTCAAAAGTTAAAAAGGTGAAGAGCATGGAAGTTGTGAAATATACATATTTGCCAAAATAGAAAAAAACTTTAACAACATTGTCAATTTCTTCGTCAATCCGAACATCTTTAAAAAAAAATATTTATGCTATTCCATTTGATTGGGTTAAACATCTATGCCTTTAATGTCTCCTCAACCTTCCCCAATACATTCTACATTACTCTTTGTTGTTTTTCTTCATGTACAATTAACCAACAAGGCAAGAATGGGGTTTTTTTAATTCCGATATTTGTTCCCATAGACTTACATTGGATTTCCGGTATCGGTATCGGGTATCGCCGATATTTTTTGGGTATCGGCGATACCATTCCGATTCCGATACTTTTGGATATCGGAAAGTATCGCTCAACTCTACCCATGACAAAAACAAAGGAAACAGTATTTCAGTATAGTAAGGATGCACCTTTTTGCTACTGAGATACAAGATACAATAGCTTTACTGGTAAGTCACATTAGTCATTGGCCTTATAGGCCTGATGAATAAAAAAGTCTAATTTGTATCAGAAAATATTCATAAACTGAATAATATGAAATCGTGAAAATTTTAATGTAGACATAATTTGCATTTGTGCCACACTTGATGAGATTCCAAGATATTTACCAATATGTCTTTTTTTGAAGCTCAAATGGGTTCTGTTTTAATTTTTTTAAATCATTGTTTTCCTCTGCATAAAAATAACAAAGACAGCTGTACTTTACCCACTGCTGATAAAGCACTGTCTCTCTGCCAATGGCATGTTGACATTACGTGACCACTGCACCCAATCACTGGGTGCAGCGGTGATGCCAATTAGAGATGAGCGACTTTGCCTTTTTTAGGGTCGAGTCGTGTTTCGCGAAACCCGACTTTCTCAAAAGTCGAGTCGAACGAAGTCGGCCGACTAATGGAAATGGTCGGGTCGGAGTCGAAAATCCGACCCCAATGCAAGTCAATGGGGAATAAAAGTTGGCAGGGAGTGGAGGACAGTAAACACACCTACAATGCCCATTTCAATGCCAACTACATTAATTCGTATTACTTAAGCTTGTCAACCTTAATTAACTTTACAATAATAGTTACGCATTGAAAACTGGGGGCTATTTAGCTAAAGTTGTGGGGGGGGCAGTGCTGGCTCCAGATTTTCGTGGGCCCCAGGCCAAAGAGTCTCAGTGGGCCCCTTTAACACATACCACAATTCATGATGCAATGCCAAATACTTCACTTCTTACATTACATGAGTGATATAAATGTTAAATTCTACAATAGCTCAAAAAACGGATAGTATAGTCCTCCATACAGTATTATGGGCACCAAATAGTGCACCATACAGAATAATGAGCCCCATATATTGCTCTATACAGAATAATGAGCCCCATATATTGCTCAATACAGAATGGGCTCCATATAATGCTCCATACAGAATAGGCCCCATATGTGCTCCATATGATGCTCCATATTTAAAGGGCCCTATATGATGCCCCATAAATAATAAACCCCATATGTGTCATGTCGCCATTGGATTCAGTGGCTGGTGTTCCTGCCTCGGCCGCTGGGAGGCGCCAGACTCCTACGGCTGGTGGTGCCGGTGATAGGAGAGCGGTATCCTCATATGGTTACGCTCCTTTGATGCCGGCCTCTGTCACTGCGCATCTCCATGTTTCGCCTGTGGGTAATGTTGGCGACAGAGAAGGGGTCCCTGCGCAGGCATCTGGTGGGCGTAGGCTTCGCTCTTCTGTCAGAGGTGAAGTGGTTGGTGTCAGTCATGCATCACCATCTGGCCTGGTTCTGGGGGTGGTCCAGATGAAGTCATCAGACTGTGAGCCTGTGAGAGGTAGCCATGCCCTTCAAATGCCTTGGAGCCTGGCTTGCAAGGCGCCAGATATAGTCTTGGTTTCCCCAGTGTGCTAGTTTGTTTTGCTATTGTATCTTTGCCTGGATTTCTTACTCTTCTACTGCCTGCCGATTTTGTACCTCTGCTGCCCGTCTGGTTTTGACTTCAACTTTAGCCTGAATTTCTGACCCTTCTACTGCCTGCCGATTTTGTACCTTTGCTTCCCTCCTGGTTTTGACCCTTGGACTTCTGATTACTCATTTGGTCTCGCTTTTTTTTCCCTTCCTAGCGTCCTTCCTACTCTGGTCCACTGCTCTGATAGGCAGCTACCCCTGGTCTTCGCAGTAATTCCAGATCCCTGTATAGGGGTAAAGGGTCTCGGGGTTTCTCGGGGTGCTGTCTTACCTGCAGTTCAGACCTGCAGTGGACGGACGTCACAATATGATGCGCCATATATAATGGGCCCCATATGATGCTCCATTATATGATGTGCCCCATGGATGATGCTCCAGTGTATAATGGGCCCTGTCTATGATGCTCAAGTGTATGATGGGCCCCATATGTAATTTACCAGCATATAATGCTCCCCATATATTGCTCAAACCATTAAAAAAATGAAATACTTCTCCTCGCTGGGCACTGCTCTACTCTGGACTCCTAAGCGTCGCCATCTTCCAGCTCTCTGCACTGTGACTGTTCAGGCAGAAGGCTCACAGATGTGACATCATCGCGCTCTCTGACCTGAATGTCACTGTCAGGAAACGTGGAAGACGTCACAGCGGTGGAGCAGGGAGAGGTAAGAATTGCAAGTGCTGGGGCCCTGAGCTAGCAGGAGGGGCACACTTGTGGGCACCGGGAACTGGCACGGGGCCCCTCATAGTATACCGGTGTCTCTGACGGCGAGTGGGCCCCCCACCTGCTCAGGGCACCGGCACTTGCCCGGGTGCGCCAGGTGCTGATCCCGGCCCTGGGGGGTACAGCCCTGTTAGGGAGGTGGAAAAACTGGCATATGTTGAGGTGTAGGCTGGACATTCAGCAGCTGCAAATGGAGGAATTGGAGAAGTCGGAGGAAGAGGAGGACAAAGCGAGAGATTTTGCTGGCAACCTATGTGTCATCAGGGGAAGGTGGTACAAAATCCTTTGAAACCCAGGCATGGTTCATATTAATGAAGGTGAGATCACCTACATTTTGGGTCAACAGCCGGATCCTTCTTTCTGTCAGGATTGATCCAGCAGCACTGAAGACTCTTTCTGATAGCACACTACCAGCAGGGCAAGCGAGCTCCCGTAAGGCATATTGTGCCAATTCAGGCCAGGTGTCCAGTTTAAAGGCCCAGTAGTCAAAGGGGAATGAACTGTGAGGGAGAACATTGATAGGGGAGGAGAGGTAATTTTGAACCATAGTTGACAACTGCTGTCTCCTGTCTGTTGCAATCGATTCAGTATTACCAGTCATGTGAGCGTTACTCAAGAAATCAGACCACAACATGTTCATGAAACCCCTGTCTCCAACGCCACTTCGGCTGTGTGCACCACGAACACTTCTTCCATTTGGTCCAGTACGGCTCGTGGTAGAACCTGCACCGCTGCTGTGTGCTGGGAATGTCTCTAACAAACGGTTTACCAGAGTTGCTTGTTTGTTCGCCAATATTAGCTCTAGGTTCTCCTGTGGCATGATGTTCTGTAATTTGCCTTTATAGCGTGGATCGAGGATGCTGGCCAATCAGTAATCTTCATCCTTCATAATTTTGGAAATGAGGGGTCCCTTTTTAGGATCCGCAAGACATAATCACACATGTGGGCCAATGTTCCAGGTGTCAATGATGCAATGTCAGTGGTGGGTGTAGGAGCACTTTCTGCCAAATCCACATCCCTCCATTCACGCACAAACCCTGTACCTGACCTTGGCAAGCCAACATTTTGTCTTGCCCCCTGAGAAGCATCCTCCTCACTAAAATAATCATCCACCTCATCCTCCTCCTCCTCCTCTTCATCTTCTTCCTCCATCTTGTCCAGGACAGTTCTCTGAGCAGACAATGCCTGACTGTCATGAGGGCTTCCCTCCTCCTCCTCCTCCACTGCAGACGCCTGATCCTTAACGTGCGTCAAAGTTTGCATGAGCAGACGCACAAGTGGGATGCTCATGCTTATGATGGCGTCGTCTGCGCTTACCAGCCGTGTGCATTCCTCAAAACACTGAAGGACTTTACAGAGGTCTTTCAGCTTTGACCACTGCACACCCGACAACTCCATGTCCGCCCTTAAACTGCCTGTCCGTGTATCCTCCCATAAATGCATTACAGCCTGCCTCTGTTCGTACAGCCTCTCAACCATGTGCATGGTGGAGTTCCACCTTGTTGCAACGTCTATGATTAGGCGGTGCTTGGGGAGGTGGAGCGATCGCCTCTGCATACGACTGGAGTATACGGGTGAGCGACGGATGTGCGAGCACAGTCTTCGCACCTTATGGAGCAGGGCTGGTAACTCAAGATAATTATTTATGAAGCACTGCACAACCAGGATCAAGGTGTGAGCCAGGCAAGGTATGTGTCTGAGTTTTGCCAGGGCTATGGCCGCCACAAAATTACGTCCGTTATCACTGACTACCTTGCCTGGCTCAAGATGTAGGCTGCCCAGCCATGACTCAGTTTCTCGCTGCAAGTAGTCGGTCAGTACCTCCGTGGTGTGTCTGTTGTCGCCCAAAGACATCATCTTTAAAACAGGCTGCTGACGCTTACCACTAGCTGATCAATAGTGGGACACCTCGTGTGCAACACTGGCAGCTGCGGATGGAGTGCTCGTGCGACTGTGCTCTGTCGATGAGCTTTTGCTTCTGAAGAAGGAGGAGGGTTGATAGCCTACAGCCAACTGTTGCCTATACCATGGGCTAGGCAGCACTGTCCCACCACCGCTGTCCCCTGTGGACCCTGCATCCACCACATTAACCCAGTACACAGTGATGGACATGTAACGGCCCTGGCCATGCCTACTGACCCATGCATCTGTTGTGAGGTGCACCTTTCCACTCACTGATTGTTTGAGTGCATGGACAATGCGGTCTTTCACATGCAGGTGGAGGGCAGGGATGGCATTTCTAGAAAAGAAGCACCGACTGGGTAGGTCATAGCGTGGGACAGCGTAGGCCATGAGCTCTCGGAATTCTGCGCTTTAAACCAAACAGAAGGGCATCTTTTCTAATGAGATCAGTTTGGCAATGTAGGAGTTCAAAGCCAGTGAGGTTTTGTAGTCCATCCACGCTTGCAAGTGCATGATGTTAAAATGTCTAAGCATACAACTGGTATTCAATTTGCGGAGATTTTTCCCTCGGCTAAAGGTCCTTCCGCACTTCTTACAGATAACCTTTGCCTCATCAATAGGATTTTGGTCAAAAAAGTGCCACACTGCACTCTTCCTACTATGGGAAAAATTTTCAGGTCTTGCATGCAGTTCTAATTTGACCGTCTGACTGAGCTGTCCTGCAACTCTTTTTGTTTTTTTAACACGTTTTTGGTAACCGCAGCTGCGATGTCGATGCCTGCCGCGGATCCTCCTCCTCTCCTGAGCTATTGCCAGCGGCACCCTCTTCCCCCAATAAATGCCAATCCGGGTCAACAACTGGGTCATCCATCACCTCCTCTTCAATTTCATCTGCACCTTCCTCTGTGTCACCGTGTTAGGTGGTATAGTATGCGGGAAGGGGCAACTGAGTTTCATCAGGGTCAGATTCTGGCTCAGTAGACTGCGAGGGCAATGTAGTGCTTTGGGTGAATGTACCAGCAGAATAATATAGCAGTGGCTGTGCATCAGTGCACTCCATGTCATATTCATCTTGGACTGGGGAATTCAGGATTTGACTTGATAACCCAGGCATGGTATGTGAAAAGAGCTCCAGGGAGTAATCTGAAGTGTGACCTGCCGCATCCTTCACTTTTGGTGGCGCTGAAGGACACAATGAAAGGTGTTGTTCCTGACCAGGAGCCTGCACTGATGACTCAGTGCTTGCATTTTTTTGAAACTTCAGAAGAGGTGGCGATAGAGCTGGAGGCTGTTTCTGCAATGTAAGCCTAAACTTGTTCCTGCTGCTCTGGCTTTAAAAGCGGTTTTCCTACTCCCAGAAAAGGGAGCCTTCCAGGCCTTCTGGAGCCACACAATTACGCAGGCTCAACACCTCCTGCCGTAGTTGCTTGGCACTACCAGCAGATGCACCACCACCACCACCATCATTCCCAGCTGGCCCCTCCCTGCCACGTCCACAGCCTCTTCCACCATACTTCCTCATGTTTGGGAAAATGTACCAAAAATACCAGCAGATATATGGCACTGTATGAGGAGCGTACAGCTGTATATGGTGTAGGGGAAAATTTAAATCTCCGTATATATTTCCGGAGTCACACACAGACGCTCACTCAGTATGGATTTGACCGTAATACAAAGAGCAGATATACGGTACTGTATCAGAAGCGTACAGATGTATACGGTGTAGGGGAAAATTGCAATCTCCGTATATATTTCCGGAGTCACACACAGACGATCACTCAGTATGGATTTGAGCGTAATACAAATAGCAGATATACGGTACTGTATCAGAAGCGGACAGCTGTATATGGTTTTGGGGAAAATTTAAATCTCCGTATATATTTCCGGAGTCACACACAGACGCTCACTCAGTATGGATTTGACCGTAATACAAAGAGCAGATATACGGTACTGTCTCAGAAGCGTACAGCTGTATACGGTGAAGGGGAAAATTGCAATCTCCGTATATATTTCTGGAGTCACACACAGATGATCACTCAGTATGGATTTGACCGTAATACAAAGAGCAGATATACGGTACTGTATCAGAAGCGTACAGCTGTATACAGTGTAGGGGAAAATTTCAATCTCCGTATATATTTCCGGAGTCACACACAGATAGTCAACATGTATTTGTCCGTGATACCAGCCGGTACACGGTAGTGTGTGAGGAGCGTACAGCTCTATACGGTGTGGGAAAAAATTAACGGTCGGTAAGTGTGCAGAAAAAAAAGAATAAAAGTATTAGTGCTGTGTAAAAAGCAGTCTGCACAGCAGTGTACAAACAGCAATACAGCTATTAGGCAGCCTAATAACCAGCACTGCTGCACACAAGAAAATCCTCCCCTGTCACTGCACACTAACTGTACAGCACAATTGCTATTAGCACAAGCACAGAAGAACTTCTCTTTCCTGCCTAACTCTCTCCCTACTGATAAACAGTGTCAGCAACCTCTCCGTACTGTTAATATCGGCAGAAGTAAAATGGAGGTCGGCGCCCAAGGCTTTTATAGACACTATTACACCCCCCAAAGCAAGCGAATCAATGCAATGCCCTTTTCTAAGTTGGTGGTGGACGCTGAACATGTCATCTCGTTGCCCACAGTGTAAGTCCTTGCTCATTGGCTGAAAAAAGGCGCCTGCAAGCATTATGGGAATACCGACTTGGGCGCTGGGGTCGACGACCGCATGGCCGACTGCACGCTATGGTCAGGTTTCGGCCAACGAAACCCGACTTTGGCGAATGTCGGCGACTTTTGAATCTGACCCACCTGTTTCGCTCAACTCTAATGCCATTGTAAATGGCAACAGACCATACATATTATTCAACTTTATAATTACAGCACCTATTAATTGGGTTACTTCATGCAAAAAAACTGACATTTCCACAAATGTTCACATAGAAAAAAAAAGACAGCATCTCTTCCAGGTGATTAGAAAATTCCAAAAAACTTTATTCTGCCAAGATGTAACGTTTTGACCTTTGCAGGTCTTTGTCAAGCAAAATGTTGGCACACAATAGTGTTTATAACCCACAAACTTTTTCCAAAAATCGACGCCCTTTTTCCATTAAGTCATGCCACCTTGATAAACAAGCTTCAAAAAGGCTCTACAAAGCATTATATATGTAGTGCAAGGCATGTACATCAATTTTTTGTCTTAAACTGCAACTAAATTCTGGCACACCTTTTTAATCTTTGGAGGGGTGCTGATTATCATTTTTCATTGTAGGTTTATGAAGGTTTATTATGGTGCGTAATTCTATTTTGATGGAGTGTGTCAGGGTATAGACTAGAATAACTAATATTTATCCTATTTTGCTACTGTCCAGGAAAATTGTATAACAGATTCAGACCTCATCCACTCAATGTGCATTTTATTGTGTGATGATGGGTGTTAGATGCCAGGATTCTCCCACTGCACAAGGTAGATCCCAAGCCTTGTCTGCCTCTGTGGTCTTCCATTCAGCTGCGACCACTGCGTGTGCTGCTGAGCATAGACATCAGTCCCAGCATCTTGCTCAAGCTCGTGCTGTTTGTTTGGAAACTGCTTGCTCTCCAGCCAAGTCTATGGTAACCAGCGATAGGCAGCGGCAATCGGACGCTTTGGAGTCTAAGTCCAGAAATCACCTTACTGAACATGTCTGTGAGGTGGCGCCCTCTCATTGGTGCTCGGACGTCATCTGCTCTGTTGATGTGGCAGCTCCGGATTGGCCCGTGGGCAATGTCAGTGTGAGTGGGGTGGAGCTTTGGCTTTAAAAGGCTCCTGGCGACACCCAAGGGCACGCTAGTATAATTTGTGTTGATGTATGTGAGTGGATACGCTACCACTCTGACTGCACATGTGGGTGTTGTGATCTTGCTCAGCTTAGTACCAGTTAAGGTTTTTGCTTGCCGCTTAGCTTCCAGAATCTGTATCCGGTCGTGTGTGCAGTTAGCACAGCTGAGTTACAGAGCAAGTCCAACCACAGAGCCTTTTTGTTCCCCTGTGATTTCTACAGGGTTTGTTTTAGTTAACTAGCGTCAGTGTAGCATTTTCCTTTTTGACTCTGTGTAAGGGGTTACAGAAACTGTTTTGTGCTATATATATACTGTTGTGTAGTGTAATATATTTATGTGTATTGTATATATATTGTAGGGAAAGTGCAGTACTGTAGTTAGCCCACTAGAGGGGGGCAGTGTAGGATAGGAGGGGCCAACTGTGGGTAAGCCAGGAAGATTTCCTGTAGTCTAGTTAAAAGAGCCTGAGAGCCCGGACAGGGCAGATGGACCCCGTAACGTTAAGCACGCAGCCCAGTTGTTCAGGTCCTGAGGGCCAAAGGTCACAATCGTGAGAGAATGCAGGGCAGCTCCAGTATGTGGCAGCTAACTACATGGGCTGATGCCCTTTTGTGTGGGGCGAAATGGACAGGTGAACTCCTGAAGATAGTTAGGCTGGCCAGAAGGAACGCTGCTGTACCGGATGGTCTACTACGACTCTGGGACATTCTGGAAGAAGTGAGGAAAAGCACAGGGCAAGAAAAGAAAGTACTCTGTGATGCAACTGTGTCTGAACTGGACGTACTGAGAATGGAACCAAGTAAAATCGTTTATGTTAAGTTGGAATTGGACTCTGTCTCTCTTTGTTTGAAACCGCCAGAAAGCAGGCCTCAGCAGCTCAGAAGGGATCCTGATGGAACCGAGAGAGCGACGAAAGGTACAGATCAAAGAGGACAATGTGTGTATTTGGCTGGAGACCAGGGTGTGATTGAGCAACCGTTGTCAGCCACGACTATGGCTCTGCATTCCGTTTCACATTGCATGGAGTTAACGCAGTTGTGTTAGGTGTATGCTTGCCATGTGTTCCGCCATTACTCTGCAGCAGCACGGTGGACCTGGGTTGCAATTGCACTTCATTATACATCTTTATTTAGTGTAATCCGCCAACCCTAGCAGTATACTATACAGGGTCTGGTTAGTAATGGCGAACGAGCAGCATCTACCACGGTATATCCAGCAGCTGGAGGACAGGTTGTCCACACTTGAGTGGGCAACTTCAGCTGTGGATCTATCTGCAGTAGCGGCACAAGCTGCCAGCGAAGCCGTCACTATGGTTTCCGCAGCAAATCCTGTTCTGTCACTTTTACGTCTCCCACTACCTGAAAAGCTCTCAGGGGATAGTAAGGCTTGCAGAGGATTCGTGAACCAGTGCTCGATTCAGCTGGAGTTACTGGCCTCATGTTTCTCATCTGAGCGAGCTAAGGTGGGATTTGTGATGTGCTTGTTGACAGAGCGTTGGATTGGACTACGCCGCTGTGGGAGCGTAAATACCAGGTGGTCCAGAGCACCTTAGCTTCTGAGTTGGAGTGGTCGGATAAGGACTTGATACCCATATTTTGGAGGGACCTAGCCAGTCATGTAAAGGATGGTTTGGCCACTAGGGAAATCCCAACTACACTGGAGAATTTAATATCTATCTCCACTCGCATTGATCTTCGGCACGCTGAACGAAGATTGGAGCGAGCCCAGTGTAGACAAAGGATCCAGTTAGCTCCAAACTTTTCCAATCCTTTGGAGTCCTCTGTTCAAATGAGTGATCCAGTGGAGTCCGTGAGGGTCTCTCGGGCGGAATCTAAGTCCCATCCAGCATGCTACCAACCGACCTGCTTTGTTTGTAGGCAGGCTGGTCACTACGCCCATAAGTGCCCCAGATGTCAGGGAATACGTCCATATCAAGTGGCAATCAAAGGTGGCTCACTAAACACAATAGACTTGTCCTCCAAGATAACCTTTCAGGTGTCCCAGTCATATGGTGCGACGACTCTCATTGCACAGGCCAGCGTGGATTCCGGGTCAGAGGGAAATTTTCTATCTTCTGCCTTCGTCCTGCGGCACACAATTCCCTTGATGAAGCTCTATTCTCCAGTCACCATTCGGGTGGTTAATGGATTCGCTCTTCCCAAACAAATTGCTCATCCGATGATACCCCTTACCCTCAAGGTGTCCCCTAGACATCAGGAGAGAATTTATTTTTTGGTACTCTCTAGATGAGATACTTTTGGGTTTATCTTGGTTGCGTTGCCATTCACCTCACATTGATTGGGCAACAGGGAGCATATTGGGATGAAGTAATTCATGTGAGGGACAATGTCTTGAGACCCAAGTTTCTATCGGGGTCTCTGAGGTCAACACAGATCTAACTTCCCCACCAAAGCACTACTGGCAGTATGCTGACATTTTCTCTAAAAAGGCAGTGGAGACTCTTCCTCCTCATCACCCCCATGATTGGTCCATTGACCTCATTCCAGGGGCAGAGCCTCCTCAAGGTCCCGTCTACCCTTTGTCTCTCCCCGAAACTGAGGCCATGTCTGAGTACATCAAGGAGAACTTGGCAAGAGGGTTTATCAGAAAGTCGGTGTCTCCTGCAGGGGCAGGTTTCTTCTTTGTCCAAAAGAAGAATGGGGAGTTACGCCCTTGTATAGATTATAGTGGTCTGAATGCCATCACAATTAAAAATAAATATCCTTTGCCATTTATTTCCAAGCTCTTTGATACACTGCGGGGAGCTAGGATATTTACCAAGTTAGACTTACGTGGGGTTTATAATTTAATCTGTATACGTGAAGGAGATGAATGGAAAACCGCTTTTAATACTTGAGATGGTCATTATGAGTACTTAGTAATGCCATTAAGTCTCTGTAACGCTTCCGCAGTCTTTCAGGATTTTGGGAATGACATCTTTTAGGAGTTGTTATCCACTTGTGTGGTGGTATATCTGGATGACATTCTTATCTTTTCTCCGGATATTGACACTCACTGTAAGGACGCACGAAGGGTCTTTGAGCTCTTACGCACAAATTCTCTTTTTGTCAAATTAGAGAAGTGTGTGTTTGAGCAGAAGTCCCTACCATTTCATGGGTATATCATTTCTGCCAAGGGTCTTGCTATGGACCCTGTCAAGTTGGAGTCGGTATTGAACTGGCAGTACTGGCGGTACATTGCTTTTTGGGATTTATTAACTATTACTGCCAGTTCATTCCCACTTCTCCACTCTAGTGGCTCCTTTAGTAGCTCTCACTAGGAAGGGAGCTAATCCTAAACAGTGGTCAGAGGAGGTCTCCAGGGCCTTACCTCCCTAAAGGCCCATTTTGCTAGGACACCAATTCTGCGTAGTCCCGATGTTGATAAACCTTTTATCTTCGAGGTGGATGCCTCCTCCGTTGTAGCTGGAGCAGTCCTATTATATCAAAAGAATGCTCAAGGTTGGAAACATCCTTGTTTCTTTTTGTTTCTTTTCTCCAAGACCTTTTCTCCAGCGGAGATCCAGCGGAGAGAAATTATTCCATCGGGACAGGGAACTGCTCGCCATGAAGTTGGCTTTTGCGGAGTGGAGACATCTCCTGGAGAGAGCTCGGCTTCCCTTTAAGTTCTTTACAGACAACAAGACTCTGCTTTACCTCCAGACGACTCAACTGCTGAATTCTCGCCAGGCCTGGTGGTCCTTATTCTTCTTCCGTTTCTATTTTACCATCCATTTTCTGTCTGGGGAGAAGAATTTACGTGCCGATACCCTCTCCTGTTCTGTAGTCTCATCTGAGGATGGGGACAAGCCACGTCTGATAGTTTCTTCGGATAGTCTTCGAACGGTGGCAACGGTGTCCCTGGAGCAGGTACCTCCAGGCAAGGCTTGTGTTCCTCCAAGTCTGCGGCCGGAGGTTCTCTCGTGGGCACATACCTCCAAAGTGGGTGGTCACTTCGGCATCAAAAGAACTACTGAGCTTCTCGAGAGGTCTTATTGGTGGCCTCGCCTTGGATGGCGCATGATATTAAAGAATACGTGCAGGTCTGTCTCTCGTGTGCCAGGAATCGGTCTTGCAGGCAGAGACCCGCGGGTTTACTCTATCCCTTGCCGGTGGCGGATAGACATTGGCAGATGGTGGGTATGGACTTTATTGTGGATCTGCTTAAGTCTCGTAACAATAAGGTTATTTGAGTCGTCTCCAACCATTTTTCCAAAAAAGTGCACTTAGTTCCTCTTCCGCGTATACCATCCGCACAAGCCTTGACCGTATTATTTATTAAGCATATTTTCCGCCTTCATGGGATGCCTGACAAGATTGTCAGTGACCGGGGTCCCCAGTTTGCGTTACGGTTCCGGAGATAGCTTTGTCGGCTGCTCAGCATAGATCTCAATCTCTCATCTGCGTACCATCCTGAAGTGAATGGGCTGGTGGAGAGGACCAATCAGACCCTGGTCACATATTTACAGCATTTTGTGTCTGCCAGGCATGACGACTGGGCGTCCTTGCTGCCTTGGGCGGAGTTTGCACTGAATAATGCCATTTCTGACTCCACGGGGCAGACGTCGTTTCTCCTAAACTATGGTCAGCATCTGGGGGTTCCCATGCCCAGCTCGTCTTCTGACCCCAGAGTGGTGGACTGGGCAGTGGAGGCTCGTGACATTTGGGACCGCACGCAGGATGCCATCAGGATTTCTAAGGAGAGGATGAGGGTCTCCGCCGACGCGCATTGTCATCCCGCTCCGGTCTTTGCTCCTGGCGATTTAGTGTGGCTGTCAGCTCGTAATATCAAGCTGCGTGTAGAGTCCACTAAATTTGTTCCCCGCTACCTAGGTCCTTTCAAGGTCCTTGAACAGGTGAATACTGTAGTCTATCGCCTTAGCCTTCCACCACATTTGAACATCACCGACACCTTCCATGTGTCTCTGTTGAAACCTGTATATTTGACCTGGTCTTCTGGGACTCCTGCTGGGAGCTCGGATATGTCCTCTGGTGATTTTGAGGTCAATGCCATTGTCGGGTCTAAGGTGATGCGTGGCAAAAAAATTTTTTTGGTGGACTGGAAGGGTCATGGGCCCGAGGATAGGACCTACGAGCCTATAGAGCACATTTGTGCCCCCCAGCTTATTGCAGCTTTCGAGCGTGGTGAGCATCGCCGGGGTGTAATGTTAGGCGCCGGGATTCTCCTACTGCACGGGGTAGATTCCAAGCATTGTCTACCTTTGCGGCCTCCCATTCGGCTTCGGCTGCTGCTGAGCATAGACGTCGGTCCCAGCGTCTTGCTCAAGCTTGTGCTGTTTGGTTACTGCTTGCTGTCCCGCCAAGTCTATGGTAACCAGTGATAGGCAGCGGCGATCGGACACTCTGGAGTCCAGAAATCACTTTACTGAGCATGTCCGTGAGGTGGCGTCGTCTCATTGGTGCTCGGAAGTCATCTGCTCTGGTGATCTGTCAGCTCTGGATTGGCCCACGGGCGATGTCAGTGTGAGTGTTTGGGGTGGAGCTTTGGCTTTAAAAGGCTCCCGGCGATGCCCGCGGGCGCGCTAGTATCATTTGTGTGGGTGTGTGTGAGTGGATACGCTCCCACTCTGACTGCACGAGTGGGTGTTGTGATCTTGCTCAGTTTAGTACCAAGTAGGGTTTTTGCTTGCCGCTTGGCTTCCAGCATCTGTATCCGGTTGTGTGTGCAGTTAGCACAGATGAGTTACAGAGCAAGTCCAACCACAGAGCCTTTTAGTCCCTGTGAGTTCTACAGGGTTTTGTTTTAGTTAACTAGCGTCAACGTAGCATTTTCCTTTTTTGACTCTGCGTCTGTTTTGGACCACGTGTGCGATTGGCACGGGTTGATTAAAGAGCGAGTTCAACCCTCAGCTTCTTCGCTCTGTGAAGTTAACAGAGCTGTGTGCTGTGCATTCTGTTTCACACTGCGTGGCGTTAACGTAGTCGTGTTAGGTGTATGCTTGCCGTGTGTTCCACCATTACTCTATAGCAGCAGTTTTACATCTCTGCACGGTGGACACCATGTTGCAATTGCGCTTACCGTATATACTCATGTATAAGCCGACCCCCTAATTTTGCCACAAAAAACTGGGAAAACTTATTGACTCGCGTATAAGCCTAAGGTGAAAAATGATTATGCCCCCATATGCTCCATAGATTAGGCCCTCATAAACTGCACAGATTATGCCCCGTATGATCCACAGATTATGCCCCCATATGCTGCACAGATTATGCCCCCGTATGCTCCCCTGATTATGCTCCCGTATGCTCCACAGATTATGCCCCCGTATGCTCCACAGATTATGCCCCATATGCTCCACAGATTATGCCCCATATGCTCCAGATTATGCCCCCATATGCTCCAGATTATGCCCCATATGCTGCACAGATTATGCCCCCATATGATCCACAGATTATGCCCCATATGCTCCACAGATTATGCCCCCATATGCTCCAGATTATGCCCCCATATGCTCCAGATTATGCCCTCATATGCTGCACAGATTATGCCCCCATATGATCCACAGATTATGCCCCCATATGCTTCAGATTAGGCCCCCATATGCTGCACAGATTATGCCCCCGTATGATCCACAATTATGCCCTTATATGCTCCAGATTATGCCCCCATATGCTCCACAGATTATGCATCACAGATTATGCCCTTATATGCTTCAGATTATGCCCCCATATGCTCCACAGATTATGCCCCATATGCTCCATAGATTATGCCCCATAGTATACGTCCCTTATGCTGCCGCGCTGCTGCAAAAAAATGACATACTCACCTCTCATCGCTGGGGGCCAGGTGCTGGTGTCCTGAGCAGGCGGTGACACTGGTGCACTATGGGGGACAGGTGCCGGTGTCACTGCTCGCTCAGGACACCAGCACCTGGCCCCCAGCGACGAGAGGTGAGTATGTCATTTTTTTTCCCAGCACCTGAGATATTTACCTGTCACCGGACCAGTCCACCGCTGCGCACTGCTCCCTCTTCCGGGTCCTCGGCAGTGAATGATCAGGCAGAGTGTGCGGCACGCACTAATGACGTCATCGCGCCCTCTGCCTGAACATTGACAGCCAGAGGAGTCGGACGAGGGAGCAGCTCGCAGCGGTGGTCCAGGGACAGGTAAATATCGCTATACTCACCCCTCTGCCGGCGCGTCACTCTCTGCAGCGTCTCCTCTTCTCCCGGCGGTCTCCGCAGCGCTTCCGTCCTACAGCGGTCACGTGGTACCGCTCATTAAAGTCATGAATATGTGCATATTCATGACTTTAATGAGCGGTACCATGTGACCGCTGCAGGAAGGAGCCGGAGATCGTGGGAGAAGCAGGGGGGCTGCAGAGACGCGCCGACGGAGGGGTGAGTATGATCCTACACCCCCGCTCATCCCTCCCCCGCCGACCCCCATATATGTCCTGCGTATAAGCCGAGAGGGGGACTTTCAGCCCTAAAAAATGGACTGAACATCTCAGCTTATACACGAGTATATACGGTAATTATACATCTTTATTTAGTGCAATCTGCCAACCCTAACAGTGGGTCTTAACATGAATTTCGATACTATTACAGCAGTCACGTAGTGCAGACTTAGAAGTTGAACCTGCTCTATCATCGGTGAGTGCCAGATGTGACATACAATTGACACTCTACTGCAACTGTCTGAATCAGTCAACAGTGACCAAATCACATAGCTGATTTACAGAGGAAAATACTCCAGCAACTGGAGGCCTAACAATGACCTCTGGTTTTGCCATTTGCAGAATGCTATTATGGGCAGCACGGTGGCTCAGTGGTAGCACTGTTGTTTTGCAGCACTGGGGTCCTGGGTTCAAATCCCACCAAGAAAAATGTCTCCAAGGATTATTGTTGTGAAAGAGTTGGAGACGACTTCGGAGCTGAGGCTCCCTCTGGTGCAGGGGTGGGATTCAGCCGGTTCTCTCCAGTTCGATGGAACCACTTGTTAAAAAAGTAGGCGGTTCCCCGAACCGGGGAGATTGAGAGGCGCGAACCGGTACCCACACTGCCCCCCACTGCAGACACAGCTGCCCGCGTCACACAGTATCTGGCCGGGAGCTGTGCACGCCGTCACCTTGACAGCTGCGCAGCTCCTTCTTCCTCCCTCTCTACTTCCGGTGTCGCGTCGGGCCTGGCGATGACGTCATCACCAGGCCTGACATGTACCGAACGCAGACACTGGAAGCAGAGAGGATCTGCAGGGGAGCAGCGCAGCGGTGACTCTGAGGTGAGTATGGAAATTTTTTTTTTTTTGTTTATAAAATGAATTGAGCGGGGGCTGTATGATGGAGGGGCTGCACAGGGGCTGTATGATGGAGGGGGCTGCACAGGGGCTGTATGGTGGAGGGACTGCACAGGGGCTGTATGGTGGAGGGGCTGTACAGGGGCTGTATGGTGGAGGGGCTGCACAGGGGCTGTATGGTGGAGGGGCTGCACAGGGGCTGTATGGTGGAGGGGCTGCACAGGGCTGTATGGTGGAGGGGGCTGCACAGGGACTGTATGGTGGAGTGGCTGCGCCTGCGCAAGGGCTGTACATGGTGGCTGTATGGTGGCGGGGGCTGTGGGGACTGCACATGGTGGAGGGGGCTGTACATGTGGCGGGGGCTGTATTGTGGAGAGGGCTGCGGGCGGCCTGGGCACTGCACACAGGGGGCTGTATGGTGGAGTGGTCTGCGGCCTGGGGGCTGTACATGTGGCGGGGCATTATTGTGGAGGGGGCTGCGCAGGGGCTGTACATGGTGTCGGGGGCTGTATTGTGGAGGGGGCTGCGCAAGGGCTGTACATGGTGGTGGGGCTGTATGGTTGAGGGGACTGCGGCCCGGGGGCTGCGCAGGGGCTGTACATGTTGGCGGCCGGGGGCTATATGGTGGTGGAGGGGCTGCGGGGGGCTGTGGGGACTGCACATGGTGGAGGGGGCTGTACATGTGGTGTGGGCTGTATTGTGGAGGGGGCTGCGGCCTGGGCACTGCACATGGTGGTGGGGGCTGCGGCCTGGTTACTGCACATGATGGAGGGGGCTTCAGGGGGTTGTACATGTGGAGGGGTGGGATTCAGCCGGTTCTCCCTGGTTCAATGGAACCGATTGTTAAAAAAGCAGCCGGTTCCCCATACCGGGGGGATCCAGAGCGGCCATCCGGTTCAGTGACTACTCTCTCTTTTCCCATGGACACAGGAGTGCATGCCGGAGCCCCGAGGAGCACTTTAAAACTCGCACGTGATGTTCCACCAGAAGTGACATGCTGGAAGATGACCGGAAATTAGGTAATTTCGGGAGGAGATTGTGACGGAACCATGGAGGCACTTTAGGGAATGCTTCAGATCTATCAACGTGACCTCGCCTTGGAATCGGGGATGTCGGCCATGTGAGCGGTTCATGATATGTCCTGCACCGGGAGGCTCAGGTGGGCACTACAATGGGAGCCGAGCTGCTATAGTATCTTTATAGAATCTTTCTTTCTCCCTCTGTTTCTTTCTCTCTCTGTTCTTTCTTTCTCTCTCTGTTCTTTCTCTGTTCTTCCTTTCTCTCTCTGTTCTTTCTTACCTCTTTTTTTCTTTCCCATCTTTCTTTCTCTCTCCCTCTCTTTTATTTCTTTCTTTCCCCTCTTTCTTTTTTTCTCTCTGTTCTTTTTTTCTGTCCACCTTTTCTCTCTCTCTGTTTTCTTTCTTTCTCTCTGTTCTTTTTCTTTTTTTCTCTCTGTTCTTTCTTTCCCCTCTTTCTTTCTATCTCTGTTCTTTCTTTCCCCTCTTTGTTTTCTTCTCTCTCTCTCTGTTCTATCTTTCCCCTTTCTTTGTTTATTTCTTTCTCTCTCTACTTTCTCTCTGTTCTTTCTTGCTTTCCCCTCTTTCTTTCTCTCTGTTTTCTTTTTTCTCTCTCTGGTTTTTCTTTTACTCAGTACCAGTGTGCCCACAGTACCAGTCATTGTGCCCTCAGTACCAGTCAGTGTGATCACAAGTGCTAAATGGGTGTGGTTGGGGCGTGGACATGGGTGTGGACTAGTTGTGATAATGGGTGTGGTCGGGCGTGGCCTAAAATTTGCAACCTTTATCGCTCTTTCCCTTCTTCAAAAGTTGGGAGGTATGGTTTGACTGCTCCCCTACTTGTATACATTTGAGGTAAATGTGTGTGTAAATGGGTGTGGCTTTAAAACTGGGTGTGGCTAAAATGGGTGTGGCTAAAAATGGGTGTGGTTTTCCGACGCACAAACACAGAACCTGTTGTTAAAAATTAGAATCCCACCCCTGCTCTGGTGGTTGCTGAGGGTATTGAACCTATGTTGAACAGCAAGAGTTCTCCACCTGCAATGGATGAATGGTTATCAGGGGAGACAGACTGGCCTGATATAAGTGAGCTGGCCTCCCATGATCCTCGCTGGTGATCAATTGTTACTTCCTGGTTTAGGTTAGAATTCAGCTTGCTTTTCTGCTGTCTCCTGCTATCATTCAGATAAGTTACTTTTCTGCTTTTTTTTCTGTGGTTTGATTTCCCTTGTTTTTGCTGCCTTGCTTTTGAGTTCAGCCGGGTCCCCTTTGGGGGGCTTGTGCTGATCTCTGTTCTCTTTTTGTATTTGCACTTGTGCTCAGTTCCTGTGATATTTACTGCTGGGTAGCTGCGTTTTCACACCAGAGATCTGATATACAGTACAGACAAAAAGTTTGGACACACCTTCTCATTCAAAGATTTTTCTGTATTTTCATGGCTATGAAAATAGTAGAATCACACTGAAGTAGTGTTGAGCGATACTGCTCAATATCTAAAAATATCGTATCGGAATGGTATCGCCGATATCACTAAATATCGTCGATATCCGATTCTGATACCGGAAGTCCCATGTAAGTCTATGGGAACAAAATATCGCAACAAAAAAACCCCTTTCTTTCATTGTAAACACAAAATATACACACATAGAATACATATATATATATATACACATGTCATTGTGACATATATATATACATATATTTATAGTTTATACACTTCTACATAGTAAAATAGACTCTGATTCAATTGCCGGGTAAAGCCGTGACATACCCATAGAAGTCGACGGGCTCGGTGCCGAGTACCCCCAAAACCTCTGGCTCTGTGCGACTCAACTTGGGCGTCACGAACAGGATTCTGTAGCTCGCTATAAGCGAGTCCTGTGTGCCTGAATTGAACTGGTTTTGTGCTTGAGAATTGCTAAAATCATCAGAGAATGTATTTGCCATTTTTCAGCCATATCTGCGTCACGACGAGGCACTGGTGAAGAAGGGCGTGCTCTTCGTGGGTGTACACTCACTCAGTGGCGCGAAAACGATGGCCGACCACTGTAAATGGTACTGCAATGTAAGATCGTGCCCCACAGCTCTTCAGTTCCGCCTCCTCATCCTCCTCAGTGTGCGGAAACTAACACGAAGGTCCCGCCTCCCTACAAAAGAGGGGCCCTCTCCAGATGCTAATGACACATGTGACTTGGCAGAGATGGCTAATGGACACGAGCAGAAGTGTGAAGGGATGGAGCAGTCAGAGCTCTCCCCCCACGGAAGCGACCCGATCGCCACGGAACCACCGTTGGGCACCCGGCCTGGAAACCCTCCTACGCTGCAAGAAGCGGAGGATACCCTAAGAGGCCTGGCCCGGCACCGGGAGGAGGTCGCCAGGATGGAAGCCAGCTGGCGTGCCCTAAAACTAAACTTGGAGCGGCGCCAATCCCTCTTACCTGAAGTGTCTGTACCGGAAGGTGAGGCACCCGTTCTAGTAGAGGAGTCCGTGCGGGCATCCCAGCCCTTGCAATGTGATCCGGTTGACGTTGTCGCAGTGGAGGCACCCGTTCCTGCAAAAAACTCTGCACCGGCAGCACCCCAGATCCCGCTGTCTGCCCCCGTCGCTGAGACAGAAGAAGCGACACCCGTCCTCATGGAGGAGGCCGCGCAGGCACCAGAGGTCTACCTGTCTGTACCGGAGCCCCGACTGTCATCTGTTCCAGAGCCGGCTGCTTCCTCCGCAGGTGAGCGCCGCCAGGACTGGGGGGCGCCCGGAGAGCTGCCGCAAACCGGACACTGTAAGCTGCAGTTTGATGGTGGAGACATGGAGCTGCTGGTGGAGGAGAATTTCAACCGGCGTCAGGAGGAAGAGTGGAGACGTTGGGAGCGGGAAGCAGAGCGACAAAGGGAGCAGCGAGAAACCCAAAAGCTTCGGCAACGTAACCTGGAGAAGGACCGGGCAGATAAGGACCGGATGAGAAAAGATAAAGGAACCCTGTGGGAGCCGCGGCGTAAGGGTGCAGTACGGAGCTTTAAATTGAAAGGTGGTTGGGGCTTCATCCAGGAGCCTGGACTTTATTTAGAAGTTTTTGTGAACCGGCGGGACGTGGAGGCTCACCTCCCAGAAGGACACCCGGGGAGGGACCTGTTGCCAGGAGACTTGGTGACTTACACCCGACACTGGGGTTACAATGGATGGTACGCCCTAAATGTTACCAGGTGCGACCCCTACTCCCCAGAGTGTCAGGAACCTGTGAGACCCTCGGAGCCTTCAGCCTCCCACATCCAGGCCTCTGCAAAAGTGCCCACCCCACGCCGTAAATCTCCCCAGCCTCCCTCAGTGGTCTCCTCAGCAGCCCCAGCTATGGACATGATAAGTATAGCTGGCCCGTACCCGGCGCCTGTTAGGCCCCCTGGGGTTCGTTCAGTCCGGGACATAGGGTTCCAGACCCGGAGGGAGATGAAAGAGGTGGCCACCCAGATAGCGGGTCACGACTTGACTGTACAGGCCACACAACGTCATCAGGTCCTGGTGGTCCTTGGTGTCTCGGATGTTTGGCAAGCATCAGAAGAGTACCAGGTGGTACCTGGAACACCCCTGCCAAAGAATTATAAATAACCCGGACAGGGTCCCTGTATGTAAATAGTTAAATTGTTGATGTACCCGGACGGGTGAATGTTCATAAAAAAGTTTTTTAATTTAATAAAAAAAAAAAACACAGTTTTCATTACATTTATTACAGTCTCATCCTGCGACGCCATCGATCTCCTGTAAAAAAATGAAAAAAAAAAAAAAAAGTATACCACCTGACCGACGCAGTCCATAGTAACGAGTGTCCCACGACGATCCAGCTCTGCTACATCAGAATGACAGGCAGAGCCTGTCATCCCGGCGCAGCACAGCTGATTACCTGCTTCCCCGGCGGTGACGTCATCGGACTGGTTTACGGCCGGGATTACCCTGCAGTCACTGCAGTTATCGCGAAAAACTGCATGTGACCGCCAGGGAGAAGATAATGGCGGCCATCAAGCAGTCCAGGACGTGACCGCCGGAGATCTTCTGCCAGGTAAGTGCCGCTGACTCCTGACAGACCCGACCGACGGACACTCACAGTGACAGTGACAAATCCGATTCCGGTATCCGATATGACGAAAATATCGGTATTCAGAATCGAAAGCCCGATACAGCTAATATCGGCCGATACCCGATATTTGCAGTATCGTATCGCTCAACACTACACTGAAGGCATCAAAACTATGAAGTAACACATGTGGAATTAAACATTACACTTTACAAAAAAGTGTGAAACAACTGAAAATATGTCTTATATTCTAGGTTCTTCAAAGTAGCCACCTTTTGCTTTGATTACTGCTTGGCACGCAGAAAAGGTGAACGGATGGATTCTACATGCCTGGTTCCCACTGTGAAGCATGGAGGAGGTGGTGTGATGGTGTGGGGGTGCTTTGCTGGTGACACTGTTGGGGATTTATTCAAAATTGAAGGCATACTTAACCAGCATGGCTACCACAGCATCTTGCAGCACCATGCTATTCCATCCGGTTTGCGTTTAGTTGGACCATCATTTGTTTTTCAACAGGACAATGACCCCAAACACACCTCCAGACTGTGTAAGGGCTATTTGACGAAGAAAGAGAGTGTTGGGGTGCTACACCAGATGACCTGGCCTCCACAGTCACCAGACCTGAACCCAATCGAGATGGTTTGGGGTGAGCTGGACGCTCACCACTTCAATTTTGAATAAATCCCCAACAGTGTCACCAGCAAAGCACCCCCACACAATCACACCTCCTCCTCTATGCTTCACGGTGGGAACCAGGCATGTAGAGTCCAGCCGTTCACCTTTTCTGCGTGCAAAGCAGTAATCAAAGCAAAAGGTGGCTACTTTGAAGAACCTAGAATATAAGACATATTTTCAGTTGTTTTACACTTTTTTGTAAAGTGTAATGTATAATTCCACATATGTTAATTCATAGTTTTGATGCCTTCAGTGTGATTCTACAATTTTCATAGTCATGAAAATACAGAAGAATCTTTGAATGAGAAGGTGTGTCCAAACTTTTGGTCTGTACTGTATGTGGTCGAGACCGTGTGGTCTCAGCATTTTTGGAATCAGAAGTGTTGGAAATTTTCCTAGGGTTTTGTTGGGTTGCAGACAGTATTCTCTCCTGTACTATACTATCTAGACAGTTTTGGACCCAGCGTTTGCTCATTCTATTTTCTGCCTGTGTTCATGTTTTCCTCTTGTCTAGCCACCATTATATGTTTGGGGGCTTCCTACTACTTTGGGGCTCTACTCCAGGGCAGTTAGCTTTCCTCTTTCCATCTACAGGGGTAGCTAATCTCTCCGGCTGTGAAGAGGCATCTAGGGCAACGTAGGAACGTCTGCTTCTAGTTGTGCGGTTAGTTTAGGGGTCTGCAACCTATTAGATACCAACCTCTCTGGTGTTTGGCTGCCTTTGCGTTTTTTTGCTACTGCCCTCCTCAGCTACCAAATCATAACAGATTATGTTCTCCCTGTGTTTGCGTGGGTTTCATCTGGTTTCCTCCCACATGCCAAAAACATACTGATAGGAAATTTAGACTGTGAGCACCAATGGGGACAGTGATGATCATGTATGTAAAACGCTGCAAAATATGATGGTGCTATATAAGCAATTCATAAATAATAATAGGTCCTGCAAGGAGCACAGCCCAATGTGTATCAGTGTATATCCGACAGGTGTATATTGTACCAGCAATCAAACATTAAAGTGCTCAAATCATATAGTGCAACTAAGAAAAAATAAAAAGTTTAATAAAAAAATGGAAATTGCATTTCAGGCTATTCTTTATTAGAAAAAATAAGAAAATAAAGAAAAACTGTACATATTTGTACATGCACATGTGGTCAAAATTGTTGGTACGCCTCGTTTAATGACAGAAAAACCCACAATGGTCACAGAAATAACTTGAATCTGACAAAAGTAATAATAAATCAAAAATCTATGAAAATGAACAAATGAAAGTCAGACATTGCTTTTCAACCATGCTTCCACAGAATTTAAAAAAAAATAATACTCATGAAATAGGCCTGGACAGAAATGATAGTACCCCTGAAAATAATGTGACAAAAGGGACATGTTAAATCAAGGTGTGTCCTCTAATTAGCATCACAGGTGTCTACAATCTTGGAATCAGTGAGTGGGCCTGTATAGAAGCCTACATATACTCACTGTGCTGTTTGGTGACATAGTGTGTATTACACTTAACATGGACCAGAGGAAGCGAAGGAAAGAGTTGTCTCAGGAGATTAGTAAGAAAATTATAGACAAACATGTTAAAGGTAAAAGTTATAAGACCATCTCAAAGCAGCTTGATGTTCCTGTGACTACAGTTGCACATATTATTCAGAAATTTAAGCTCCATGGGATTGTAGCCAACCTCCCTGGATGTGGCCGCAGGAGGAAAATTGATGACAAATCAAAGAGACGGATAATACGAATGGTAACAAAAGAACCCAGAATAACTTCTAAACAGATTAAAGGTGAACTTCAAGCTCAAGAAACATCAGTGTCAGATCGCACCATCCATTGTATGAGCCAAAGTGGACTTCATGGGAAACAACCAAGGAGGACACCATTGTTGAAAAAAAAATCATAAAAAAGCCAGACTGGAATTTGCCAAACTACATGTTGACAAGCCACAAAGCTTCTGGGAGAATGTCCTATGGACAGATGAGATAAAAATGGAACTTTTTGGCAAGGCACATCAGCTCTATGTTTACAGATGGAAAAATGAAGCATATCAAGAAAAGAACACTGTCCCTACTGTGAAACATGGAGGAGGCTCTCTTACGTTCTGGGGCTGCTTTGCTGCATCTGGCACAGGGTGTCTAGTATCTGTGCAGGGTACAATGAAATCTCAAGACTATCAAGAGATTCTAGAGAGAAATATGCTGCCCAGTGTTAGAAAGCTTGGGCTCAGTCACAGGTCATGGGTCTTGCAACAGTATAATGACCAAAACATGCAGCTAAAAACACCCAAGAATGGCTAAGAAGAAACCATTGGACTATTCTGAAGTGGCCTTCTGTGAGCTCTGACCTAAATCCTATTGAGCATCTTTGGAAAGAGCTGAAACATGCCATCTGGAAAAGGCAACCTTCAAACTATAGACAACTGGAGCAGTTTGCTCTTGAGGAGTGGGCCAAAATACCAGTTGAGAGGTGCAGAAGTCTCATTGACAGTTGCAAGAATCGTTTGATTGCAGTGATTGCCTCAAAAGGTTCTGCAGCAAAATATTAAGTTAAGGGTACCATCATTTATTTCTGTCCAGGACTATTTAATTAGTTTTATTTATTTTTTAATTCTGTGGTAGCACGGTTGAAAAGCAATGTCTGACTTTCATTTGTTCATTTTCATATATTTTTTATTTATTATTACTTTTGTCAGATTCAAGTTATTTCTGTCACCATTGTGGGTTTTTCTGTCATTAAACGAGGGGTACCAACAATTTTGACCACGTGTGTATGAATGATAACGCCAAAAACTTTTTCTCCACTCATGGTTAGTGGTTGGGTGAAGCCCTTTATTGTCAAACTACTGTGTTTTCACTTTTCAAAATCATAATGACAACCCAAAACATCCAAATGTACAGTGTCCATTTTAAGACATGATCATGTATCAAAGTCAAACATTAGAAATACTCTGTCTGATACCTGATTCTGAAACTTGAGTCTGTATAAGTGAAAGCTCTAAAATATTAACCCCTTCACCCCCCAAGCCTGTTTTCACCTTCATGACCAGGAAAAAATGTTACAATTCTGACCAGTGTCACTTTATGAGATTATAACTTTGGAACGCTTCAACAGATCTCACTGATTCTGAGATTGTTTTTCGTGACATATTGTACTCTATGATAGTGATAAAATATTTTCAATATGACTTGTGTTTATTTGTGAAAAAATGGAAATTTGGCAACAATTTTGAAAATTATTAAATTTATAAACTTTTAATTTTTATGCCTTTAAATCAGAGAGTTATGTCACACAAAATACCGTATTTGTCAAATTATTAGATGCACTTTTTTCCCCCAAATTTGGGGGGGAAAATGGGGGTGCGTCTTATAATACGGATATACCTTACCGGCCACGGAGGAGCAGGGTCCTAGGGTCGCCACAGGCCAAAGGCTGGGATGAGGGGGTGTTTGGATGTGCGGCGCTCTGCTGCAGGTGTCCCATGCTGTGGGTGTTCTGTGCTGTGGGTGTACCATGCTGCGGTGGATCTGCTGACATTTTGTGAAAGGCCAGAGCTCCCTCAGTTGCATGGTTTCCTATGCGGTGGACTTCGGGGAAATGGCTGCCGTGGGCGGCGCATGCGCAGATGGGGATCTCAGCACTAAGATCTCGGGAATGAGATTTCAGCACTGAGATCTCATCTCCCGTGATCTTGATGCCGAGATCTCCATCTGCATATGCGCCGCCCCTGGAAGCCATTTTCCCGGAATCCACCGCACAGGTAGCCATGCAACTGCAGGGGCTCTGACCTTTCATAAAATGTCGGCAGAGCCCCGGCAGCACCTAAGAGCCTGCAGCATCGAACACTCGCAGCACCGAATATCCGCAGCGGTGCGCTGCACATCCGAACACCTCCTCATCCCAGTCTAGGGCCTACAGCATCACCCCACTCCTGCCTCCTCCAGCAGCAGCGACCCTGGGACCCTGCTTCACCGCAGCCACCACCCCCAGTAAGCGATAAGACTCATGGACTATAAGAAGCACCACCATTTTATTAAAAAAAGTTTTTTTCCTATTTTTCGCCTCAAAATTTGAGGTGTGTCTTATAATCCAGAGCGTCTTATAATACAGTAGTTAATAACATTTCCCATATGTCTACTTTACATCAGCCTAATTTTTGAAGCATTTTTTTGTTAGGAAGTTAGAAGGCTTAAAAGTTGACCAGCGATTTCTCATTTTTCCAACAAAATTTACAAAACCATTTTTTAGGGATCAAATCACATTTGAAGTGACTAAAAGGTGTCCATATGACAGAAAGTAACTAAAATTGACACCATGCTAAAAACTGCACCCCTCAACTTGCTAAAAAACATATTCAAGAAGTTTATTAACCCTTCAGGTGCTTCACAGAAACTAAATCAATGTGGAAAGAAAAAATACACATTTAATTTTTTTCACAAAAAATTTACTTTAGACCCAAACTTTTTCATTTTCACAAAGGTAACTGGAGAAAATGGATGCCAAAATTTGTTGTGCAATTATTCCTGAGCACATTTATAATCGTGGGGGAAATCTACTGACTGGGCACGCGACAGGGCTCGGAAGTGAAGGTGCGCCATTTGACTTTTTGAATGTAAAATTTGTTGAAAAAATTAGTGGACACTATGCCACGTTTGGAGAGCCCCTGATGTGCCTAGACAGTGGAAACAACCCACAAGCAACACCATATTGGAAACTAGACCCTCATGGAACTCTAGATGTGTGGTGAACACCTTGAATCCCCAGATGCTTCTCAGAAGTTTATAACACTGAGCAGTGAATATAAAAGAAATCAAATTTTTTCCACAAAATGTATTTTAGCCCAAATTTTGCATTTTCTTAAGGGTAACAGAAGAAATAACACCATACAATATGCTGTGCAATTTCTTGTGAGTACGCTGATACTACTATTTGGGCGCACAGCAGTGTTTGGAAGGGAATGACCATCATTTGACTTTTTGAATGCAAATTTTATCCTGGGGTATAGTGAGCATTTTGAACCCACAGGTACAACACAGATTTTGATAATATTAGGTTGTCATATTGAATATGTCGTCATTAGTGTTGAGCGCAAGTGCTCGCTACTTCAGTTTTACATGGGGTGCTCGGGTATGCATTCAACACTTTCCATCATATAGTCATTTTTTTTACTTTTGAAAAAAAAAATTCAAACCCCAACCTTAACCCTAACACAACCCTAAGCCCAACCCTAACCCAACCATAACCTTAACCCTAACCCCAGTTGCAAAGAATGAAAAAACTTAAAAATAATTAGTTTATAAATTTGATCTATCTAAAGGGGGAGAATTGGGGATTTGATTTACCAGTTTTTCTTTTGATCACTGTGATAGGGTCACAATGATCAAAAGGAACGAATAGGAAAAATGTCCTATTGTACTGGATGTCAGATCTTGGCGGGCGCTCTTACCATGCGTGGATAAGTGCATATGATTTCATAAACACTCCAGCCCACTGTGCATCTAAATATGCTGTTGAACTATGCAGTTTTGGTGCTTTTTTTTCCTCTATGGCAAAGGTGCATAACATTTTTTGGTCCAAGGGCAACATTACCATACTGAAACAATCCCAAAAACTGCAAAAAATTTTAAAGGTGTACTTAAATGAATATATCACCAGAACCACCATCAATACATTAATACATCACCAGAAATAAGTTAAGAGTATTTGAGGAGGATTTGGAGAGTTTATCCTCAGTTTCTGCTCCAAAAATATCATTGCAAACACATGCTAACTTAAACTGAGTTTTTGTAGCAAGTCCTCATGATCTCAAAGTTTCAGGATTTTTAGGGAACCTTTAACCATGTTTTTCTTCTAGAATGCTGTATATAAGTTCCCAGTGCACTCTGCATAACACAAAAAATAGCTTTTATCATACTCACTTATGGTGTGGTCCAGAGAGATGGGAGTCACTGGTCTTGAACTGGAGCCTTCTCTTTTTTTGCAATCGCAATCTTCTTTCATGCTTTGTGTCTTCCATTGTGCTCCTGCGCAGGCGTTCTTCTCTTTGCCCTTCCTATGGCAGATCAAATTACTGTAATGTGCATCCGTGTATGGAAAGGGCAAAGAGCGATGATGCATGCACACTACAATATTCTGCTCTGCCCTTAGCAGGGCAGAGAGAAGTATGCCTGTGCAGGATCACGATGGGGGGACACTGTGTGGGTGATGCAGGGAAAAAAAAAATACTGAAAAAAATCTGAATTTTATTTTATCTCTAGAATACAGGTACATAGAAATGCACTGATATATAGAGATATAGCTCAATGTACTAGAACAATCTGCCTGCAATTTTTTAACCCCTTCGTGACATGGCTATTTTCCAATTTTGCATTTTCGTTTTTTCCTCTTCTTCTTCCAAGAGCTATCACTTTGTTATTTTTCCATTGAAAATGACACCATTCATTTTATCATTTGCTATAATGAAAGCCGGAAAAAAATTCCAAGTGTGGCCAAATTGCAAAATATGAACAATTCTACAACTGTTTTTTCTGTTTTTTTATTTACAGTGTTCAAGATACGGTAAACATTACACAGCATTCTCCAAGTCAATATGAATGCAGCAGTACCAAATGTGAATTTTTTTTATTTTAAAGGTGAAAAAAAGGAAAAGAAAATTAATTTGTAAAAAATAATAATTTAATTTTGCCATTTTCCGAGACCTGTAATATTTTTATTTTTCAGCCTATGGAGCTGTGTGAGCGCTTGGTTTTTGGTCCCTGAACTGACCTTTTATTGATTTCATTTTGGGGTAGGTGCAATGCTTTAATTGTCTCTTATTCCATTTTTTGCAGTTTTGCACAGGGCAAAAAATTGTAATTCTGATGTTTCGATCTTTTTTATCATTACGCCATTTACCAATTCTTAATTACTTTTATATTTCGATAGATCTGACTTTTATGGACGTAGTTATTTCTTTAATTTTAATAAGGGAAAAGGGGAGTGATTTTAACTTTTATATTTTTTAAAAACTTTTTTTTCACTTTCTACTGTATTGTTTAGTGCTTTTAGGGGACTTGAAATCATCCGATTGCTTGAGCTATGCAAACTAAGGAATCCTTTTAGTCTGAAATGCGTAGGGACTACATCATGCTTGGATTTATTGTGAGTGTGAATTATTACAATATGGAATAAAAGTTTTTTAAACATTTTAATTAAGATTTGGCTGGTAAATCTACTATTTGCTTCCCATCAAATATGTAACAATGTGCCTCTGTCAGACAGGAATCTCCAGGAAATGTCAAGGACTTTGGAGGCAAAAGACAAGACGTCTATACCAACAGGTAAGAATTTAATAATTTGTTTTTTGAGCTCTAGAAGCAATAGTCATTGAATGTGTCAGGATACATGCTTTTTCTTTATCCTCAGGACTAAGGTTTTCTTCTATATCTGCAGCTCATCTGTCTAAGAAAGGTGAGTAAAATGGGGTAGTATGATCAAGAAGAATTTGGTATGATACAGAAATGCATTTAGAGGAAAGATCTGAAATGGACAAGATCCTCTCCAAATCTGTGTTTTTTATTTGAAAAGAGCTTAAGGATGAACGTGATTTAACAAAGAAGCACAACTGATCATATCAAAGCAAAGATATATTTTTCTCTGGGATAGAGGCTTTAAATTCTGCCAGAGAGGGGAGAGAAGGCCCTCTCAGGATATTGCACAAACAAACCCAGAGGATGAGTTGAGCTCTATATCAGAAAAATGAAGGCTCGCATACTTCCAGGCTTTGCAATGCTGTAAACTGCATAAAAATGGTAAATCTATGGGGAAAAAAAGCTAATTTTCACTTTGAAAAATCCATTCTGTACTAATTTTCTAAAAACACCTGTATGGTCAAAATGTTCACTCACACCTTTGATAAATGCCTTGAGGGATATAGTTTCCACAGGGTAACTTCATGATTAGTGATGAGCAAACCCGAACAGTAAAGTTCGTGGTTTGTACCACTGGTACAGAACCTCAAACACAAACTTTTTACTGTACTTTCTTGTTTCCTGTTCTGGTTCGCCAGTCTAACAAAGCTTGTTGAAAGGCTGCAGTGCAGCGAATCAACAAATTTTTAGACTGTGGGCACTTCCGGACCCATCACAGCCATGGCAAGAATTGGCCAGTGCAGCATGTGACCCGGCCTGTGTAAAGGCCAGATCACGAGTGCTGCCACCATTATGCTCTCATTATTGTAGCAATAATATGCAGCTGGAGTGAGGGACAGATTCTGACTGTGCACTCTGCAAAAAAAGCCACTGTGTGTGTACTCTGCAACCCATATTTGTGGGAGTACTGTGGTAAAATACGCTTTGTGTACGCTGAAACCCATATCTGTGAGAGTACAGTGCCAAAATGCTGCTGTGTGTATTCTGCAACCTATATCTATGGGAGTACTGTGCCAAAAGCCGCTGTGTGTACTATGTACCCCCTGCCTGTGGAGTACTGTTCCTTTAAGCTGCTATGTGTAGTCTGCACCCCACATCTGTGAAAGTACTGCTCTGTTAAGCCATTGTGTGTACTATGCACCCCCCACCTGTGGGAGTACTCTTTATTTAAGCCACTGTGTGTACTTGGCAAACCCGCCTGTGAGAGTACTGTTAGTTTAAGCTGCTGTGTGTACTCTGTCACTCACCGCCTGTGGGAGTACTGTTCCTTTATGCTGCTGTTTTGTACTCTGCATCCTCTCCCTGTCGGAGTTCTGCAGCAAAAAGCTGCTGTCAGTACTCTGCACCCACTGCTTGTGCCTTTAAGCTGATTTGCTTATTTTGCCCCCTCTCCCCACCTGTGGGAGTACTGTGCCTTTAAGCCGCTGTGTGTTTTCTAGTGTCTTGGAAATAAATAATTGCATCAGCCATCTTGCTGCCATTTCTAGGCCAAAGAAACAATTTTTCAAGATCACTGAGTGTTTTCTAGCAGTCTGGGAAAAAATAATTGGCATCAGCCATCTCGTTACCATTTCTAAGCAAAATAAATAATTTTTATAAACCGGTTTGTGTTTTCCAGTAGTCTGGGAAATAAATAATTGGCATTAGCCAGCTTGTTGCCATTTATAGGCCAATTAAATATTTTTTTTCAGGACCTTCGCTTGTTTTCTAGTTCAAATTGGCATCAGCCATCTGTACGCCAAACAAACAATTTTTCTGTACTGCTGTCTTTTCTAGTAATGTGGCAAATAAGTGATTGGTATCAGCCATCTCGTTGCCATTTCTAGGCCAAATAAATTAATTCTTATAAACTGGTGTATGTTATCTAGTAGTCTAGGAAATAAATAATTTGCATCAGCCATCTTGTTGCCATTTGTAGGGCAAAGAAATAACTTCCCTAAACTGGGGTGTGTTTTATAGTAGTCTGGGAAATAAATAATTGGCATCAGCTGTCTCATTGCCATTTATATGCCAAATAAATAACTGTCCTAAAACTGTGTGTGTTTTATTGTAGTGTGGCAGATAAATAATTGGCATGAACCAACTTGTTGCCATTTGTAAGCTAAAGTAATATTTTTTTCTTGACCGCTGTGTGTTTTCTAGTAGTGTTGCAAATAAATAATTGGCATCACCCATCTCATTGGTATTTCTAGCCCAAAGAAATATTTTTTCTAATCCGGAGTGTGTTTTCTAGTATGCTGGAAAATAAATAATTGGCATTGATGAGTTTGTTGCCATTTATAGGCCAAATAAATAATTTTTCAGGACCAGTGTGTGTTTTCTAGTAGTGGTGCAAATAAATAAATCCACTCTTGCTCCATCTCTTTGTGAGTAGTGTTTAGAAAAATCTTTCCAAGAATGAGGAGAGCATCAAATAGGGGTCATGCCACGTTGGTGCTGGTGTAACTGCTGATGGTGGTGGTGGTGTAGCTGATGCAGGGATAGGACGTGGTTGTTCTGTACTTGCTACAACTCCAAATACAACACTTTCCTCTGGTGAATGCAATACACAGGACATTATGAGTCCTTTCATAGGCCCAAATACCGCTGCATGAATGGTGAGGCCAAAAGATTTTTAAAAGATTTTACATTAGATGGGTGGTTGTACCTCCAGTTCCTTCACATAATCTTCCATCTGGTCCAATGCAGAAAGTGCACGGTTGGCACCTGTGAACCATAGTCATCCAACTTCCACCTCACTCTCTTGCAAATCAGCCAAGCAGACTGAGCCCCAAGTCAGGCAGCAGTCTCTTCTCCTTTTTGATGACTCCACTGGCTGTGGTTCGGTGGCCCATCCACCTGGCTGTGCCCCAGAAGTGGAAGAGACTGAATGCACTGATGCCCAACCACTTGCTAGATTGGAGGATGAGTGTGTGTGGGAGGACTAGTGTACATGGTCAGTCGACCACCGTAGCACATGTCAGTTGATGACGAAACTCCGTTGCTTACGGCAGCGTCTTTCTGCACTGTGCAGACTCACAAGGAGGGCAGGATTGAGGAGTTGGTGGAAGATGTTGCAGGGGATGATAAGTTCCTAGACCCCACATGGAGTGGAGGCCATCCTAGTGACATGCTCAGTTCAGAGGAAGAAAAGGTGGCCACGCTGTCACAGCAGCACAGCAAATGAGGGAGCAGGGTGCAAAGGCACAGCGGGTGGCCCATAGCCAGTACATTGGTTGTTACTGCCTATCGCATTTCTGAAATCAGTACACCAAAAACAGCTCAAAAAAGCTGTCTGGCATGGCATTTCTTCAAGGAATGTGCTTCTGACAAGTGACAGATGGTTTGCACAGTGTGCTGTCAGACCTTGAAGCGAGGCATAAATGTTCTGAACCTGAGCACCACCTGTATGATGAAGCATCTGAATTCCAAGCATGAGGTGCAGTGGAGTACACACCTTAAAAAGCATGATAGATCTGAGCCTTATCCTGCTCCCTCTTCTGCTGTGCACTTGGCCTCTTCCTCCTGTTCTCAATCAACAGGGTCACCTGCTTCCCTGCACAGAGAGGAAGTGACAGAATCACCATGATCACGACCAGTGTCAACGAGCGTCTCCACACCGTCCCATGGAAGTGTTCAGCTTTACATCCTTCAAACCCTCGAGAGAAACAGGAGATACCCCCGTAGCCACCCAAGATCTATGTTCCTGAATGACAGCATTTCCAAATTACTGGCCTTTGAAATGGTGCCATTCAAGCTGGTGTAGATGGACAGTTTAAAAAGAACTGATTGAGGTGGCTGCCCTTCAGTATGCTGTTTCCAGCCGCCACTACTTTCTGGGCGGGCTATCCCTGCCTTACACAAACCTGTTGCGGATCAAATCAAGTGTGCACTGTGCAACGCAATCAGTGGCAATGTACACATAACCACTGATATGTGGACCAGTAAGCATGACCTGGGACGTTACATCTCCCCAACTGCCTATTGGGTCAATGTACTGGGTGCTGGGACAAAGGCCGACAGCATTGTAGCGCATATCCCACCACCACTGAGGATTGCTGGACGTTTATGTGTTCAGGTTACCTCTGTTGTGAGTGGGCTTGGGATGAGTTCTGAGCAGAGGCTCCCTCTGGTGGTTACAAGCGGTGCTGGTCTGTCCAGTGAAGATTGTGAAGATTTGGATTGGGAATCAGGTGTTACTGACTGGTCTTATACAAGGGAGTCACCTTCCCATCAGGGTTGCCGGTGATCAATTGTTCTGGTCTGAATCCTTGATTCCTGTTTCCTTTGTAGCCTGCTGTGTCGTGTCTGCATCTCCTGCTAACAGATAAGACATTTTCTTCTTTTTGTTTTTGTGCTTGATTTTTGCATTTTGTCCTGCACTTCTGTGGGGGCCTTCAGGGTCCCCTCCGGGGGCTTTTGCCCTCTCAGTTTAGTTCAGCCACTGATGTTTGTACCTTTGCTTTTTCCAGTTTTTTCAGTGGCTGCTGTTTTGATTTTGTTACACCAGAGAACTAATTTAGGTGGTAGAGGTCGTGTGATCTCAGGTGTTTTTGAAATTAGTAGAGTTGGTGCTTTTCAGGGTTTTCTGGGATTGCAGTAAGTACCCTTCCTATCCTTTTCTATTTAGTTAGTTTGGGCCCCAACGTTTGCTCATACTATTTTCTGTCTGTGTCTGTATTTCTTCTTGTCTAACCGCCATTACATGTTTGGGGGCTTTCTATTATCTTTGGGGTTCTGCTCCGGGGCAGATAGCTTTCCTATTTCTATCTTTAGGTGTAGTTAGTTTCTCAGGCTGTGACGAGGCGTCTAGGACCAACGTAGGAACGCTCCACGGCTGCCTCTAGTTGTTGTGGTTAGTCAGGGTACTGCAATCTCAAAGATTCCAACTGCTCTGGTGTATTGCCTTTTTTTGCCTGCACTCCTCAGCTACCGAAACATAACAGTATCACCGGCCCAAACTTTAAAATTGTATGGTACTCACAGAAGGGAAAAAATTTGTGAAAGAAAAAACGGTTGTCAGAGTTGTCAGAGATATTTTTCTGTTTGTTGCATTTTTTTTTTTTTCCCTCTGTATCTCTGAGTGCTGGGGAGGATTTTTTCTCTCAATGGAGTTTGCACAGTTGTCTGGCTGTGTGGATCAGCTTGCCACTGAGGTTCAGAGTATTGCTGCATATCTTGCTAGGTTGCCTGTTGTGGAACCTAGGATTCCCATGCCAGATTTGTTTTTAGGGGATCGAGCTAACTTTCAGAATTTCAAAAATAATTGTAAATTGTTTTTTGCCTTAAAATCTAAGTCCTCAGGGAACGCAGCGCAGCAGGTTCAAATTGTCATCTCTCTCCTGCGCGGCGATCCTCAGGATTGGGCTTTTTCCCTGACACCTGGGGATCCTGTTTTGAGTGATGTTGATGCATTTTTTCAGGCTTTGGGGTTATTGTACGATGAGCCTAATGTCACTGATCAAGCTGAAAAAGCCTTGTTGGCATTAAATCAGGGGCTTGATGACGCTGAGTTATACTGTCAGAGATTCCGTAGGTGGGCAGTCCTGACCAAGTGGAATGACGACGCTTTGGCGGCCCTTTTTCGGAAGGGTCTGTCAGATAATGTAAAGGATGTTATGGTGGGATTCCCTGTCCCCTCTGGTCTCAATGATTCTATGTCATTAGCGATTCAAATTGACAGACGTTTGCGTGAGCGGAGAAGTATGCGTGGAATAGTGTTGCCTTGTGAACCTGCTTCTGAATCCATGCAGTGTGATAGAGTGGTGTCTGGGGCACAGCGTCATGAATTTCGAAAGCGCAATGGGTTATGTTTCTACTGTGGTGATGCCTCTCATGCTATTTCAGTCTGCCCTAAGCGGGGAAGACGTTTTGCACGCTCAGTTGTCTTGGGTAGTGTTCAGACTAAGTTTTCATTAACTGTCACTCTGATATGCTCTCTGTCCTCATTTTCTGCTCAGGCTTTCGTTGATTCTGGAGCAGCTATTAACCTGATGGATTATGATTTTGCTAAACATTGTGGGTTTCCCTTGATACCCCTACAGAAGTCTATTCCCCTACTGGGGATCGATTCTACCCCTTTGGCTGAGAATAAACCTCAGTTCTCTACTCAGGTGATAATGAGGGTTGAACCTGATCATCAAGAGTGCTGCAAATTTTTGGTTCTGTATAACCTGCATGACATTATCGTACTGGGTTTCCCTTGGTTACAGTCTCATAATCCTGTTTTGGATTGGAAATCTGTGTCTGTAACCAGTTGGGGCTGCCAGTGTGTTAATACCAACACTCCTGTTTTTTCTGCCTCCCCCCAGGCTCAGGATGTTCCTGACTTTTTGATTGATTTTTCTGATGTATTTAGCGAAAGTAAATCTGCATCCTTGCCTCCCCATAGGAGCTATGACTGTGCTATTGAATTAGTGCCTGGTAGTAAATTCCCTAAAGGTCGCCTTTTTAACTTGTCTGTACCTGAACATGACGCTATGCGGTCTTATATCAAGGAGTCATTGGAGAAGGGTCATATCAGACCATCCTCTTCACCCTTAGGTGCCGTTTTTTTCTTTGTGGCCAAAAAGGATGGTTCATTAAGGCCGTGTATTGATTATCGTCTTTTGAACAATATTACTGTGAAATATCAATACCCGTTACCCTTGATTTCTGACCTGTTTTCCAGGGTGAAAAACGCTACTTGGTTTACCAAGCTTGACCTCAGGGGGGCATATAACCTTATTCGCATTAAGCACGGGGAAGAATGGAAGACGGCATTCAATACCCCGGAGGGGCATTTTGAGTACCTTGTGATGCCCTTTGGGCTCACTAATGCTCCTTCTGTCTTCCAGTCCTTCATGAATGACATTTTCAGAGATTTTGTGGATAAATTTCTGATTGTTTATTTGGATGATATCTTGATTTTTTCTAATGACTGGGACTCTCATGTGAAACATGTTCGAACTGTATTCCAGATTTTGAGAGAGAATGCTCTGTATGTGAAGGGATCAAAGTGTCTTTTTGGCGTACAGAGGATCTCATTTCTGGGATTCATTTTGTCCCCATCTGTTATTGAAATGGACCCGGTCAAGGTTCAGGCCATCTGTGATTGGGTCCAACCTACTTCATTAAAGGCTCTTCAAAGATTTTTGGGTTTTGCCAATTTTTATCGTAAATTTATTGGTAATTTCTCGGTTATTGTTAAACCATTAACTGATTTGACCAAAAAGGGTTCTGATGTGGTGAATTGGCCTCCTGAGGCAGTCTCTGCATTTCAGGAACTTAAGCAGAGATTCACTTCTGCTCCTGTTCTACGGCAGCCTGATGTTTCTCTGCCATTTCAGGTGGAGGTTGATGCCTCTGAAATTGGGGCAGGTGCCGTTTTGTCCCAAAAAGATCCAGAGACCTCTAAAAGTAACCCTTGTGCCTTTTTCTCTCGAAAATTTTCTCCTACTGAACGTAATTATGACGTGGGTAATCGGGAGTTATTGGCCATGAAGTGGGCTTTTGAAGAGTGGAGACATTGGCTGGAGGGAGCCAAACATCGGGTGGTGGTCCTTACTGACCATAAGAATCTGGTTTATCTGGAATCTGCCAAGCAACTCAATCCTAGACAGGCCAGGTGGGCCTTGTTTTTCACACGTTTTAATTTTGTGGTTTCCTTTCTTCCTGGCACTAAGAATGTTAAGGCGGATGCCCTCTCGAGGAGCTTCCTTGCGGACTCTCCTGAGTTATCTGATCCTTCTGTAATTTTGAAAGAGGGTGTAGTTCTTTCCACCATCTCACCTAATTTGAGACTTGCTCTGGAGGGGTGTCAGGAGGATAGGCCCGAGCGCTGCCTTGTTGGAAAATTGTTTGTCCCGGACCAGTGGAAAAAGAGTGTGATGTCTGAGATTCATTGTTCCGCGTTGGCTGGGCATCCCGGAATTTTTGGTACCAGAGACTTGGTTAGTCGGTCCTTTTGGTGGCCTACCTTGTCTCGTGATGTCAGGGAATTTGTGCAGTCCTGCGGGACTTGCTCTCGCTCCAAGCCTTGCTCTCGCTCTAGTGGTTTGTTGATGCCATTGCCTGTGCCCAAGAGACCATGGACCCATATCTCTATGGATTTCATTTCCGACCTTCCTGTTTCTCAGAGAATGACCGCCATCTGGGTGATTTGTGATAGGTTTTCTAAGGATAATTTGGCACAGATGTACTCTAAGTTGCCTTCCTCCTCTGAATTGGTGCCGTTGTTCCTTCAGCACGTAGTTCGTTTACACGGCATTCCTGAGAACATAGTGTCTGACAGAGGAGTCCAGTTTGTTTCCAGATTTTGGAGGACTTTTTGTTCTAAACTGGGTGTTCAATTGTCTTTCTCCTCGGCATTTCATCCTCAGACCAATGGTCAAACTGAGAGAACAAACCAGACATTGGAGACTTATCTAAGATGCTTTGTGTCTGCTGATCAGGATGACTGGGTCTCTTTTTTGCCTTTGGCTGAGTTTGCTCTTAATAATAGGGCTAGCTCTGCCACTTTGATGTCTCCGTTTTTCTGTAATTCTGGGTTTCATCCTCGATTATCTTCAGGACAGACGGAGGCTTCTGTCTGTCCAGATGTTGACTCTGTTGTGGAGCGTATGCAACAGATTTGGGACCAGGTAGTGGAGAGGTTGTCCCTCTCTCAGGAGAGGCCCAGCGGTTTGCTAACCGGCATAGGACTGATGGTCCTCGGTTTAAAGTGGGTGACTTGGTCTGGTTGTCCTCAAAAAATATTCCTATGAGAGTAGCATCTCCTAAATTTAAGCCTAGGTTCATTGGACCTTATAAGATCATAGAGATTCTTAATCCTGTTTCTTTTCGTTTGCTTCTTCCAGGGACATTTAAGATCTATAACGTGTTCCACAAGTCCTTGTTGAAGAGGTTTGTTGAGCCAGTGGTTCCTGCTGCTGTGCCTCCTGACCCTGTTTTGGTTGAGGGCAATCTGGAGTATGTGGTTGAGAAAATATTAGATTCTCGTTTTTCTAGACGGAAACTCCAGTATTTGGTTAAGTGGAGAGGTTATGGTCAGGAAGACAATTCTTGGGTGTTTGCTTCAGACATCCATGCTAGGAGACTCATCCGTGCGTACCATAGAACTCATCCTGACCGACCTGGTTGCTCAAATGAGGGTTCGGTGACCCCTCCTCAAGGGGGGGTACTGTTGTGAGTGGGCTTGGGATGAGTTCTGAGCAGAGGCTCCCTCTGGTGGTTACAAGCGGTGCTGGTCTGTCCAGTGAAGATTGTGAAGATTGTGAGGATTGGGAATCAGGTGTTACTGACTGGTCTTATATAAGGGAGTCACCTTCCCATCAGGGTTGCCGGTGATCAATTGTTCTGGTCTGAATCCTTGATTCCTGTTTCCTTTGTAGCCTGCTGTGTCGTGTCTGCATCTCCTGCTAACAGATAAGACATTTTCTTCTTTTTGTTTTTGTGCTTGATTTTTGCATTTTGTCCTGCACTTCTGTGGGGGCCTTCAGGGTCCCCTCCGGGGGCTTTTGCCCTTCTCAGTTTAGTTCAGCCACTGATGTTTGTACCTTTGCTTTTTCCAGTTTTTTCAGTGGCTGCTGTTTTGATTTTGTTACACCAGAGAACTAATTTAGGTGGTAGAGGTCGTGTGATCTCAGGTGTTTTTGAAATTAGTAGAGTTGGTGCTTTTCAGGGTTTTCTGGGATTGCAGTAAGTACCCTTCCTATCCTTTTCTATTTAGTTAGTTTGGGCCCCAACGTTTGCTCATACTATTTTCTGTCTGTGTCTGTATTTCTTCTTGTCTAACCGCCATTACATGTTTGGGGGCTTTCTATTATCTTTGGGGTTCTGCTCCGGGGCAGATAGCTTTCCTATTTCTATCTTTAGGTGTAGTTAGTTTCTCAGGCTGTGACGAGGCGTCTAGGACCAACGTAGGAACGCTCCACGGCTGCCTCTAGTTGTTGTGGTTAGTCAGGGTACTGCAATCTCATAGATTCCAACTGCTCTGGTGTATTGCCTTTTTTTGCCTGCACTCCTCAGCTACCGAAACATAACATACCTCCTCTTCATCCATTCACAGTAAAACCTGCACCACCAACTTCAGCACAGCCAGGGGGAAGTGACAGCAGGCTGCTCTGAAACTTATTTGCTTGGGTGAGAAATCCCACAATGCACAACAGCTGTGTACTGGGATCAAATAGCAGAGAGATGAGTGGTTGGTGCTGGTGAACCTCAAGCCCGGCCTGGTGGTGTGTGATAACAAGAAAAATCTCACTGCCCTTGACTGGTGCATTTGCTGAATTTGGTGGTGCAGAGCTTCTTAACAAACTACCCACACATGTCAGAAAACATTAGCTGCTGCTGAAAGTGTGGACAGTGTGTGAGCACTTTTGGCGTTCTCACACAACCTTCTCTGCAGCATCCTAACAACAGCTAGGTACCCAACAGTACAGCCAGGGGACAGTTTTGGAGGAGGATAATGATGAAGAGGAGGCGGGAAGGAGGAACAACTGTTTTCCCAGCAGGATGGCACTAAGATCAGCTCACGGGCATCACTGGAGTGTGATTGGAGGAATACACAGTACCCAGATCATGCACATCCCACTACGTACAGCTTGTAGTTGCCTATGGGCAGCCTGGCACACATGAGCTAATACTGTACATGCTGCAGTACCTGTGGAATGGTTGCTGAGTTGCCCGTATTGTTACCAGTGCAGATTACTGTGTGGCCACCCTGCTGGATACTCTCTAAAAGGACAGCGTACGATCATTACTTCCGTCACAGTTGTGGGAGCGCCAAATGCATGAATACAAACAGACGATGGTAGAGAAACTACTGATGGCTTTCCCACCTGACAGCAAGGGCTCAGTGGAAGAATAAGTCAGTGGCAGAGGAGGAAGCCGCCAATGCAGCTGGGGAACCGCCAGCACCACGGAAGGCAGGGTTAGCATAGCCAAAATGTGGCAAAATTTATGAGCATGCCACAACAGACAGCATCACCATGTAACAGGGTCCATAATAGCAGGAGCTAGCATTACAACAACATGGTGGAAGAGTACATATTCACACGTCTCCACTTACTTACAGATGGGTCTGCCCCATTTAATTTATGTCTCCAAATTAGACACATGGACTGAGCTTGCGAGTTATGCCTTGAAGGTGCTGGTGTCATGTCAGAATGTGGTCTTCTACTCTATTTCCCATTTGTTTCATTTGGGGACCTCCTCCCAAAAAAAACAAACAAACAACTTTGTTGGTTTACCTCCTCTTCTGCCTCTTCAAACTATACTGCCACATCCACTTCTTCCTCCACTTGGATCTATAGCTTGTGGTTCTAGATAGCTAGTTTTAGTTTTGTTAAATCTAGGTTGTTTTAAGTCACTCCAATAAAAAAATACAAAACAATAAAAAAAAAAAATGAAAACACTTTTAGTGGTAATCAGAGTGTTGGAGACACCACAAGGTAGTATAAAAAATATGAAATACTTTATTAACATTAAATATCAATACATGAAATGCATAATGTAATAGAAAGGTACAGAAAACGCACACATAAGAGGGACACTATACCATCGTGGAGTGTAACTACAGCAATATAAGATTGATATCTATAATCCCTGAGATAAGCCAACTGGTTGGTATGGTTTACCGATTACTGGAAGGTTACTAATAACAATATGCAATTGAAATCTCAATGCCAAAATGTAAAAAAAAACCACAGTAATTCGGAAAATCACAAAAAAACAGTGTTATTATACTAACATACACTGCTACAAAGTGTTATTATACTAACATACACTGCTACAAAGGGTATTCCCAACCACCTAAATTGATGAACCAGACAGCCCAATTGAGATATAAAAAAGATATCGGTGGCCAAAAATTAACCTACCACTGAATTGCTGAGGCTCCACACGGACGTCCCTCTGCCCCGACGCGCGTTTCGCACTGCTTCTTCCTGGAGGCGTGACAGGTCAGGGGGACGCCCGGTTTAAATAAGACCAACATCCAATAGCGCAATTATAATTCATCAAAAACCCCTGTGTTAATCCATGATTTAGCCTTGTGATGGGATCAATTGCGCCTGTGCTAGCTGCATCATCACTTCTGACCAATAGTAGATCGCCATACACGGCAATAATCTAAATGGAAGGTCCTGTTAGTCTCTATAAGGAAGTACAAAAGGATTGCGTCATGATCACCTGACATCAACCATCCAACTACAGGACTCCATCCCATCACATGACCAACAGGTCCTATGTACCTAAGGAAGATTACAACTGCACCTGCGCAAAGGACACCACACAAATAGAAACAAAAGCGTATCTATGGAAATATGGGACTATTGCCAAACTATGGAATTCTCCTGGCCCGATCGCAAAAAGAAGTCCTATCCACTAACGGATGCCGCTGTGACAGCATACAGGCACAATAATATTAAATCGCACTGAGAGAAAACACATAGGGAATATTGGATGTCTAGATGGGGGTGAATTACGGCGCATGCCGTGCCATGTGGTGCCGCAATGATAAATGATATCAATCTTATATTGCTGTAGTTACACTCCACGATGGTATAGTGTCCCTCTTATGTGTGTGTTTTCTGTACCTTTCTATTACATTATGCATTTCATGTATTGATATTTAACCCCTTCAAGACCCAGCCTATTTTGACCTTAAAGACCTTGCCATTTTTTGCAATTCTGACCAGTGTCCCTTTATGAGGTAATAACTCAGGAACGCTTCAACGGATCCTAGCGATTCTGAGATTTTTTTTCGTGACATATTGGGCTTCATGTTAGTGGTAAATTTAGGTTGATAATTTTTGCGTTTATTTGTGAAAAAAATGGAAATTTGGCGAAAATTTTGAAAATTTCGCAGTTTTCAAATTTTGAATTTTTATTCTGTTAAACCATAGAGTTATGTGACACAAAATACTTAATAAATAACATTTCCCACATGTCTCCTTTACATCAGCACAATTTTGGGAACAAAATTTTTTTTGTTAGGAAGTTATAAGGGTTAAAAGTTGACCAGCGATTTCTCATTTTTACAGCAAAATTTACAAAACCATTTTTTTTAGGGACCACCTCACATTTGAAGTCACTTTGAGGGGTCTATATGGCAGAAAATACCCAAAAGTGACACCTTTATAAAAACTGCACCCCTCAAGCTACTCAAAACTACATTCAAGAAGATTATTAACCCTTCAGGTGCTTCACAGGAACTAAAGCAACGTGGAAGGAAAAAATGGACATTTTAATTTTTCCAACAAAAATTTTCTTTCAGCATCATTTTTTTCATTTTTACATGGGCAACAGGATAAAATGGATCCTAAAATTTGTTGAGCAATTTCTCCTGAGTACACAGATACCTCATATGTGGTCATAAACCACTGTATGGGCGCACGGCAAGGCTCAGAAGGGAAGGAGCACCATTTGACTTTTTGAATGGAAAATATGCTGGAATATTTAGCGGTTGCCATGTTGCATTTGGAGAGTCCCTGTGTGCCTAAACATTGGAGCTCCCCCACAAGTGACCCCATTTTGGAAACTAGACACCCTAAGGAACTTATCTAGATGCTTAGTGATCACTTTGAACCCCCAGGTGCTTCACAAATTGATCCTTAAAAAAAGAAAGTACTTTTTTTTCACAAAAAATTTCTTTTAGCCTCAGTTTTTTTCATTTTCACATGGGCAACAGTAAAAATTGGATCCTAAAATTTGTTGGGCAATTTCTCCTGAGTACACAGATACCTCATATGTGGTCATAAACCACTGTATGGGCGCACGGCAGGGCTCAGAAGGGAAGGAGCGCCATTTGACTTTTTGAATGGAAAATATGCTGGAATATTTAGCGGTTGCCATGTCGCATTTGGAGAGTCCCTGTGTGCCTAAACATTGGAGCTCCCCCACAAGTTACCCCATTTTGGAAACTAGACCCCCTAAGGAACTTATCTAGATGCATAGTGAGCACTTTGAACCCCCAGGTGCTTCACAAATTGATCCTTAAAAAAAAGAAAGTACTTTTTTTTCACAAAAAATTTCTTTTAGCCTCAGTTTTTTTCATTTTCACATGGGCAACAGTATAAATTGGATCCTAAAATGTGGTGGGCAATTTCTCCTGAGTACACAGATACCTCATATGTGGTCATAAACCACTGTTTGGGCGCACGGCAGGGCTCAGAAGGGAAGGAGCGCCATTTGACTTTTGAATGGAAAATATGCTGGAATATTTAGCGGTTGCCATGTCGCATTTGGAGAGTCCCTGTGTGCCTAAACATTGGAGCTCCCCCACAAGTGACCCCATTTTGGAAACTAGACCCCCTAAGGAACTTATCTAGATGCATAGTGAGCACTTTGAACCCCCAGGTGCTTCACAAATTGATCCTTAAAAAAAAAGAAAGTACTTTTTTTTCACAAAAATTTTCTTTTAGCCTCAGTTTTTTTTCATTTTCACAAGGGCAACAGGATAAATTGGATCCTAAAATTTGTTGGGCAATTTCTCCTGAGTACACAGATATCTCATATGTGGTCATAAACCACTGTTTGGGCGCACGGCAGGGCTCAGAAGGGAAGGAGCGCCATTTGACTTTTTGAATGGAAAATATGCTTGAATATTTAGCGGTTGCCATGTCGCATTTGGACAGTTCCTGTGTGCCTAAACATTGGAGCTCCCCCACAAGTGACCCCATTTTGGAAACTAGACGCCCTAAGGAACTTATCTAGATGCATAGTGAGCACTTTGAACCCCCAGGTGCTTCACAGAAGTTTATAACGCAGAGCCGTGAAAATAAAAAATCATTTTTTTTCTCAAAAAATGATTTTTTAGCCCACTATTTTTTATTTTCACAATGGTTACAGGAGAAATTGGACCCCAAAAGTTGTTGTCCAGTTATTCCTGAGTACGCTAGTACCCCATATGTGGGGGGGAACCACTGTTTGGGCACACGTCAGGGCTCGGAAGGGATGTAGTGACGCTTTGAAATGCCGACTTGATAGAATGGTCTGCGGGCATCTTGTTACGTTTGCAGAGCCCATGATGTGCCTAAACAGTAGAAACCCCCCCAAGTGACTCTATTTTGGAAACTAGACCCCGCAAAGAAGTTATCTAGATGTGTGGTGAGCACTTTGAACCCCCAAGGGCTACACAGAAGTTTATAACGCCCGGGCATGAAAATAAAAAAATCATATTTTTTCCACAATCAGGATCTTTTAGTCCCCAATTTTTTTATTTTCCCAAGGGTAACATGAGAAATTAGACACCAAAAGTTGTTGTCCAATTTGTCCTGAGTACGCTGATACCCCATATGTGGGAGAAAACTACTGTATGGGCACACGTCGGGGCTCGGATGGGAAGTAGTGACGTTTTGAAATGCCCACTTGATGGAATGGTCTTCGGGCGTCATGTTACGTTTGCAGAGTCCCTGATGTGCCTAAACAGTAGAAACTCCCCACAAGTGACCCCATTTTGGAAACTAGATCCCCTAAGGAACTCCTATAGATGTGTGATAAGCACTTTGAATCTCCAAGTCCTTCACAGAAGTTTATAACGCAGAGCATGTGAAAATATAAAATCATTTTTTTTCCACAAAAATAATTTTTTAGTCCCCAATTTTTTTTCCCAATGTTAACAGGAGAAATTAGAACCCCCAAAGTTGTTGTGCAATTTTTCCCGAGTACGCTGATACCCCATATGTGGGGATAAACCACTGTTGGGCATACGTCGGGGCTTGGAATAAAGGGAGCACTGTTTGACTTTTTGAACGCAAAATTTGCAGGAATCAATGGTGGCGCCATGTCGCGTATGGAGACCCCCTGATGTGCCTAAATAGTGGAAATCCCTCAATTCTAACTCCAACCCTAACCCCAACACACCCCTAACCCCAACCCTAACCCCTACACACACCTAACCCTAATACAAACCCTAACCATAACCCTAACCCCAACACACCCCTAACCCTAATCCCAACTCTAACCATAAACCTAACCACAAGCCTAACCCTAATTCCAACCCTAACCCAAATTCCAGCCCTAACCCTAATTCTAACCTTAACCCTAATGCTAACCCTAACCCTAAGGCTGGGTTCATATTGCGTTTTACCAGCCTGTTCAACACGTAGTGTTGACCGGCTGGTAACGGTATAGCATAACGCGATCGCGTTATGCTATACCCGCTAGCACAGATGAATCAGCAGATGATTCATATGTGCTAGCGGTGACGGAGCCCAGACGCTGCAGCCCGTGTCCGAGGCTCCTTCACTGAATGACGGCACGTCGCGAGGATCCCCAGCAATATCCGCCGCGGATCCGCAGCAAAATCAGCCGCGGATCAGCAGCAATATCCGCCGCGGATCAGCAGCAATATCCGCCGCGGACCAGCAACAATATCTGCCGCGGATCCGCAGCGAAATCAGCCGTGGATCAGCAGCAAAATCCGCCGCGGATCAGCAGCAACATCCGCCGCGGATCAGCAGCAAAATCCGTCGCGGATCACCAGCAATATCCGCCGCGGATCCGCAGCAAAATCCGCCGCGGATCAGCAGCAAAATCCGCCGCGGATCAGCAGCAAAATCCGCCGCGGATCAGCAGCAATATCTTCCGCGGATCAGCAGCAATATCCGCCGCGGATCAGCGACAAAATCCGCCGCGGATCAGCAGCAAAATCCGCCGCGGATCAGCAGCAAAATCCGCCGCGGATCAGCAGCAAAATCCGCCGCGGATCAGCAGCAAAATCCGCCGCGGATCAGCAGCATAATCCGCCGCGGATCAGCAGCATAATCCGCCGCGGATCCGCAGCAAAATCCGCCGCGGATCCGCAGCAATATCTTCCGTGGATCAGCAGCAATATCCGCCGCGGATCCGCAGCAAAATCAGCCGCGGATCCGCAGCAAAATCCGCCGCGGATCAGCAGCAAAATCCGCCGCGGATCAGCAGCAAAATCCGCCGCGGATCCGCAGCAAAATCCGCCGTGGATCAGCAGCAATATCTTCCGCGGATCAGCAGCAATATCCGCCGCGGTTCAGCAGCAATATCCGCCGCGGATCCGCAGCAAAATCAGCCGCGGATCCGCAGCAAAATCCGCTAGGAAAAAAAAAAATTCTTTATTTTTTTATTTGTCCCTACCTATGATAATGGGGGGTTCATTTACTTTTTTTTATTTTGATCACTGTGACAGTTTATCACAGTGATCAAAATAAATTTTTGAACACTGGGGGGCAGACTGCGCATGCGCCGGACGGCGGGCGCACTGCGCATGCGCCCGCCATTTTCCAAGATGGCGGCGCCCATGAAGAGGCCCGGGCGGACGCCGGGACCAATCCAGGGACATCGGTGGATCGGGAGAGGTGAGTAGGGGGTCGGAAGGTTAGGGGGGGATAGGAAGGTGGGGGCAGCGGAGGCCAGGACGAGGGGAGCTGTTAGTGGCGGCGGTGACCGACCGCTGCCATCTTTCGGTGGCGGCGGCCGATCGCCGCCGTGAGTACGTGTGGGGGGGTCAGTGCTCGGTGTCCAGCCATGGCAGATGCTATTGCAGCATCGGCCATGGCTGGATTGTAATATTTCACCAATTAAATTGGTGAAATATTACACATTGCTCTGATTGGCTGTTTCACTTTTAACAGCCAATCAGAGCGATCGTGGCCACGGGGGTTAAGAAAACCCCCCTGTGGTGAAGCACAAAGGGTCCTGTAACTGCGGGTCGGGTGACCTTTGAGTGACCCCGGTCTCCCAGCCCGCAGGGACGAGATCCTTTCATGACGCAGGGTATGCGTCATAGGTCGGAATGGCACCGACTTTCATGACGCATACGCTGTGTCAAAGGTCGGGAAGGGGTTAATGTTAATAAAGTATTTCGTATTTTTTATACTACCTTGTGGTGTCTCCAACACTCTGATTACCACTAAAAGTGTTTTCATTGATTGGTTGTAGTATAAATTAGTTTATTTGTGGGCATATATTGTGAAAATTCTGCTATTACTGTTGTTTAACAGAGCCCGTCCTCATGGATTTCAAAACCAAGGAGAATTCTTGGCAAATGAAGGCTTCAAATATGTTTCAAAGGGGTGCAGGAGCACACTCTTCAGTCTCTAGTGGTCATTTCGACAATTTGAAAAAATACAAAAATGCCTTACATAAAAAAATAAAAATTTGGTGGACCAAGGTCACCTTAGAAAGTTATTTATCCCAGAAAATTGTACCCAGGGGATTGATAGTCAATATTTTTCCTACTTTTGAATTGGGAGATGAAAATCTGATAAACCGATGGATAAAAGCTGCCAATACTTGTTCCTTAGAGTTCATTTCCATTATTATAGATAAAAATGTGGCTTCTCTTAAGATTATTGAGGCCGAAATTGATGTCTTACAGAAATCACTGCAACAAGAGTTAAGCAGTGACAAATTTGAGGAAATGATCAAGAAATTAGACCATGATGTTGAAAAATGGGAAAACAATATCAGTTTGAACAAACAAAAGAAATATGAAAGGGACCTTAATGACTTTGAGTCCAATAAAATATTTCGATGGCAATTGAAGAAAGAATCAGTGAAGAGAAAATTATCTCGCAGCTTGTCTTCTGTATCTATTTCATCCATGAGTGAAAGTGGGGGATCAGTATATGAGGGAGGGTATGGCCCCAAAACCAGACAATTTTATAAAAGAAATTCTGGGCCCAAGAAATCTGATAAGGATGGAATTAAGGTAATCAATTTGTCTTCCCATTCATTGTCTAAGGATCAGGAAAATGTATTATCAAGGGGTCTTACGTTCTCTCCTTCAATTGAACTAGATCCATTCACGGTCATAAAGGATCTTCATCTTTTTGCGAGAAAGTTGGTGTTGAGGAAACTGCATTATAGGCGTGAAGTTGATGTCGGCTTTCCCTCTGTGGAGGAACAACAGGCTTTGGATGTTTTGGAGTCATTATTGGAGGAAAACATCTCCCCTGTAAGTGGTAACCCTGAAAATGATGCCTCTGTGAGTAATGTTGATGATGATGTCATTACCAACAATAGGGAGTTTCCTTTCAAGATTCTTGGAACCTCAAAAAAATTTCCTGCGTTATCTATGGTTCATGCTGTGGACACATTTACCAAAATGGTGTCGTTGGATGTGGAAAGGCTGATGCAAACCAAAAATAGGGCTTTCAGAAATCTCAGTAGGGCTGAAAATGATGCCCTGAAACAGTTGAAAACCTGGGATGATGTTGTCTTCAAGATGGCTGATAAAGGGGGTAATATTGTGGTGTGGCCTAATGAGATGTATGAGGCACAGGCATTCAAAATTTTGAATAACTCTGTTGAATATAAGCCACTCACATATAATCCCTTGGTTAAATATAAGGCTGAATTAATCACAATTTTACAAAAAGCCCATGAAGACAATGTCATCCCCAAAAGAATGTTGGAAATTCATGAGAAATTGAATCCGAGACTGGCAACGTTTTATTTAATACCTAAAGTTCACAAAGACCCCTCTAATCCTCCGGGAAGGCCCATTATATCGGCCAATGAGGGACTTTGTGAAACTATTTGTGATCTTATTGAATTTTTTCTGAAGCCTTTGGTGATGCAGCTGCCTTCCTTCATCAAAGACACCACGGCTGCATTAGGGCACCTGGAAAATATCCAGTTGACTGATGAAATGGTTCTTGTCACAGCAGACGTTGAGGCGTTATATTCCTCAATCAATCATGTTGACGGATTGAAGGCAGTGGAGAGATATCTTCAACATAGCAATTTGACCAAGGAAACAGCATTCTTCATCCTTACTCTATTGGAGTTTGTGTTGACACACAATGCATTTATTTTCAAAGAAAAAATCTATGTTCAAAAAAGAGGCACCGCCATGGGTGCCTCTTGTGCACCCTCCTACGCCAACCTATTCATGGGGGCATGGGAGTGGTCCATTTTTCAGGGTGAAGAAATGATTGGCGTTGATCGGGTCCACAATTGGATCCGGTATATAGATGATATTTTGTTTATCTGGGAGGGTCCAATTGTGGACCTGGAGGCCTTTATTAATCAATTAAATAACAATAATCAAAATATTAAGTTGACATACAAATATGGGCGCCAAATCGATTTTTTGGATTTATCAATTACAGCTCTTCCTAGTGGTCGTCTGTCAACCACCATTTACCGAAAGCCCACATCGACTAATTCCTTTTTACACGCTTCATCAGCACATCCCAGGTCTACCATTCAAGGCATACCTATTGGTCAGTTCATTAGGGCAAAGAGGATCTGCTCAGAGGATTCCCTGTTTGAGGAACAATGTGAAATTTTGAGAAGTCGCTTCAAAGAAAGAGGATATGGCCATCGTTCCATTCAAAGGGGATATGTTAAAGCAAAAAAACACTCCAAGAAATCAGTTGTTACACAAGAACCAGCCAATGACATCATCCACTGAGGGTGACCAACAGGTAAGGTTCATCACAAACTTCAACAGTAGGTGGTCAGACCTTAGAAACATCGTGGAAAAAAATTGGAATATTTTGTTCACTGATTCTGTTTTGAAGAAATGTCTCCCCAAAAGTCATCATTTGTGGCAAAACGAGCTCCTAATTTACGAGATATTTTGGTCCACAGCTGCTATGAACCCAAGGGCGGGGCCAAAAGTAGGAAAGGTTTAGAAAGGAAAGGGTTCTTCCCGTGTGGATTTGCAAGGGATGTGGTAATATGACAAAGAGCACTACCTTCTCAAACTTTGACAATTCCAGAGTTTTCTCCATTAGGGCACATATTACCTGTTCATCTAAAGGGGTGGTATACTGTGCGGAGTGCCCTTGTGGTAAGAAGTATATAGGCATGACTAGTAGGGAATTAAAAATTAGGGTTCGGGAGCATTGCTTAGATATTGACAAGGCTAAGTCTGTCAGTGACATCATGTCTCTAAAAACTCTGCCAAGACATTTTAAACAACATCACCAAAGCAATTCTAGACTTCTCAAATTCAAGGGGATTGATATTGTTGAATTAGGTGCTAGGGGTGGTGACCTGGCCAAAAGGGTTGCCAAGAAGGAATGTCAGTGGATCTTCAGGTTGGGGACTCTCATTCCTCAGGGTTTAAACGAAAGTTTTGGGTTTAGTGCATTTCTGTAATTCCGGTTGAGACTGTATTTTAATTAATTCATTAATTTTTAATTTATTTTTGTGTTATGTCTATTTTAGTTTTGTTTATGCCTGGTTTATTGATTGACCACTTACCTGATAAGAAAAATCATGTTCCCTCCATGGTTCCATATTGACTCCAATCTGTTACAAGGGGAAGATGGGAACAAGATATAAAGAGGATAATGAAGCAAGAAGCTATTAAGAAAAAATCTCTCTATATTTATTCATGTGTTTTATATTTTCTACACTTTAATGACTGTATATTATTATATTATTATGTATTCATTTTATCACACCATGTCACTTCTGTCACTATATTATGTTGTTTCATCACAGCATCATTATTTATTATTTTTTCCTTAAGAGTGTTCAGACTGTAGCACTTCATTATATGTGTTTATTATCAATATTGTCACGGTCAAATATTGACAATTCACCCTCATCATTTCATTTATTTTATTAGTCTATTATGTGTTTCACGATCGAGGTTATTTTGCTTCATATATTCTTATATACATGTCATATGTCATGTCATTGGGGGTGGGGGTGGTGCGCGTGCTGGTCATGTGGGCTGCAGAGGGTCGTCACGGTGTCTTTACATGCTGAGGGACGTGCATAAGCCCCTCCAGGCCTTGCCGTCTCAGGCATGTGACCGCTTGATTCCCCTCCTTTCATTGCGGCACCACATGGCACGGCATGCGCCGTAATTCACCCCCATCTAGACATCCAATATTCCCTATGTGTTTTCTCTCAGTGCGATTTAATATTATTGTGCCTGTATACTGTCACAGCGGCATCCGTTAGTGGATAGGACTTCTTTTTGTGATCGGGCCAGGAGAATTCCATAGTTTGGCAATAGTCCCATATTTCCATAGATACGCTTTTGTTTCTATTTGTGTGGTGTCCTTTGCGCAGGTGCAGTTGTTGGTCATGTGATGGGATGGAGTCCTGTAGTTGGATGGTTGATGTCAGGTGATCATGACGCAATCCTTTTGTACTTCCTTATAGAGACTAACAGGACCTTCCATTTAGATTATTGCCGTGTATGGCGATCTACTATTGGTCAGAAGTGATGATGCAGCTAGCACAGGCGCAATTGATCCCATCACAAGGCTAAATCATGGATTAACACAGGGGTTTTTGATGAATTATAATTGCGCTATTGGATGTTGGTCTTATTTAAACCGGGCGTCCCCCTGCCTTGTCACGCCTCCAGGAAGAAGCAGTGCGAAACGCGCGTCGGGGCAGAGGGACGTCCGTGTGGAGCCTCAGCAATTCAGTGGTAGGTTAATTTTTGGCCACCGATATCTTTTTTATATCTCAATTGGGCTGTCTGGTTCATCAATTTAGGTGGTTGGGAATACCCTTTGTAGCAGTGTATGTTAGTATAATAACACTTTGTAGCAGTGTATGTTAGTATAATAACACTGTTTTTTTGTGATTTTCCGAATTACTGTGGTTTTTTTTTACATTTTGGCATTGAGATTTCAATTGCATATTGTTATTAGCAACCTCCCAGTAATCGGTAAACCATACCAACCAGTTGGCTTATCTCAGGGATTATAGATATCAATCTTATATTGCTGTAGTTACACTCCACGATGGTATAGTGTCCCTCTTATGTGTGTGTTTTCTGTACCTTTCTATTACATTATGCATTTCATGTATTGATATTTAATGTTAATAAAGTATTTCGTATTTTTTATACTACCTTGTGGTGTCTCCAACACTCTGATTACCACTAAAAGTGTTTTCATTGATTGGTTGTAGTATAAATTAGTTTCTTTATTTGTGGGCATATATTGTGAAAAAAAAAATGTTGGATAACTTCTCCCTTGACTCTTTCAGATCCATTAATAAAAAAACACTAAAAAAATTAAAAAAATAAAAATAAAATGTTGGATTACTCCTTTGCCTCTTCCACCCATACCACATCCACCTCTTCCTCCACTTGGACTCTTGTTTATAGATTGCTACTAGCTGTAAGATTCCAAACACAACTCATCAGTGATCTGTGATTCCAAACACAACTCATCAGCGATCTGTATAACGACCTCTGCGGTCGTTGGGAAAACCTAGTCCCACCTGCGACGCTGGTGAAGTCGTTCATAAAGGGTGTCACATTCAGCGATTCAGGCTCACCAGCGGGACACCAACGACCAAAAAACGGCTCAGAACGTTTATAAGCGATCAACGACATCTCAGCAGGGGCCACATCGCTGCTAGATGTCACACACAGCTAAGTCGCTAACGAGATCGCTACTGCGTCATAAATGGTGACGCAGTAGTGATCTCATTAGCGATCTCGCTTAGTGTGGCATACCCTTTAGTTTTGTAAATGCTAGGTTGTTTTAAGTCAGTTTTATAAACCCACGCAAACATGGGAAGAAGATACAAACTCCTTGCAAATGTTTTCCTTTGTTGGATTTGAATTCAGAACCCCAGCGCTGCAAAGCTGCATTGCAAGCCACTGAGCCACCGTCCTTCCTGCCCTGCCTCTTCCACCTGTACCACCACGTCCTCCTCCTCAACATGGACCTGTTCCTCCTGGTTCAAGATTCTTATTTTTTATTTCTGCTCTGCTTAGCATAGGGACAGGACGCAGCTGTAGTGAGGGACAGTATTTGGTTTTGCGTAATATGTCCTGCCAAATGATTAGGGCCAGATGTAAGGAGGTTCTGAAACTGGGAAACAAGGCATAATAATAAGTATGCTGTCTGTGGAGAAATGGGGTCAGTGGGTGCTCTTGTCCGCTGGCCTGGCTACCTTTAGAAAGACTGCATGGACCAGGACTCATACCACTAAATACCCGCTCTATCTCTCCGCGGGCAACATACTACACAGACAACGCAGGGTAAGGGTAAAACAGTATGGCAATGCTTTATTGAACCACAACGCCCAATAGCAAACAGAACAATCTCAGCAATTACCCCAAACATGGTGCACATTACAGGGCCCAACCTTTCTGCTGACTCGCCTGGATAACGGTAGATGTTACGTCAGAGCTCCCAGGGTCGATATTCCATCTGAGATATACACACAGAGAAGAGATATTGACAAGTGTAGGGAGATGACCGAGAACAGTGCATAGAGTCTGTAGAAGGCCCAAAGCCAGTTGACACTACGTCACAGCTCCCAGGGTCGCTATTCCACCTGTGATATACACACAGAGAAGAGATAACGACAAGAGTAGGGAGGTGACAGTCCATACTGTCCATACAAGGTCCAAAGCCAGTTGACACGAGAGTCACCACCTGGCTTATCTGACCGCCTCCATGGAACCAGGCGACCAGCGGGTCCCAAAACCTGGCTTTCTCCAAACATATCCATGGTTCAGAGATGGTCACTGGATGAGATCTGTATCCTTCCAACCGAAGCCGAAAACTCCTAGGTTGATTCCCTTAGAATCATAGATCCGTGTCCCTCGTGATGGTGCCATGATGAATTAGCTGCAGTCCTGCCTCTCATCTGTTGAGTCTTGTGCAGAATGGCCGACTGGTAGCTCTGTGTGATGCGATGAGATCTAATCTGCTCTCTCTGTCTCTTGTTTTTATGCCCGAGGCATGTAAGCTATTTTTAGAATTACCTAGTGTGCTTCAGTTCAGCCTCATAGCTCAAACTGGTTAAAGTACAATACACAATTAGCATATCAGCTCACAATAAACACAGATAAACACCCACTATGTACAAGTCACTATTAAGCCCCCATCTCACACAGCGATCTCGCTAGCGAGATCGCTGCTGAGTCACTAGTTTTGTGATGCAGCAGCGATGTCCCCAGCGATATCGCTGTGTGTGACATTCAGCGATGATCAGCCCCCCTGCTGGGTATCGCTGATCGTCGCTGAATGTCCTGGACATTTTTTTGATTGCTGGTCTCCTGCTGGCAGGAACACATCACTGCGTGTGACAGGCGGGAGACCAGCGATCCACTGGTAACCAAGGTACACAGTGGGTTTCCAGGCGCGGGGCCGTGCCTGGAAACCCACTGTGTAACTTGGATACCAGCGCCCAGATGCAGGAAGCTGGTAACCAAGGTACAGAGCGGGTTTCCAGGCACCGCCATCATCTTTCCCCGGCGGTCACATGCAGTTTCTCGCGATAACTGCAGTGACTGCTGGGTAATCCCGGCCGTAAAGCAGTCAGTCCAATGACGTCAACGCCGGGGAAGCAGGTAATCAGCTGTGCTGCGTTGCGATGACAGGCTCTGTCTGTCATTGCGATGTAGCAGAGCTGGATCGCCGTGGGACAGTCGTTACTATGGACTGCGTCGGACAGGTGGTATACTGTTGGTTTGTTTTTTTTCTTTTTTTACAGGAGATCGATGGCGTCGCAGGAATGAGTGTATAATAAAATTAATGAAAACTGTGTTGTCTCTTTTATTTCATTAAAAGACTTTTTTCTTGCTTTGTCTTTTTTTTATACATTTAATAACTTTGGGATTAATAATGGATCGGTGTCTTATTGACACCTCTCCATTATTAACCGGGCTTATTGTCACCGTGCAATCAACGGTGACATTAACCCCTTATTACCCCACTTGCCACCGCTACAGGGCAGTGGGAAGAGCCGGGTAAAGTGCCACAATTGGCACATCTTTTGATGCACCAAATGTGGGGCTGCTGTAGCCTGGTATTATCAGGCTGTTGAGGGCCAAAATCCATGGGCCTTGACAGTCTTTTAATACCAGGCCTCAGCGGTCTGCTTCATCTGGCTGGTTAACAAAAATAGGGGGGACCCCACGCCAATTTTTTTCGAGGGGATCCCCTATTTTTGTTAATCAGCCAAGATATGCAGACTGCTGTGGCCTGGTATTATCAGGCTGGCAAGGTCCATGGATCTTGGCTCCTTAACAGCCTGAAAATCCAGGCCTCAGCGGTCTGCTTCATCTGGCTGGTTAACAAAAATAGGGGGGACCCCACGCCAATTTTTTTCGAGGGGATCCCCTATTTTTGTTAATCAGCCAAGATATGCAGACTGCTGTGGCCTGGTATTATCAGGCTGGCAAGGTCCATGGATCTTGGCTCCTTAACAGCCTTAAATACCATGCCTCAGCAGCAGGGGCGTACATAGAAATCATGGGGCCCCATAGCAAAAGTCTGAATGGGCCCCCCCCCAAAAAAAAACCCAGAGCCATTGTAAATGTAAAGTGCCAGCACAGTGAGGGGACACATTAAACAAAAAAATGTATTATGCCCCCATAGATTGTGCCCCCATAGATGCTCCATAGTATAGGCCCTTATGCTGCCGCAGCTGCTGCAACCACAAAAAAAAAAAAGACATACTCACCTTTCGTCGCTGGGGGCCAGGTGCCGGTGTCCTGAGCAGGGGGTGACACCAGGTGCCGATGTCACCGCTCGCTCAGGGCCCCGGCACCTGAGATATTTACCTGTCCTCTCTCCACTGCTGAGTGCCGCTGTCTTCGGGGTCCTCCAGCAGTGAATGATGAGGCAGAGGGCGCGGCGCGCACTAACGACGTCATCGCGCCCTCTGACCTGAACATTGCAGCAAGAGGACGCGAGCAACGGTGGAACGGGACAGGTAAATATCCCTTATACTCACCCTTCTGCCGGCGCGGTCTGTGCAGCCCCTGCTCTTCTCCCACGGTCTCCGCCGCCAGTGTTCAGCGGTCACGCGGGACAGCTCATTAAAGTCATGAATATGTGCGTATTCATGACTGTAATGAGCGGTACCACCTGACCGCTGAACACAGGCGTCGGAGACCGTGGGAGAAGAGCAGGGGCTGCAGAGACCGCACCAGGAGGGGTGAGTATATAGAAGAGCTGCGCTCCCCCTCCCCCGCCGACCCCCTGGTAGTACTGTGTCAGCACAGCTACCCGACCGTCGAGGGCCCCCTCACCTGTCTGGGCCCCATAGCAGCTGCTTGGTCTGCTTCATTCACGGTACGCCACTGCTCAGCAGTCTGCTTCATCAGGCTGGTTAACAAAAATAGGGGGGACCCGACGCCATTTTTTATTCGAAGGGAACCCCTATTTTGTTAATCAGTTCCCTCTGACGTCACTGATTGTGTCCCTGGCTGACCTGAAGTGAAAGTGGAAAGCAATCAATTAAGCTTTCCACTTCCTCTCCTGTCAGCCAGGAGAGGAACTCATTCATTTGGGGGTTTACTGTGAGGCTGCAGCATTAGCTGCGGTCCCTGCAGTAAACATTAACCCTTTCTGAAGGATTACATCGTGGGACCTGACTGTGCATGGGATAGGTAAGAATAATTTTGCTTTTTTATTTTATTTTTATTACAGGAAATGGTTTTTGCAGTCAAATAAAAGATGGTCAAAAACATGTGTCTTTATTTCATTAAAATGATTTTTAATTAAAGTGTGTGTGTTTTATTTTTATTTCATGCAATAGGATTAATAATTGATAGTTGTCTAATTGACAGCTCTCAATTATTAACCTGGCTTAAGGTCACCTTTCAATTGCAATGTGGCTTTAACCCCATATTAACCCATTCGCCACCGCTACAGGGCAATGGGAATAGACGGGCAAAGTGCCAGAAAGGGCCAATCTAATTATAGATTTGTCTTTTCTGGGGTGTCTGGGGGCAGATGTTAGTAGCCAGGGAGGGCCAAAAATAATGGTCCCTCTCTGGGCTATTATTATCTGCCCCCATTCGCTGGCTTTGTCTGTCTGGTTGCGAAAATAGGGCGGGAGCCCACGCATTTTTTTTAAACAATTTTACACCTCATATATATATATATATATATATATATATATATATATATATATATTATATATATATACATGTCATTGAATTTGTGACACATATATATATATTTATATTTATAGTTCATACACTTCTACATAGTATAATAGCCGCTAATTCAATTGACGGCTTTTGTGAAAATGCAGAACCCGACATGAAATGACACTTGGTGTACATAGGGTTAACCATGTCTTTTCATGTTCTTTGCTATCTGATTTGCACAAACAATTACATCAGTCTATGTGTGCAAAATTTCACACCTGTAGGGGTTAATTAAAGGTGTAAATTCGTAGCAAAAAAGTCCGTTTTTTTTACAACGAATTTACACCTTTAATTAACCCCTACAGGTGTGAAATTTTGCACACATAGACTGATGTAATTGTTTGTGCAAATCAGATTGCAAACGACATGAAAAGACATGGTTAACCCTATGTACACCAAGTGTCATTTCATGTCGGGTGCTTCTGTCTTTTCACAGAAGCCGGCTTTACCCGGCAATTGAATCAGAGGATATTTTACTATGTAGAAGTGTATAAACTATACATATATGTATATATATATGTCACAATGACATGTATATATATATATATATATGTATTCTATGTGTGTATATTTAGTGTTTACAAGGAAATAAAGGTTTTTTTTAGTTGCGATATTTTGTTCCCATAGACTTACATGGGACTTCCGGTATCGGAATCGGATATCACCGATATTTAGTGATATCGGCGATACCATTCCGATCCGATATTTTTAGATATCGAGCAGTATCGCTCAACACTAGTAGCGATACATCCTGATCATTGTCGGGATCGCTGGTGTATCGCTATGTGAGATCCAGGCTTTACAGTCTTGTACATTATGTTAAATATATATATCAGCTTACAAGATTGTCTTCTTGACCCACCAGACATAAAGACTTAAATTCACAAGCCAATATACAGATAAAAAGTAAATTCTTATGGGTTTACAAAAACATGGTTGTCTGGGAAATGAAGATTCAATCTGGTTTCTTCACACTGTCCTTTCACAGTGGCAAAATCTGGAGACATCATATTAGGGGCATTAGTGGTATATCTATGAGGACATTGAAATTATCACTCACTGTATTGCAAACTAGAAAATACTTGTGCAGTGGAAATTTTCAAAACTGCTTCAAATAAATTTCTAGAGAGCTGCAATTTTCAAACTCATTCCAGCAACACTTGCTCTCCAAATGGAAAATGTTCATTATTTAAAGGGATTTTCCCATTCATTTCTTTAACTGTACATATGAGCAGAGTTTGCTGTAAAAAATAACAAATAGCCGATGCCTACCAGTTTCCTGCAGCATCTCTGTCCTGCTGGCCGGGTTACGTACTGTACAGTCATGGCCAAAAGTTTTGAGAATGACACAAATATTATATTTTCACATGATCTGCTGCCCTCTGGTTTTTATGTGTGTTTGACAGATGTTTTTATCACAGACAGAAATATAATAATTGCAAACATATGAGTAACAAAAGCTTATATTGACAGTTAGAATGAGTTAATGCAGCAAGTCAATATTTGCAGTATTGACCCTTCTTCTTCAGGACCTCTGCAATTCTCCCTGGCATGCTCTCAATCAACTTCTGGACCAAATCCTGACTGATAGCAGTCCATTCTTGCACAATCAATGCTTTCATTTTGTCAGAATTTTTAGGTTTTTGTTTGTCCACCAGTCTCTTGATGATTGACACCAAGTTCTCAATGGGATTAAGATCTGGGGAGTTTCCAGGCCATGGACCCAAAATCTCTATGTTTTGTTCCCTGAGGCATTTAGTTATCACCTTTGCTTTATGGCAAGGTGCTCCATCATGCTGGAAAAGGCATTGTTGATTGCCAAACTGCTCTTGGAGGGTTGGGAGAAGTTGCTCTTGGAGGACATTCTGGTACCATTCTTTATTCATGGGTGTGTTTTTAGGCAAGACTGTGAGAGAGCTGATTCCCTTGGCTGAGAAGCAACCCCACACATGAATGGTTTCAGGATGCTTAACAGTTGCCATGAGACAAGACTGGTTGTAGCGCTCACCTTGTCTTCTCCGAATGAGGCATTTTCCTGATGTCCCAAACAATCAAAAAGGGGATTCATCAGAGAAAATAACTTTACCCCAGTCCTCAGCAGTCCACTGCCTGTACCTTTTGCAGAATATCAGTCTGTCCATGATGTTTTTTCTGGAGAGAAGTGGCTTCTTTGCTGCCCTCCTTGAGACCAGGCCTTGCTCCAAGAGTCTCCGCCTCACAGTGCGTGCAGATGCACTCATACCTGCCTGCTGCCATTCCTGAGCAAGCTCTGCACTGCTGGTAGCCCGATCCCGCAGCTGAAACACTTTTAAGAGACGGTCCTGGCACTTGCTGGTCTTTCTTGGGCGCCCTGGAGCCTTTTTAGCAACAATGGAACCTCTCTCCTTGAAGTTCTTGACGATGCGATAGATTGTTGACTGAGGTGCAATCTTTCTAGCTGCGATACTCTTCCCTGTTAGGCCATTTTTGTGCATTGCAATGATGACTGCACGTGTTTCTTTAGAGATAACCATGGTTAACAGAAGAGAAACAATGATGCCAAGCACCAGCCTCCTTTTAAAGTGTCCAGTGGTCTCATTCTTACTTAATCATGACAGATTGATCTCCAGCCATGTCCTCATCAACACCCACACCTGTGTTAATGGAGCAATCACTGAAAAGAGGTTAGCTGGTCCTTTTAAGGCAGGGCTGCAATGATGTTGAAATGTGTTTTGGGGGATAAAGTTCATTTTCTAGCCAAATATTGACTTTGCAAGTAATTGCTGTTAAGCTGATCACTCTTTATAACATTCTGGAGTATATGCAAATTGCCATTAGAAAAAGTGAAGCAGTAGACTTTGTAAAAATTAATATTTGTGTCATTCTCAAAACTTTTGGCCATGACTGTACTGTTCTCTCTTTTTTCTGCCATTGTCAGAACATCACCATTACAGCTAATAAGAGGTGCAACAAACATGTCAATACTATGGCCACTGATTAGCTGCAGTGGTCATGTGCTAATAAAGCTAGAGATGAAGGAGAGACCAGTGGGGGACCTGACCATTGGGGACAAAGGAATGGCAGGGGAACTATAAGTACAGTATATGCTATTTGCAATTTTGAAATCACACTAGGCCTATATGTATGATAAAATAAATAAATGGAAACAACCTTTAACTAGTTTATGATATGATTGTTTTAAAGGCAGAAACATAAAAATTTTGAAAACTGCAATTTTTTCATAGTTTTTTGTATATTTATTTTTTTTGTAAATTGGATATATGCTTGTGTTTTGTACTTAACTTGCCCTATTTATATCAGTTACTGGAATTAAACCAGCATTTTATTATTAAAGTATTCTTTTGCAAAGTTCTAAAAAAAATCAGCAGACAAAGCCAGACCTAATAAACTGTAAAGAATTGGCTTAAGGTGATGCCATGCCAACAGTTTGTCCAACACACCTGAAAGGTTAAAAGACTGAAAAATAGCTTTGATAAAGTGATGAAAGGATCATAACAAGACATGACACGAATCTTAGACTGTCACTGGAATTATAAGAATTTGTTACATAGGACTAAAGTCATATGATTGTGTCTGTCTGGTGGTGTTTCTGGAGCAACTGTGTTCAGATTTGTTGGTTTTATTTGTACCTCAAAAGTCAGTAAGCCCCATAAAAACAACTCTGTTTATATAATAATAGTAAACAAAGACAACACAATGACAATTGAAAGTATAGATTCATGCTCTTGCAATGAAATTGAGAACAAAATGGAAATCTAAAAAGTAATGTTATCCATGAGCAGGATAAGTAAATTTCCTTGAAAATGATAAATATGTATGTTTATTTGGTCCATTTAAGGAATTTGTTAGGTTTTCTGGTAAATCAGACTTAGGTCTACTCTACTGCAAATGGGACCAAATATGATTTTGACCTAATGCTGGTGGCATACATCCTACTCCACTTAAAGTGCTTTGCTTCCCATGGACATCTCAAATGTTTGCAATGGAAAAAAAGTAGGGTAAGATGCCCACTAGTTTCTATTGCCATTATACATGATTGCTCTTTATAAATGGAATATTAAGATAGTATCCAGTATTCAGGTGAGACTAGAAGTAAAAACACTTTCTCATATACCAAGATGAACCTGTAAAGTGCTTTGGTCACAGGGCTGAAAGTCCCATGGATATGAGAGAAAAACGGAAAGAGGAAAAGGGAGCAAAATGAGGACAGCCGCGATCAAGTTCAGTAGTATATCCCAAAATATCAGATGCCATCACAGAAAGGTAAGGAGGAGCTATTGCCCCTCGCCCCGACTACCATCCTGTACCCCTCAAAACTACATCCATGTAGAACCTCAGGTTGATTGCACACGCTATGTTTTAGTGCATGCATCTGAAACTCTGCCTGCCGTGATGTACAATGGCTACGCAATTTGGTTGCAAAATCATGCAGTCACTGGGTGTCATGGTTGGCAAAGTTACGGACACATGCAATAAGACAGTGCGTGTGATCAACTTCAAGAAGTGTCTCTTTTAAATACCCAAGACTCCAAGAGTAAAATATTTCCAGATGAAATATAATACCAACCTTCCAAATTACCATTAATATAATGAACTTTTTCCCCATGAAATTACAGTTGTTTGTAACGCAAATAATATTTTCAATCATTCTTTCCTTACTAAGTACATTGACAAGTAACTGCTAATAACTATTAGGATTTGTCAATTACATATGCAAAACTGTATATAGATATGAAATGACAGTGGGAGCACAGTCTCTTTTAGGGCTATATTTGGTAGGGTGACATATTTTAAAGTATTTATTGCACAGAGCCGTGTGAGCTGCAGTATTGCTTCTGAAACAGGAGAGCACTGAAACATGGCAGCACAGGTGTGCAAACACCCATTCCATCTCTTCAGGCTCTGCACTTCGTGTAATCTGAACATGAACAAATGTTTTTGACTTGTATTATAAAATTTGTATTCTTGATAAAAGAAACTTCATTGATCAATCTGATGTGTGAAACTTGCATTTTTCTATATGAAGTATTGAAAGCCATTTGATGTACGGAATGAAAGTGGCTCTTAATGGGTCATGGTGGTGAATACGGATAGTCTTATTACATTTCTCTACTGTGCCACAGAAGAATCTGTATCATAAAACATACTAAGTGGGCTGCTGCTATTAACCCCTTTACCCCCAAGGGTGGTTTGCACGTTAATGACTGGGCCAATTTTTTCAATTCTGACCACTGTCTATTTATGAGGTTATAACTCTGGAACGCTTCAACGGATCTTCGCGATTCTGAAATTGTTTTCTTGTGACTATTGTACTTCATGATAGTGGTAAAATTTCTTCGATATAATTTGCGTTTATATTTGAAAAAACACAAATATGGCGAAAATTTTGAAAATTTTGCAATTTTTAAACTTTTTATTTTTATTCCCTTAAAACAGAGAAATATGTCACAAAAAATAGTTAATAAATAACATTTCCCACATGTCTATTTTACATCAGCACAATTTTGGAACCAAAATTTTTTTTTGTTAGGAAATTATAAGGGTTAAAAGTTGACCAGCGATTTCTCATTTTTACAATAAAATTTACAAAGCCATTTTTTTTAGGGACCACCTCACGTTTGAAGTCACTTTGAGGGGTCTATATGGCAGAAAATACCCAAAAGTGACACCATTCTAAAAACTGCACCCCTCAAGGTACTCAAAATCACATTCAAGAAGTTTATTAACCCTCCAGGTGATTCACAGGAGCTGAATCAACGTGGAAGGAAAAAATGAACATTTAACTTTTTAGTTACAAAAATGAACTTTTACAAACTTTTTTTTATTTTCACAAGGGTAAAAGGAGAAAATGGACAGATAAAGTTGTAGTGCTATTTCTCTTGAGTACGCCAATACCCCATATGTGGGGGAAAGCCACTGTTTGGGCACACGGCAGAGCTCGTAAGGGAAGGAGCGCCGTTTGACTTTTTCAAACCAAAATTGGCTGGAATTGAGATTGGACGCTATTTCGCGTTTGGAGAGCCCCTGATGCGCTAAACAGTGGAAACCCCCCACAAGTGACACCATTTTGGAAACTAGACCCCCTATGGAACTTATCTAGATCTGTTGTGAGCACTTTAAACACCCAAGTGTTTCACAAAAGTTTATAATGCCTGGGTGTGAAAAAAAAAAACAATTTTCCACAAAAATGATTTTTTAGTCCCAAATTTTTGATTTTTCCCAAGGAAATTGGACCCCAAAAGTTGTTGTACAATTTGTCCTGAGTACGCTGATACCCCATATGTGGGGGGGGAAACTGTTTGGGCGCACGGCAGGGCTTGGAAAGGAAGTAATAACGTTTTGGAATGCAGACGTTGATGGGGGTCATGTTCCGTTTGCAGTGCCCCAAATGTGCCTAAACAGTGGAAACCCCCCACAAGTGACCCCATTTTGGAAAATAGACCCCCTAAGGAACTTATCTAGATCTGTGGTGAGTAGTGTTGAGCAATACGATACTGCAAATATCGGGTATCGTCCGATATTAGCTCTATCGGCCTTTCGATAATTAGTTTCGATATTTTCGTCTTATCGAATACCGGAATCGGATTTGTCACTGTCACTGTGAGTGTCCGTCGGTCGGGTCTGTCAGGAGTCAGCGGCACTTACCTGGCAGAAGATCTCCGGCGGTCACGTCCTGGACTGCTTGATGGCCGCCATTATCTTCTCCCTGGCGGTCACATGCAGTTTTTCGCGATAACTGCAGTGACTGCAGGGTAATCCCGGCCGTAAACCAGTCCGATGACGTCACCGCCGGGGAAGCAGGTAATCAGCTGTGCTGCGCCGGGATGACAGGCTCTGCCTGTCATTCTGATGTAGCAGAGCTGGATCGTCGTGGGACACTCGTTACTATGGACTGCGTCGGTCAGGTGGTATACTTTTTTTTTTTTTCATTTTTTTACAGGAGATCGATGGCGTCGCAGGATGAGACTGTAATAAAAGTAATGAAAACTGTGTTTTTTTTTTTTTTATTAAATTAAAAAACTTTTTTATGAACATTCACCCGTCCGGGTACATCAACAATTTAACTATTTACATACAGGGACCCTGTCCGGGTTATTTATAATTCTTTAGCAGGGGTGTTCCAGGTACCACCTGGTACTCTTCTGATGCTTGCCAAACATCCGAGGCACCAAGGACCACCAGGACCTGATGACGTCTTGTGGCCTGTACAGTCAAGTCGTGACCCGCTATCTGGGTCTGTGTGGCTACCTCTTTCATCTCCCTCCGGGTCTGGAACCCTATGTCCCGGACTTAACGAACCCCAGGGGGCCTAACAGGCGCCGGGTACGGGCCAGCTATACTTATCATGTCCATAGCTGGGGCTGCTGAGGAGACCACTGAGGGAGACTGGGGAGATTTACGGCGTGGGGTGGGCACTTTTGCAGAGGCCTGGATGTGGGAGGCTGAAGGCTCTGAGGGTCTCACAGGTTCCTGACACTCTGGGGAGTAGGGGTCGCACCTGGTAACATTTAGGGCGTACCATCCATTGTAACCCCAGTGTCGGGTGTAAGTCACCAAGTCTCCTGGCAACAGGTCCCTCCCCGGGTGTCCTTCTGGGAGGTGAGCCTCCACGTCCCACCGTTTCACAAAAACTTCTAAATAAAGTCCAGGCTCCTGGATGAAGCCCCAACCACCTTTCAATTTAAAGCTCCGTACTGCACCCTTACGCCGCGGCTCCCACAGGGTTCCTTTATCCTTTCTCATCCGGTCCTTATCTGCCCGGTCCTTCTCCAGCTGACGTTGGCGAAGCTTTTGGGTTTCTCGCTGCTCCCTTTGTCGCTCTGCTTCCCACTCCCAACGTCTCCACTCTTCCTCCTGACGCCGGTTGAAATTCTCCTCCACCAGCAGCTCCATGTCTCCACCATCAAACTGCAGCTTACAGTGTCCGGTTTGCGGCAGCTCTCCTGGCGCCCCCCAGTCCTGGCGGCGCTCACCTGTGGAGGAAGCAGCCGGCTCTGGAACAGATGACAGTCGGGGCTCCGGTACAGGCAGGTAGACCTGTGGTGCCTGCGCGGTTTCCTCCATGAGGACGGGTGTCGCTTCTTCTGTCTCAGCGACGGGGGCAGACAGCGGGATCTGGGGTGCTGCCGGTGCAGAGTTTTTTGCAGGAACGGGTGCCTCCACTGCGACAACATCAATTGGATCACATTGCAAGGGCTCCTCTACTAGAACGGGTGCCTCACCTTCCGGTACAGACACTTCAGGTAAGAGGGATTGGCGCCGCTCCAAGTTTAGTTTTAGGGCACGCCAGCTGGCTTCCATCCTGGCGACCTCCTCCCGGTGCCGGGCCAGGCCTCTTAGGGTATCCTCCGCTTCTTGCAGCGTAGGAGGGTTTCCAGGCCGGGTGCCCAACGGTGGTTCCGTGGCGATCGGGTCGCTTCCGTGGGGGGAGAGCTCTGACTGCTCCATCCCTTCACACTTCTGCTCGTGTCCATTAGCCATCTCTGCCAAGTCACATGTGTCATTAGCATCTGGAGAGGGCCCCTCTTTTGTAGGGAGGCGGGACCTTCGTGTTAGTTTCCGCACACTGAGGAGGATGAGGAGGCGGAACTGAAGAGCTGTGGGGCACGATGTTACATTGCAGTACCATTTACAGTGGTCGGCCATCGTTTGCGCGCCACTGAGTGACACCCACGAAGAGCACGCCCTTCTTCTTCACCAGTGCCTCGTCGTGACGCAGATATGGCTGAAAAATGGCAAATACATTCTCTGATGATTTTAGCAATTCTCAAGCACAAAACCAGTTCAATTCAGGCACACAGGACTCGCTTATAGCGAGCTACAGAATCCTGTTCGTGACGCCCAAGTTGAGTCGCACAGAGCCAGAGGTTTTGGGGGTACTCGGCACCGAGCCCGTCGACTTCTATGGGGTATGTCACGGCTTTACCCGGCAATTGAATCAGAGTCTATTTTACTATGTAGAAGTAATTAGTACAAAATATTTATTTGAACATATCAAAAGGTAACACAGGAATATATGGACAATAACAACACTTTAAAAGGACAAGTGCAGATAAAAGGGGAGAGGTCTCCCAGCAGTGAGGCAAAAATATATTTGTGGCAAAGATGGTAGTATAATACATTAGAGCTCATAACACATAGAGTGTCTCCCCCACAAAGAAGGTCTAAAGATAACAGAGCTGCACAAAGTGTTGCCACACAGAATGGAGCATGCTTTTCATAGAACAATATACATAGGTAAAAGGCGCCAGTAAAAATACAATGCTGGTCAATCTGTCACAGGAGCATGCTCACCACTTAAAGTATAAAGCCGCACTGGGAGAAGTCACCCCCAATGGAGATGCGACCCCAACGCACGTTTCGTGGCACGCCTGCCACTTTCTCAAGGGGATAGCGATATCTGGTACGTAGGACCTTTAAATGCCTCCCACAGTCAGGTCACATGTCAGATATCAACGAATAGGAGCAGGTATAGCGGCGCATGCGCCGTTGGAGCCGAGAAGGCCCCAGTGGCAGCGGCGTCATGCACTCGGGCACGCGCGCCGGTCAAAGGCCAGAGCGCGGTCCGGGCACAGAAAGACGCCCCACCACATGGGGAACCGCCAGGGCAACAGCGGGGCGCGCGCACACCAGGCTCCACATAAATACATAGCAACCACAGGATATAAGAAGCAGTGACCATAAATGTAAAAAGTACATAGTTGTAGAATAACATATACAATGGGGTCAGATTAAAGCAGAGAAGGTAACAGATCACACTATCTTCAATACATCAAACAATAGTACAAATAACAAAGTCATACATATTAAATCATGTGATCTGTCGTTATGTTCTCGCTTTGCTTCTCCCAGCTTCTCACATCCATCAGTCCGTGGGGATAAATTCAAAGGGTCCAATAAAATCAATGAAAAAGACAGAAACTGTGAAAAAATAATTCATAAAAAATAAAAAATTAGATTAAAAGAAGAGAAGGCATCACATAGACCCAGTGAGGGAATATCAGAGACAAAATATTATAAAAAAGAGGCAAAATTTAGAGATTCGTTGAGGCCGCTGGGCGCCGTTGTGTCAAGTTGGACTATCCAACGCGCCTCCATTTGAGACAGTATTTTCTTATAATCCCCACCTCTGATACCGAGATGCAGGATATCAATGCCGCGTACCTTAAAAGATGTAGCGTCACAGTTATGATAGCGTTTAAAGTGACGCGGGATTGTCTTAAGGTCTGAGACGTCTGAAATGGTTCTTGCAGCGGAAATGTCCCTAACGTGTTCCCTGATACGTATTCGCAGTTCCCTGGTGGTTAGGCCAACATATATCTTCGGGCAGCCACATGTGGCGTAATAGATAACATTCGAGCTGCCACAAGATATACGCTGGCGAATGTCATATATCTTATCACCACCAGAGGACGAGAAATTCAGGGCACGTAGGGCATTGGCGCACGCAAGGCAGTGGCCGCAAAGGAAAGAAACCAACGGTGGGACCGCGAGAACCAAAAGTATTTACAGAAGGTGGAATGTAGTGACTGCGAACGAGACTGTCTCGTAAATTTTTAGATCGTCTAGATGTCATGGAGGGGTAGCTGCCCAGCGAGCGAGACAGGGCAGGCTCGGTTTTGAGAATGTCCCAATGTTTAGTAAGAATTCGTCGAATATCAAACCACTCATGATTGAATGTGGTAATAAATCTAATCAAACCCTCATCATTCCCCCGTCTAGCCGTACGAGTAGAGTAAAGAAGATCATCCCGTGGAGTTGTTCTTGCCCGATTGTATCCTTTCTTGATACATCGGTTGCTATACCCGCGTGCCCTAAATCGATCGCTAAGGTCCCTGGCTTGGGCCTCAAAGGCATCATCAGTAGAGCAGTTACGTCGCATTCGAAGGAACTGTCCGACCGGGACGGCCCTAATGGTGGCTGGATGGTGAGCTGATTTGGCATGGATCAATGCGTTCACAGAGGTCGGTTTCCTGAACACATCCGTGCGAAGACGACGATTGGTGTCAATCTCCATGGATATGTCCAGGAACTCGGCCCTCTCACAACTGTGTTTATAAGTTAGATGGATGTTAAGAGAATTCTGGTTCAGCTCTGCCATAAAATCCTCGAGCTGCTGCACCGTCCCATCCCACAACATCAAGATATCATCAATATATCTAAACCAGTACAGCACATGGGAGGCGGCCTGCGCGCCCACATCGCCGAAGAGGGATCTCTCCCAGGAACCCAGGAAGAGATTTGCGTAGGCGGGCGCACAGGCCGCGCCCATGGCTGTACCACGTCTCTGTAAATAGAAAACGTCCTTAAATACAAAAAAGTTGTGGGTAAGGACATAGTGGAGCAGCTCGAGGATTAACTCACACAAAGGGCCGTCCAGGTCGGAGGCACCCAGGAATAGGCGAACCGCAGCCAGGCCATCGGAATGGGCAATACACGTGTATAAAGACTCCACGTCAGCTGTCACCAAAATGGTAGACTCATCCACAAGGATGCCATCCACCCGTGCCAGGACGTCCTTAGTGTCACGAATAAAAGACGGTAGTGTCTCCACGATCGGTTTAAGGTAAAAATCGATAAATTTACATACCGAATCACATGGGCCATCAATGCCCGACACTATAGGACGTCCCGGTGGGTCAAGGGCATCCTTGTGGATTTTCGGGAGTAAATAAAAGGTAGGGGTCCTAGGGTTCTTCACCAGTAAACCCTCATACACCTTCTTAGGAATAGTGTTAGACTCATACGCACCATGTAGGATATCCTGGAGTTCCAAGGAAAAGGAGGACAAGGGACTAAATGACAATTTAGTATATGTATCAGAGTCCCTCAGTTGACGAAAAACCTCACGTTCATATTTATCACAAGGCCAGATCACGATATTCCCCCCCTTGTCAGCAGGTTTAAAGACAACGTCAGGAAGAGATTCCAGTTGTGACAATGCCTGACGTTGTCCATGTGTTAGATTATCAAATCTACGTCTTGTGGAGAGATGTTTTAAATCTTCAGTCACAAGCTTTGTAAATACCTCCACTGCTGGACATAGTGACAAGGGGGGGAACCGCGTAGATCTGGGCAGTATTTTAGTGGGGAACCTACTTGTACTAGAGGTAGATTGTTCCTCAAGTAGCTCCTCAAGATTGTGTAGAGCCTCCCTTTCATTGTCACTCCAGGATTCCGACAATTGGCTACGACTGTGTAACTTCTTCAATATGAGTTTACGGGAGAATAGATGGAGATCCTTCAAAACTGTAAAAAAATTAAAGGCATTAGTAGGTGAAAAAGTTAGGCCCCTACCTAAGACCTCTAGTTGGACGGCAGACAGTGTATGATGGGAGAGATTCACTACCTGTAGTCCGCCCTGTGACGCAGGCTGGGCCGGTCCCCCTCCATGATTTTTTATCTTGGTAGTCTGACGTGTCGTCATCTTTTTTACTGCAGTCACGACATTATCTTGAGCTGAACCGTGAGACTTTTTAGAAGAAAAATCATCATTTGTGGATAAATTGGACCGCACAGAAGTGGATCTTGATCTAGAATAAGAGGTATTTCGATATCTAGGGCGTGATCTATCGGTGGGATTGCGCCACCTGTAGACTCTGGAGAGTAATTTATCCTGAGTATCACGTTTGAACTTCTTAGATTTAGTGGACTGAATTTCCAATGCCCACTTTTGAAGGTCCGCATCCACTGAATCATTCAATTTTTTAAGATTCTCACTAGTCAGGTCACGTTGCAACACAATCTGAACGGAGTCGATCTCGGATTCAAGTGTTTTTATGGTGTCAAGATTCATTTCTTTTAATAATTGCATGAAGCCAATGGAGCAGGTGTTAGCAAGCTCCTCCCAACGACTTTTTACAGAGTCGTCCTGAATAGGGAATGATGGGAACACTTGGACCCTGAGACCCCTAGGTATCAGATTGTTCTGTACATACTTGTCCAGGAACTCGTGGTTCCACCAGACCTTGGTTCGTTTTTTAAGAAGATCCTTAAAGAGAAATATAGCCTCTTGTAAATCTCTCTGAGATCCCTCACTGGATCCATCCGCACCGTCCTGTAGTGTTTCATTGATTTGAGCACGCCAAGTGGCATCTTTGGCTCGAAAATCCATGGGAGAGCTGGGAGAAGCTGTGAACAACACTGAAACAATTAGTATGAAGAGATGCAGCTGCATGGATATATCAAAAACAGTGGGTCACACAAATAAGTGTGACCAAATCACCACTCATATAGATACAATAAGGAGGAGGAAACAAAGAGTCACTGGTGACAAAAAATATATGTGTTTAGTACAAAATATTTATTTGAACATATCAAAAGGTAACACAGGAATATATGGACAATAACAACACTTTAAAAGGACAAGTGCAGATAAAAGGGGAGAGGTCTCCCAGCAGTGAGGCAAAAATATATTTGTGGCAAAGATGGTAGTATAATACATTAGAGCTCATAACACATAGAGTGTCTCCCCCACAAAGAAGGTCTAAAGATAACAGAGCTGCACAAAGTGTTGCCACACAGAATGGAGCATGCTTTTCATAGAACAATATACATAGGTAAAAGGCGCCAGTAAAAATACAATGCTGGTCAATCTGTCACAGGAGCATGCTCACCACTTAAAGTATAAAGCCGCACTGGGAGAAGTCACCCCCAATGGAGATGCGACCCCAACGCACGTTTCGTGGCACGCCTGCCACTTTCTCAAGGGATAGCGATATCTGGTACGTAGGACCTTTAAATGCCTCCCACAGTCAGGTCACATGTCAGATATCAACGAATAGGAGCAGGTATAGCGGCGCATGCGCCGTTGGAGCCGAGAAGGCCCCCAGTGGCAGCGGCGTCATGCACTCGGGCACGCGCGCCGGTCAAAGGCCAGAGCGCGGTCCGGGCACAGAAAGACGCCCCACCACATGGGGAACCGCCAGGGCAACAGCGGGGCGCGCGCACACCAGGCTCCACATAAATACATAGCAACCACAGGATATAAGAAGCAGTGACCATAAATGTAAAAAGTACAGAGTTGTAGAATAACATATACAATGGGGTCAGATTAAAGCAGAGAAGGCAACAGATCACACTATCTTCAATACATCAAACAATAGTACAAATAACAAAGTCATACATATTAAATCATGTGATCTGTCGTTATGTTCTCGCTTTGCTTCTCCCAGCTTCTCACATCCATCAGTCCGTGGGGATAAATTCAAAGGGTCCAATAAAATCAATGAAAAAGACAGAAACTGTGAAAAAATAATTCATAAAAAATAAAAAATTAGATTAAAAGAAGAGAAGGCATCACATAGACCCAGTGAGGGAATATCAGAGACAAAATATTATAAAAAAGAGGCAAAATTTAGAGATTCGTTGAGGCCGCTGGGCGCCGTTGTGTCAAGTTGGACTATCCAACGCGCCTCCATTTGAGACAGTATTTACTTATAATCCCCACCTCTGATACCGAGGTGCAGGATATCAATGCCGCGTACCTTAAAAGATGTAGCGTCACAGTTATGATAGCGTTTAAAGTGACGCGGGATTGTCTTAAGGTCTGAGACGTCTGAAATGGTTCTTGCAGCGGAAATGTCCCTAACGTGTTCCCTGATACGTATTCGCAGTTCCCTGGTGGTTAGGCCAACATATATCTTCGGGCAGCCACATGTGGCGTAATAGATAACATTCGAGCTGCCACAAGATATACGCTGGCGAATGTCATATATCTTATCACCACCAGAGGACGAGAAATTCAGGGCACGTAGGGCATTGGCGCACGCAAGGCAGTGGCCGCAAGGAAAGAAACCAACGGTGGGACCGCGAGAACCAAAAGTATTTACAGAAGGTGGAATGTAGTGACTGCGAACGAGACTGTCTCGTAAATTTTTAGATCGTCTAGATGTCATGGAGGGGTAGCTGCCCAGCGAGCGAGACAGGGCAGGCTCGGTTTTGAGAATGTCCCAATGTTTAGTAAGAATTCGTCGAATATCAAACCACTCATGATTGAATGTGGTAATAAATCTAATCAAACCCTCATCATTCCCCCGTCTAGCCGTACGAGTAGAGTAAAGAAGATCATCCCGTGGAGTTGTTCTTGCCCGATTGTATCCTTTCTTGATACATCGGTTGCTATACCCGCGTGCCCTAAATCGATCGCTAAGGTCCCTGGCTTGGGCCTCAAAGGCATCATCAGTAGAGCAGTTACGTCGCATTCGAAGGAACTGTCCGACCGGGACGGCCCTAATGGTGGCTGGATGGTGAGCTGATTTGGCATGGATCAATGCGTTCACAGAGGTCGGTTTCCTGAACACATCCGTGCGAAGACGACGATTGGTGTCAATCTCCATGGATATGTCCAGGAACTCGGCCCTCTCACAACTAACATCCATCTAACTTATAAACACAGTTGCGAGAGGGCCGAGTTCCTGGACATATCCATGGAGATTGACACCAATCGTCGTCTTCGCACGGATGTGTTCAGGAAACCGACCTCTGTGAACGCATTGATCCATGCCAAATCAGCTCACCATCCAGCCACCATTAGGGCCGTCCCGGTCGGACAGTTCCTTCGAATGCGACGTAACTGCTCTACTGATGATGCCTTTGAGGCCCAAGCCAGGGACCTTAGCGATCGATTTAGGGCACGCGGGTATAGCAACCGATGTATCAAGAAAGGATACAATCGGGCAAGAACAACTCCACGGGATGATCTTCTTTACTCTACTCGTACGGCTAGACGGGGAATGATGAGGGTTTGATTAGATTTATTACCACATTCAATCATGAGTGGTTTGATATTCGACGAATTCTTACTAAACATTGGGACATTCTCAAAACCGAGCCTGCCCTGTCTCGCTCGCTGGGCAGCTACCCCTCCATGACATCTAGACGATCTAAAAATTTACGAGACAGTCTCGTTCGCAGTCACTACATTCCACCTTCTGTAAATACTTTTGGTTCTCGCGGTCCCACCGTTGGTTTCTTTCCTTGCTGCCACTGCCTTGCGTGCGCCAATGCCCTACGTGCCCTGAATTTCTCGTCCTCTGGTGGTGATAAGATATATGACATTCGCCAGCGTATATCTTGTGGCAGCTCGAATGTTATCTATTACGCCACATGTGGCTGCCCGAAGATATATGTTGGCCTAACCACCAGGGAACTGCGAATACGTATCAGGGAACACGTTAGGGACATTTCCGCTGCAAGAACCATTTCAGACGTCTCAGACCTTAAGACAATCCCGCGTCACTTTAAACGCTATCATAACTGTGACGCTACATCTTTTAAGGTACGCGGCATTGATATCCTGCACCTCGGTATCAGAGGTGGGGATTATAAGAAAATACTGTCTCAAATGGAGGCGCGTTGGATAGTCCAACTTGACACAACGGCGCCCAGCGGCCTCAACGAATCTCTAAATTTTGCCTCTTTTTTATAATATTTTGTCTCTGATATTCCCTCACTGGGTCTATGTGATGCCTTCTCTTCTTTTAATCTAATTTTTTATTTTTTATGAATTATTTTTTCACAGTTTCTGTCTTTTTCATTGATTTTATTGGACCCTTTGAATTTATCCCCACGGACTGATGGATGTGAGAAGCTGGGAGAAGCAAAGCGAGAACATAACGACAGATCACATGATTTAATATGTATGACTTTGTTATTTGTACTATTGTTTGATGTATTGAAGATAGTGTGATCTGTTACCTTCTCTGCTTTAATCTGACCCCATTGTATATGTTATTCTACAACTATGTACTTTTTACATTTATGGTCACTGCTTCTTATATCCTGTGGTTGCTATGTATTTATGTGGAGCCTGGTGTGCGCGCGCCCCGCTGTTGCCCTGGCGGTTCCCCATGTGGTGGGGCGTCTTTCTGTGCCCGGACCGCGCTCTGGCCTTTGACCGGCGCGCGTGCCCGAGTGCATGACGCCGCTGCCACTGGGGGCCTTCTCGGCTCCAACGGCGCATGCGCCGCTATACCTGCTCCTATTCGTTGATATCTGACATGTGACCTGACTGTGGGAGGCATTTAAAGGTCCTACGTACCAGATATCGCTATCCCCTTGAGAAAGTGGCAGGCGTGCCACGAAACGTGCGTTGGGGTCGCATCTCCATTGGGGGTGACTTCTCCCAGTGCGGCTTTATACTTTAAGTGGTGAGCATGCTCCTGTGACAGATTGACCAGCATTGTATTTTTACTGGCGCCTTTTACCTATGTATATTGTTCTATGAAAAGCATGCTCCATTCTGTGTGGCAACACTTTGTGCAGCTCTGTTATCTTTAGACCTTCTTTGTGGGGGAGACACTCTATGTGTTATGAGCTCTAATGTATTATACTACCATCTTTGCCACAAATATATTTTTGCCTCACTGCTGGGAGACCTCTCCCCTTTTATCTGCACTTGTCCTTTTAAAGTGTTGTTATTGTCCATATATTCCTGTGTTACCTTTTGATATGTTCAAATAAATATTTTGTACTAAACACATATATTTTTTGTCACCAGTGACTCTTTGTTTCCTCCTCCTTATTGTATCTATATGAGTGGTGATTTGGTCACACTTATTTGTGTGACCCACTGTTTTTGATATATCCATGCAGCTGCATCTCTTCATACTAATTGTTTCTGTGTTGTTCACAGCTTCTCCCAGCTCTCCCATGGATTTTCGAGCCAAAGATGCCACTTGGCGTGCTCAAATCAGTGAAACACTACAGGACGGTGCGGATGGATCCAGTGAGGGATCTCAGAGAGATTTACAAGAGGCTATATTTCTCTTTAAGGATCTTCTTAAAAAACGAACCAAGGTCTGGTGGAACCACGAGTTCCTGGACAAGTATGTACAGAACAATCTGATACCTAGGGGTCTCAGGGTCAAGTGTTCCCATCATTCCCTATTCAGGACGACTCTGTAAAAAGTCGTTGGGAGGAGCTTGCTAACACCTGCTCCATTGGCTTCATGCAATTATTAAAAGAAATGAATCTTGACACCATAAAAACACTTGAATCCGAGATCGACTCCGTTCAGATTGTGTTGCAACGTGACCTGACTAGTGAGAATCTTAAAAAATTGAATGATTCAGTGGATGCAGACCTTCAAAAGTGGGCATTGGAAATTCAGTCCACTAAATCTAAGAAGTTCAAACGTGATACTCAGGATAAATTACTCTCCAGAGTCTACAGGTGGCGCAATCCCACCGATAGATCACGCCCTAGATATCGAAATACCTCTTATTCTAGATCAAGATCCACTTCTGTGCGGTCCAATTTATCCACAAATGATGATTTTTCTTCTAAAAAGTCTCACGGTTCAGCTCAAGATAATGTCGTGACTGCAGTAAAAAAGATGACGACACGTCAGACTACCAAGATAAAAAATCATGGAGGGGGACCGGCCCAGCCTGCGTCACAGGGCGGACTACAGGTAGTGAATCTCTCCCATCATACACTGTCTGCCGTCCAACTAGAGGTCTTAGGTAGGGGCCTAACTTTTTCACCTACTAATGCCTTTAATTTTTTTACAGTTTTGAAGGATCTCCACCTATTCTCCCGTAAACTCATATTGAAGAAGTTACACAGTCGTAGCCAATTGTCGGAATCCTGGAGTGACAATGAAAGGGAGGCTCTACACAATCTTGAGGAGCTACTTGAGGAACAATCTACCTCTAGTACAAGTAGGTTCCCCACTAAAATACTGCCCAGATCTACGCGGTTCCCCCCCTTGTCACTATGTCCAGCAGTGGAGGTATTTACAAAGCTTGTGACTGAAGATTTAAAACATCTCTCCACAAGACGTAGATTTGATAATCTAACACATGGACAACGTCAGGCATTGTCACAACTGGAATCTCTTCCTGACGTTGTCTTTAAACCTGCTGACAAGGGGGGGAATATCGTGATCTGGCCTTGTGATAAATATGAACGTGAGGTTTTTCGTCAACTGAGGGACTCTGATACATATACTAAATTGTCATTTAGTCCCTTGTCCTCCTTTTCCTTGGAACTCCAGGATATCCTACATGGTGCGTATGAGTCTAACACTATTCCTAAGAAGGTGTATGAGGTTTACTGGTGAAGAACCCTAGGACCCCTACCTTTTATTTACTCCCGAAAATCCACAAGGATGCCCTTGACCCACCGGGACGTCCTATAGTGTCGGGCATTGATGGCCCATGTGATTCGGTATGTAAATTTATCGATTTTTACCTTAAACCGATCGTGGAGACACTACCGTCTTTTATTCGTGACACTAAGGACGTCCTGGCACGGGTGGATGGCATCCTTGTGGATGAGTCTACCATTTTGGTGACAGCTGACGTGGAGTCTTTATACACGTGTATTGCCCATTCCGATGGCCTGGCTGCGGTTCGCCTATTCCTGGGTGCCTCCGACCTGGACGGCCCTTTGTGTGAGTTAATCCTCGAGCTGCTCCACTATGTCCTTACCCACAACTTTTTTGTATTTAAGGACGTTTTCTATTTACAGAGACGTGGTACAGCCATGGGCGCGGCCTGTGCGCCCGCCTACGCAAATCTCTTCCTGGGTTCCTGGGAGAGATCCCTCTTCGGCGATGTGGGCGCGCAGGCCGCCTCCCATGTGCTGTACTGGTTTAGATATATTGATGATATCTTGATGTTGTGGGATGGGACGGTGCAGCAGCTCGAGGATTTTATGGCAGAGCTGAACCAGAATTCTCTTAACATCCATCTAACTTATAAACACAGTTGTGAGAGGGCCGAGTTCCTGGACATATCCATGGAGATTGACACCAATCGTCGTCTTCGCACGGATGTGTTCAGGAAACCGACCTCTGTGAACGCATTGATCCATGCCAAATCAGCTCACCATCCAGCCACCATTAGGGCCGTCCCGGTCGGACAGTTCCTTCGAATGCGACGTAACTGCTCTACTGATGATGCCTTTGAGGCCCAAGCCAGGGACCTTAGCGATCGATTTAGGGCACGCGGGTATAGCAACCGATGTATCAAGAAAGGATACAATCGGGCAAGAACAACTCCACGGGATGATCTTCTTTACTCTACTCGTACGGCTAGACGGGGGAATGATGAGGGTTTGATTAGATTTATTACCACATTCAATCATGAGTGGTTTGATATTCGACGAATTCTTACTAAACATTGGGACATTCTCAAAACCGAGCCTGCCCTGTCTCGCTCGCTGGGCAGCTACCCCTCCATGACATCTAGACGATCTAAAAATTTACGAGACAGTCTCGTTCGCAGTCACTACATTCCACCTTCTGTAAATACTTTTGGTTCTCGCGGTCCCACCGTTGGTTTCTTTCCTTGCGGCCACTGCCTTGCGTGCGCCAATGCCCTACGTGCCCTGAATTTCTCGTCCTCTGGTGGTGATAAGATATATGACATTCGCCAGCGTATATCTTGTGGCAGCTCGAATGCTATCTATTACGCCACATGTGGCTGCCCGAAGATATATGTTGGCCTAACCACCAGGGAACTGCGAATACGTATCAGGGAACACGTTAGGGACATTTCCGCTGCAAGAACCATTTCAGACGTCTCAGACCTTAAGACAATCCCGCGTCACTTTAAACGCTATCATAACTGTGACGCTACATCTTTTAAGGTACGCGGCATTGATATCCTGCACCTCGGTATCAGAGGTGGGATTATAAGAAAATACTGTCTCAAATGGAGGCGCGTTGGATAGTCCAACTTGACACAACGGCGCCCAGCGGCCTCAACGAATCTCTAAATTTTGCCTCTTTTTTATAATATTTTGTCTCTGATATTCCCTCACTGGGTCTATGTGATGCCTTCTCTTCTTTTAATCTAATTTTTTATTTTTTATGAATTATTTTTTCACAGTTTCTGTCTTTTTCATTGATTTTATTGGACCCTTTGAATTTATCCCCACGGACTGATGGATGTGAGAAGCTGGAGAAGCAAAGCGAGAACATAACGACAGATCACATGATTTAATATGTATGACTTTGTTATTTGTACTATTGTTTGATGTATTGAAGATAGTGTGATCTGTTACCTTCTCTGCTTTAATCTGACCCCATTGTATATGTTATTCTACAACTATGTACTTTTTACATTTATGGTCACTGCTTCTTATATCCTGTGGTTGCTATGTATTTATGTGGAGCCTGGTGTGCGCGCGCCCCGCTGTTGCCCTGGCGGTTCCCCATGTGGTGGGGCGTCTTTCTGTGTCCGGACCGCGCTCTGGCCTTTGACCGGCGCGCGTGCCCGAGTGCATGACGCCGCTGCCACTGGGGGCCTTCTCGGCTCCAACGGCGCATGCGCCGCTATACCTGCTCCTATTCGTTGATATCTGACATGTGACCTGACTGTGGGAGGCATTTAAAGGTCCTACGTACCAGATATCGCTATCCCCTTGAGAAAGTGGCAGGCGTGCCACGAAACGTGCGTTGGGGTCGCATCTCCATTGGGGGTGACTTCTCCCAGTGCGGCTTTATACTTTAAGTGGTGAGCATGCTCCTGTGACAGATTGACCAGCATTGTATTTTTACTGGCGCCTTTTACCTATGTATATTGTTCTATGAAAAGCATGCTCCATTCTGTGTGGCAACACTTTGTGCAGCTCTGTTATCTTTAGACCTTCTTTGTGGGGGAGACACTCTATGTGTTATGAGCTCTAATGTATTATACTACCATCTTTGCCACAAATATATTTTTGCCTCACTGCTGGGAGACCTCTCCCCTTTTATCTGCACTTGTCCTTTTAAAGTGTTGTTATTGTCCATATATTCCTGTGTTACCTTTTGATATGTTCAAATAAATATTTTGTACTAAACACATATATTTTTTGTCACCAGTGACTCTTTGCTTCCTCCTCCTTATTGTATCTATATGAGTGGTGATTTGGTCACACTTATTTGTGTGACCCACTGTTTTTGATATATCCATGCAGCTGCATCTCTTCATACTATGTAGAAGTGTATAAACTATAAATATATGTATATATATATGTCACAATGACATGTATATATATATATGTATTCTATGTGTGTATATTTTGTGTTTACAACGAAAGAAAGGTTTTTTTTTGTTGCGATATTTTGTTCCCATAGCCTTACATGGGACTTCCGGTATCAGAATCGGATATCGACGATATTTAGTGATATCGGCGATACCATTTCGATACGATATTTTTAGATATCGAGCAGTATCGCTCAACACTAGTGGTGAGCTCTTTGAACCCCCAAGTGCTTCCCACAAGTTTATAATGCCCGGGCATGAAAATAAAAAATCCTATTTTTTTCCCACAAAAATTATCTTTTAGTCATCAATTTTTTATTTTTCCAAGGGTAACAGGAGAAATTGAACCACAAAACTTGTTGTCCAATTTGTCCTGAGTACGCTGATACCCCATATGTGGTGGGAAACCACTGTTTGGGTGCACGGCAGAGCTCGGAATGGAAGGAGCGCCATTTGACTTTTTCCAACCAAAATTGGCTGGAATTGAGATTGGACGCCATGTTGCATTTGGAGAGCCCCTGCTGTGCTAAAACAGTGGAAACCCCCCTCAAGTGACCCCATTTTGGAAACTAGACCCCCTAAGGAACTTATCTAGATCTGTGATGAGCAATTTGAACCCCCAAGTGCTTCACACAAGTTTATAACGTAGAGCCATAAAATTAAAAAATCATATTTTGTCCACAAAAATGATCTTTTCACCCCAATTTTTTTCCCAAGGGTAACATGACCCCAAAAGTTATTGTGCAATTTGTCCTGAGTACGCTGATACCCCATATGTGGGGGTAAACCACTGTTTGGGTGCATGGCAGAGCTCGGAAGGGAAGGAGCGCCGTTTGACTTTTTCAACGCAGAATTGGCTGGACGCCATGTCGTGTTTGGAGAGCTCCTGATGTGCCTAAACAGTGGAAACCCCCCACAAATGACACAATTTTGGAAACTAGACCCCTCAATGAACTTATCTAGATGTGTGGTGAGAACTTTGAACCCCCAGGTGTTTCAGTAAAGTTTATAACGCCCAAGCATGAAAATAAAAAAAATCATATTTTTTACACAGACATGATCTTTTAGTCCCCAACTTTTTATTTTCCCAAGGGTAACAGGAGAAATTGGACCCCAAAAGTTGTTGTCCAATTTGTCCTGAGTACGCTGATACCCCATATGTGGGAGAAAACTACTTTATGGGCATACGTCGGGGCTCGGAAGGGAAGTAGTGACGTTTGGATTGCAGACTTTGATGGAATGGTCTGCGGGCGTCATGTCGCGTTTGGAGAGAGCCCCTGATGTGCCTAAAATGTGGAAACCCCCCACAATTGACCCCATTTTGGAAAATAGACCCCCCCAAGGAACTTATCTAGATGTATGATGAGTAGAGTTGAGCGATACTTTCCGATATCCAAAAGTATCGGAATCGGAATGGTATCGCCGATACCCAAAAAATATCGGCGATACCCGATACCGATACCGGAAATCCAATGTAAGTCTATGGGAACAAAATATCGGAATTAAAAAAAACCCATTCTTGCCTTGCTGGTTAATTGTACATGAAGGAAAACAACAAAGAGTAATGTAGAATGTATTGGGGAAGGTTGAGGAGACATTAAAGGCATAGATGTTTAACCCAATCAAATGGAATAGCATAAATATTTTTTTTTTTAAAGATGTTCGGATTGACGAAGAAATTGACAATGTTGTTAACGATTTTTCTATTTTGGCAAATATGTATATTTCACAACTTCCATGCTCTTCACCTTTTTAACTTTTGACACACTTTCTCCTTCATAATCTTCAGCAGCATCATCTTTTTCATCAAATTATTCTTCATCTTCACCTTCTTCTTAAACTTCTTGCTATTCATCTTTTTGTTAACATTACTCATATTCTTCTTATTAAACTATTATTCTTATTCATATTCTACTTCATCTTCTTCATCATATTCTTATTTTGGACAGAGATTCCTGTACTTGTAATCTGTCAAAGCATGAATTTTTCATCCTTCCGTTCTTGCTGTCACAAAAGATTTAAATTACAACAGTATTTGTCCGTGTTCAGTTTAGCCTGCAGCAGCAGGCATTTTCCAGGGCACCACGAGGAGGAACGGACTCACCCCCATACACTGCTTAGTGTTCTTCTGCTTATAATTTAGAGCATATATTTTGCTCTTCATTTTGGTCTTATACTTCATGTTCTTCTGCTTTTTGATCTTCTGCTTATTGTTCTTAAGTCTCTTGTTCTGTATCTTGTAGTTTGTCTTAACCTTCTTAGTCCTGTTTGGTAATCTTTTATTTCTTCTTTGTGATGGTGTTTAGGCTGGTTGGCTTGATGCTCGTCGTCCTTGTGGTGGTCATCTTCTTCGGGGTGGTCATCAGGGTCGTCGTCTTCATTGTTGGAGATCCAGAGTGATTTCCCAAAAAAACATTGAAAAAATCTTCAATTTGTAAATGTAGCACAAGGTACAAGAGCCAATGCAAGTAACGAGGACCAGCTGACTGTGCTGGAACCCGGAGGGGCAGCAGAAGGAAAAGAGCCAATGGCACAACCGAGGACCAGCTGACGTTACTGGGACACGGTTACTAAGCAGGAGGTACCTGTGCTCCAAAGCACTACCAAGGACCAGCAGACATTGCTGGAACTCGGATACCGAGATGGAGGCACCTAGGCCAAAGGCACTGCGGAGAACCAGCTGACGGTACTGGAACCCGGACGGGTAGCAGAAGGTACAAGAGCCAATGCAAGTGACGAGGACCAGCTGACTGTGCTGGAACCCGGAGGGGCAGCAGAAGGAAAAGAGCCAATGGCACAACCGAGGACCAGCTGACGTTACTGGGACACGGTTACTAAGCAGGAGGTACCTGTGCTCCAAAGCACTACCAAGGACCAGCAGACGTTGCTGGAACTCGGATACCGAGATGGAGGCACCTAGGCCAAAGGCACTGCGGAGAACCAGCTGACAGTACTGGAACCCGGACGGGTAGCAGAAGGTACAAGAGCCAATGCAAGTGACGAGGACCAGCTGACTGTGCTGGAACCCGGAGGGGCAGCAGAAGGAAATGAGCCAATGGCACAACCGAGGACCAGCTGACGTTACTGGGACACGGTTACTAAGCAGGAGGTACCTGTGCTCCAAAGCACTACCAAGGACCAACAGACGTTGCTGGAACTCGGATACCGAGATGGAGGCACCTAGGCCAAAGGCACTGCGGAGAACCAGCTGATGGTACTGGAACCCGGACGGGTAGCAGAAGGTACAAGAGCCAATGCAAGTGACGAGGACCAGCTGACTGTGCTGGAACCCGGAGGGGCAGCAGAAGGAAAAGAGCCAATGGCACAACCGAGGACCAGCTGACGTTACTGGGACACGGTTACTAAGCAGGAGGTACCTGTGCTCCAAAGCACTACCAAGGACCAGCAGACGTTGCTGGAACTCGGACACCGAGATGGAGGCACCTAGGCCAAAGGCACTGCGGAGAACCAGCTGACAGTACTGGAACCCGGACGGGTAGCAGAAGGTACAAGAGCCAATGCAAGTGACGAGGACCAGCTGACTGTGCTGGAACCCGGAGGGGCAGCAGAAGGAAAAGAGCCAATGGCACAACCGAGGACCAGCTGACGTTACTGGGACACAGTTACTAAGCAGGAGGTACCTGTGCTCCAAAGCACTACCAAGGACCAGCAGACGTTGCTGGAACTCGGATACCGAGATGGAGGCACCTAGGCCAAAGGCACTACGGAGAACCAGCTGACGGTACTGGAACCCGGACGGGTAGCAGAAGGTACCCATGGAAATTTAAGTTGACAGGCCGCGAGCCGGCCGCAGTTACCGAATCCCACAGTACTACAGTGGGTGATTGTCCTATTGTCACTACGGAAACAGCCTTTATTTGCATATCCGGCAGCAGACATAGGAAGCACCTAAACTCCAGGCACCATAGAGTCGGCTAACCCGCACAAACACGACAGGACAACATATTGGAGGCTAAGTGACGTTTACACTGACAGGAAACAGATTGCGTGCTGTAACCAGTCTGGGCAGGAGTGAGTACCCGTGCCAATGACACTTCCGAGCAACAACTGTCAGTGTTGGAGCCCAGGGATGAGAAGAGAACCGGTTGGAGGCAGCAGGACAGTTTGCCGTACACACAGCAGGGGAACAGCTGACATTACTGAACCCCAGTAACACAGGAGCAAGTGTTCACTGTGCTAACAGCACTTCCGAGCAACAACTGGCGGCATTGTAGCCCAGGCATGAGAAGACAACAGGGTGGAGGCAGCAGGACTTTTTGCCGTTCACACAGCAGGGGAACAGCTGACATTACTGAACCCCAATAACACAGGAGCAAGTGTTCACTGTGCTAACAGCACTTCCGAGCAACAACTGGCGGTGTTGTAGCCCAGGCATGAGAAGACAACAGGGTGGAGGCAGCAGGACTTTTTGCCGTACACACAGCAGGGGAACAGCTGACATTACTGAACCCCAGTAACACAGGAGCAAGTGTTCACTGTGCTAACAGCACTTCCGAGCAACAACTGGCGGTGTTGTAGCCCAGGCATGAGAAGACAACAGGGTGGAGGCAGCAGGACTTTTTGCCGTTCACACAGCAGGGGAACAGCTGACATTACTGAACCCCAATAACACAGGAGCAAGTGTTCACTGTGCTAACAGCACTTCCGAGCAACAACTGGCGGTGTTGTAGCCCAGGCATGAGAAGACAACAGGGTGGAGGCAGCAGGACTTTTTGCCGTACACACAGCAGGGGAACAGCTGACATTACTGAACCCCAGTAACACAGGAGCAAGTGTTCACTGTGCTAACAGCACTTCCGAGCAACAACTGGCGGTGTTGTAGCCCAGGGATGAGAAGACAACAGGGTGGAGGCAGCAGTGTTATGTTTCGGCAGCTGAGGAGTGCAGGCAAAAAAAGGCAATACACCAGAGCAGTTGGAATCTATGAGATTGCAGTACCCTGACTAACCACCACAACTAGAGGCAGCCGTGGAGCGTTCCTACGTTGGTCGTAGACGCCTCGTCACAGCCTGAGAAACTAACTACACCTAAAGATAGAAATAGGAAAGCTATCTGCCCCGGAGCAGAACCCCAAAGATAATAGAAAGCCCCCAAACATGTAATGGCGGTTAGACAAGATGAAATACTGACACAGAAAGAAAATAGTATGAGCAAACACTGGGGCCCAAACTAACTAAATAGAAAAGGATAGGAAGGGTACTTACTGCAATCCCAGAAAACCCTGAAAAGCACCAACTCTACTAATTTCAAAAACACCTGAGATCACACGACCTCTTCCACCTAAATTAGTTCTCTGGTGTAACAAAATCAAAACAGCAGCCACTGAAAAAACTGGAAAAAGCAAAAGCACAAACATCAGTGGCTGAACTAAACTGAGAGGGCAAAAGCCCCCGGAGGGGACCCTGAAGGCTCTCAAAGAAGTGCAGGACAAAATGCAAAAATATAGCACAAAAACAAAAAGAAGAAAATGTCTTATCTGTTAGCAGGAGATGCAGACACGACACAGCAGGCTACAAGGGAAACAGGAATGAAGGATTCAGACCAGAACAATTGATCACCGGCAACCCTGATGGGAAGGTGACTCCCTTATATAAGACCAGTCAGTAACACCTGATTCCCAGTCCTCACAATCTTCACTGGACAGACCAGCACCGCTTGTAACCACCAGAGGGAGCCTCTGCTCAGAACTCATCTCAAACCCATTCACAACAGTACCCCCCCTTGAGGAGGGGTCACCGAACCCTCATTTGAGCAACCAGGTCGGTCAGGATGAGTTCTATGATACGCACGGATAAGTCTCCTAGCATGGATGTCCGAAGCAAACACCCAAGAATTGTCTTCCTGACCATAACCTCTCCATTTAACCAAATACTGGAGTTTCCGTCTAGAAAAACGAGAATCTAATATTTTCTCAACCACATACTCCAGATTGCCCTCAACCAAAACGGGTCAGGAGGCACAGCAGCAGGAACCACTGGCTCAACAAACCTCTTCAACAAGGACTTGTGGAACACGTTATGGATCTTAAATGTCCCTGGAAGAAGCAAACGAAAAGAAACAGGATTAATAATCTCCATGATCTTATAAGGTCCAATGAACCTAGGCTTAAATTTAGGAGATGCTACTCTCATAGGAATATTCTTTGAGGACAACCAGACCAAGTCCCCCACTTTAAACCGAGGACCATCAGTCCTATGCCGGTTAGCAAACCGCTGGGCCTTCTCCTGAGAGAGGGACAACCTCTCCACTACCTGGTCCCAAATCTGTTGCATACGCTCCACAACAGAGTCAACACCTGGACAGACAGAAGCCTCCGTCTGTCCTGAAGAAAATCGAGGGTGAAACCGAGAATTACAGAAAAACGGAGACATCAAAGTGGCAGAGCTAGCCCTATTATTAAGAGCAAACTCAGCCAAAGGCAAAAAAGAGACCCAGTCATCCTGATCAGCAGACACAAAGCATCTTAGATAAGTCTCCAATGTCTGGTTTGTTCTCTCAGTTTGACCATTGGTCTGAGGATGAAATGCCGAGGAGAAAGACAATTGAGCACCCAGTTTAGAACAAAAAGTCCTCCAAAATCTGGAAACAAACTGGACTCCTCTGTCAGACACAATGTTCTCAGGAATGCCGTGTAAACGAACCACGTGCTGAAGGAACAACGGCACCAATTCAGAGGAGGAAGGCAACTTAGGTAATGGTACAAGATGTATCATTTTGCAAAACCTATCACAAATTACCCAGATGGTGGTCATTCTCTGAGAAACAGGAAGGTCGGAAATGAAATCCATAGAGATATGGGTCCATGGTCTCTTGGGCACAGGCAATGGCATCAAAAACCACTAGAGCGAGAGCAAGGCTTGGAGCGAGAGCAAGTCCCGCAGGACTGCACAAATTCCCTGACATCACGAGACAAGGTAGGCCACCAAAAGGACCGACTAACCAAGTCTCTGGTACCAAAAATTCCGGGATGCCCAGCCAATGCGGAACAATGAATCTCAGACATCACACTCTTTTTCCACTGGTCCGGGACAAACAATTTTCCAACAGGGCAGCACTCGGGCCTATCCTCCTGACACCCCTCCAGAGCAAGTCTCAAATTGGGCGAGATGGCGGAAAGAACATACACCCTCTTTCAAAATAACAGAAGGATCAGATAACTCAGGAGAGTCAGCAATGAAACTCCTCGAGAGGGCATCCGCCTTAACATTCTTAGTGCCAGGAAGAAAGGAAACCACAAAATTAAAACGTGTGAAAAACAAGGCCCACCTGGCCTGTCTAGGATTGAGTCGCTTGGCAGATTCCAGATAGACCAGATTCTTATGGTCCGTAAGGACCACCACCTGATGTTTGGCTCCCTCCAGCCAATGTCTCCACTCTTCAAAAGCCCACTTCATGGCCAATAACTCCCGATTACCCACGTCATAATTACTTTCAGTAGGAGAAAATTTTTGAGAGAAAAAGGCACAAGGGTTACTTTTAGAGGTCTCTGGATCTTTTTGGGACAAAACGGCACCTGCCCCAATTTCAGAGGCATCAACCTCCACCTGGAATGGCAGAGAAACATCAGGCTGCCGTAGAACAGGAGCAGAAGTGAATCTCTGCTTAAGTTCCTGAAATGCAGAGACTGCCCCAGGAGGCCAATTCACCACATCAGAACCCTTTCTGGTCAAATCAGTCAATGGTTTAGCAATAACCGAGAAATTACCAATAAATTTACGATAAAAATTGGCAAAACCCAAAAATCTCTGAAGAGCCTTTAATGAAGTAGGTTGGACCCAATCACAGATGGCCTGAACCTTGACCGGGTCCATTTCAATAACAGATGGGGACAAAATGAATCCCAGAAATGAGATCCTCTGTACGCCAAAAAGACACTTTGATCCTTCACATACAGAGCATTCTCTCTCAAAATCTGGAATACAGTTCGAACATGTTTCACATCAGAGTCCCAATCATTAGAAAAAATCAAGATATCATCCAAATAAACAATCCGAAATTTGTCCACAAAATCCCTGAAAATGTCATTCACGAAGGACTGGAAGACGGAAGGAGCATTAGTGAGCCCAAAGGGCATCACTAGGTACTCAAAATGCCCTTCAGGGGTATTGAATGCCGTCTTCCATTCATCCCCGTGCTTAATGCGAATAAGGTTATACGCCCCCCTGAGGTCAAGCTTGGTAAACCAAGTAGCGTTTTTCACCCTAGAAAACAGGTCAGAAATCAAGGGTAACGGGTATTGATATTTCACAGTAATATTGTTCAAGAGACGATAATCAATACACGGCCTTAATGAACCATCCTTTTTGGCCACAAAGAAAAAAACCGGCACCTAACGGTGAAGAGGATGGTCTGATATGACCCTTCTCCAATGATTCCTTGATATAAGACCGCATAGCGTCATGTTCACGTACAGACAAGTTAAAAAGGCGACCTTTAGGGAATTTACTACCCGGCACTAATTCAATAGCGCAGTCATAGCTCCTATGGGGAGGCAAGGATGCAGATTTACTTTCGCTAAACACATCAGAAAAATCAATCAAAAAGTCAGGAACATCCTGAGCCTGGGGGGAGGCAGAAAAAACAGGAGTGTGGGTATTAACACATTGGCAGCCCCAACTGGTTACAGACACAGATTTCCAATCCAAAACAGGATTATGAGACTGTAACCAAGGGAAACCCAGCACGATAATGTCATGCAGATTATACAGAACCAAAAATTTGCAGCACTCTTGGTGATCAGGTTCAACCCTCATTATCACCTGAGTAGAAAACTGGGTTTATTCTCAGCCAAAGGGGTAGAATCGATCCCCAGTAGGGGAATAGACTTCTGTAGGGGTATCAAGGGAAAACCCACAACGTTTAGCAAAATCATAATCCATCAGGTTAATAGCTGCTCCAGAATCAACGAAAGCCTGAGCAGAAAATGAGGACAGAGAGCATATCACAGTGACAGTTAATAAAAAACTTAGTCTGAACACTACCCAAGACAACTGAGCGTGCAAAACGTCTTCCCCGCTTAGGCAGACTGAAATAGCATGAGAGGCATCACCACAGTAGAATCATAACCCATTGCGCTTTCGAAACTCATGACGCTGTGCCCAGACACCACTCTATCACACTGCATGGGTTCAGAAGCTGGTTCACAAGGCAACACCATACCACGCATACTTCTCCGCTCACGCAAACGTCTGTCAATTTGAATTGCTAATGACATAGAATCATGAGACCAAGGGGACAGGGAATCCCACCTAACATCCTTTACATTATCTGACAGACCCTTCCGGAAAAGGGCTGCCAAAGCGTCGTCATTCCATTTGGTCAGGACTGCCCACCTACGGAATCTCTGACAGTATAACTCAGCGTCATCAAGCCCCTGATTTAATGCCAACAAGGCTTTTTCAGCTTGATCATGACATTAGACTCATCGTACAATAACCCCAAAGCCTGAAAAAATGCATCAACATCACTCAAAACAGGATCCCCAGGTGTCAGGGAAAAAGCCCAATCCTGAGGATCGCCGCGCAGGAGAGAGATGATAATTTGAACCTGCTGCGCTGCGTTCCCCTGAGGACTTAGATTTAAGGCAAAAAACAATTTACAATTATTTTTGAAATTCTGAAACTTAGCTCGATCCCCTAAAAACAAATCTGGCATGGAATCCTAGGTTCCACAACAGGCAACCTAGCCAAGATAGCAGCAATACTCTGAACCTCAGTGGCAAGCTGATCCACATGGCCAGACAACTGTGCAAACCTCCATTGAGAGAGAAATCCTCCCCAGCACCCAGAGATACAGAGGGAAAAAAAAGCAACAAACAGAAAAATATCTCTGACAACTCTGACAATCTTTTTTTTCTTTCACAATATTTTTTCCCTTCTGTGAGTACCATACAATTTTCAATTTTTGGGCCGGTGATAACTGTTATTTCGGCAGCTGAGGATGCAGGCAAAAAAAGGCAATACACCAGAGCAGTTGGAATCTATGAGATTGCAGTACCCTGACTAACCACCACAACTAGAGGCAGCCGTGGAGCGTTCCTACGTTGGTCGTAGACGCCTCGTCACAGCCTGAGAAACTAACTACACCTAAAGATAGAAATAGGAAAGCTATCTGCCCCGGAGCAGAACCCCAAAGATAATAGAAAGCCCCCAAACATGTAATGGTGGTTAGACAAGATGAAATACTGACACAGAAAGAAAATAGTATGAGCAAACACTGGGGCCCAAACTAACTAAATAGAAAAGGATAGGAAGGGTACTTACTGCAATCCCAGAAAACCCTGAAAAGCACCAACTCTACTAATTCAAAATCACCTGAGATCACACGACCTCTTCCACCTAAATTAGTTCTCGGGTGTAACAAAATCAAAACAGCAGCCACTGAAAAAACTGGGAAAAGCAAAAGCACAAACATCAGTGGCTGAACTAAACTGAGAGGGCAAAAGCCCCCGGAGGGGACCCTGAAGGCTCTCAAAGAAGTGCAGGACAAAATGCAAAAATAAGCACAAAAACAAAAAGAAGAAAATGTCTTATCTGTTAGCAGGAGATGCAGACACGACACAGCAGCTACAAGGGAAACAGGAATGAAGGATTCAGACCAGAACAATTGATCACCGCAACCCTGATGGGAAGGTGACTCCCTTATAAAAGACCAGTCAGTAACACCTGATTCCCAGTCCTCACAATCTTCACTGGACAGACCAGCACCGCTTGTAACCACCAGAGGGAGCCTCTGCTCAGAACTCATCTCAAACCCATTCACAACACAGCAGGACTGTTTGCCGTACACACAGCAGGGGAACAGCTGACATTACTGAACCCCAGTAACACAGGAGCAAGTGTTCACTGTGCTAACAGCACTTCCGAGCAACAACTGGCGGTGTAGCCCAGGCATGAGAAGACAACAGGTGGAGGCAGCAGGACTTTTTGCCGTTCACACAGCAGGGAACAGCTGACATTACTGAACCCCAATAACACAGGAGCAAGTGTTCACTGTGCTAACAGCACTTCTGAGCAACAACTGGCGGTGTTGTAGCCCAGGGATGAGAAGACAACAGGGTGAGGCAGCAGGACTGTTTGCCGTACACATAGCAGGGGAACAGCTGACATTACTGAACCCCAGTAACACAGGAGCAAGTGTTCACTGTGCTAACAGCACTTCCGAGCAACAACTGGCGGTGTTGTGAGCCCAGGCATGAGAAGACAACAGGTGGAGGCAGCAGGACTTTTTGCCGTTCACACAGCAGGGGAACAGCTGACATTACTGAACCCACACAGGAGCAAGTGTTCACTGTGCTAACAGCACTTCCGAGCAACAACTGGCGGTGTTGTAGCCCAGGCATGAGAAGACAACAGGGTGGAGGCAGCAGGACTTTTTGCCGTACACACAGCAGGGGGAACAGCTGACATTACTGAACCCCAGTAACACAGGAGCAAGTGTTCACTGTGCTAACAGCACTTCCGAGCAACAACTGGCGGTGTTGTAGCCCAGGATGAGAAGACAACAGGGTGGAGGCAGCAGGACTGTTTGCCGTACACACAGCAGGGGAACAGCTGACATTACTGAACCCCAGTAACACAGGAGCAAGTGTTCACTGTGCTAACAGCACTTCCGAGCAACAACTGGCGGTGTTGTAGCACAGGCATGAGAAGACAACAGGGTGGAGGCAGCAGGACTTTTTGCTGTTCACACAGCAGGGGAACAGCTGACATTACTGAACCCAATAACACAGGAGCAAGTGTTCACTGTGCTAACAGCACTTCCGAGCAACAACTGGCGGTGTTGTAGCCCAGGATGAGAAGACAACAGGGTGGAGGCAGCAGGACTGTTTGCCGTACACACAGCAGGGGAACAGCTGACATTACTGAACCCCAGTAACACAGGAGCAAGTGTTCACTGTGCTAACAGCACTTCCGAGCAACAACTGGCGGTGTTGGAGCCCAGGCATGAGAAGACAACAGGGTGGAGGCAGCAGGACTTTTTGCCGTACACACAGCAGGGGAACAGCTGACATTACTGAACCCAGTAACACAGGAGCAAGTGTTCACTGTGCTAACAGCACTTCCGAGCAACAACTGGCGGTGTTGTAGCCCAGGGATGAGAAGACAACAGGGTGGAGGCAGCAGGACTGTTTTGCCGTACACACAGCAGGGGAACAGCTGACATTACTGAACCCCAGTAACACAGGAGCAAGTGTTCACTGTGCTAACAGCACTTCCGAGCAACAACTGGCGGTGTTGTAGCCCAGGCATGAGAAGACAACAGGGTGGAGGCAGCAGGACTTTTTGCGTACACACAGCAGGGGAACAGCTGACATTACTGAACCCCAGTAACACAGGAGCAAGTGTTCACTGTGCTAACAGCACTTCCGAGCAACAACTGGCGGTGTTGTAGCCCAGGGATGAGAAGACAACAGGGTGGAGGCAGCAGGACTGTTTGCCGTACACACAGCAGGGGAACAGCTGACATTACTGAACCCCAGTAACACAGGAGCAAGTGTTCACTGTGCTAACAGCACTTCCGAGCAACAACTGGCGGTGTTGTAGCCCAGGATGAGACACAACAGGGTGGAGGCAGCAGGACTTTTTGCCGTACACACAGCAGGGGAACAGCTGACATTACTGAACCCCAGTAACACAGGAGCAAGTGTTCACTGTGCTAACAGCACTTCCGAGCAACAACTGGCGGTGTTGTAGCCAGGCATGAGAAGACAACAGGGTGGAGGCAGCAGGACTTTTTGCTTACACACAGCAGGGGAACAGCTGACATTACTGAACCCCAGTAACACAGGAGCAAGTGTTCACTGTGCTAACAGCACTTCCGAGCAACAACTGGCGGTGTTGAGCCCAGGCATGAGAAGACAAAGGGTGGAGGCAGCAGGACTTTTTGCCGTACACACAGCAGGGGAACAGCTGACATTACTGAACCCCAGTAACAAGGAGCAAGTGTTCACTGTGCTAACAGCACTTCCGAGCAACAACTGGCGGTGTTGGAGCCAGGGATGAGAAGACAACAGGGTGGAGGCAGCAGGACTGTTTGCCGTACACACAGCAGGGGAACAGCTGACATTACTGAACCCCAGTAACACAGGAGCAAGTGTTCACTGTGCTAACAGCACTTCGAGCAACAACTGGCGGTGTTGTAGCCAGGGATGAGAAGACAACAGGGTGGAGGCAGCAGGACTTTTTGCTGTTCACACAGCAGGGGAACAGCTGACATTACTGAACCCAATAACACAGGAGCAAGTGTTCACTGTGCTAACAGCACTTCCGAGCAACAACTGGCGGTGTTGTAGCCCAGGGATGAGAAGACAACAGGGTGGAGGCAGCAGGACTGTTTGCCGTACACACAGCAGGGGAACAGCTGACATTACTGAACCCCAGTAACACAGGAGCAAGTGTTCACTGTGCTAACAGCACTTCCGAGCAACAACTGGCGGTGTTGGAGCCCAGGCATGAGAAGACAACAGGGTGGAGGCAGCAGGACTTTTGCCGTACACACAGCAGGGGAACAGCTGACATTACTGAACCCCAGTAACACAGGAGCAAGTGTTCACTGTGCTAACAGCACTTCCGAGCAACAACTGGCGGTGTTGTAGCCAGGGATGAGAAGACAACAGGGTGGAGGCAGCAGGACTGTTTGCCGTACACACAGCAGGGGAACAGCTGACATTACTGAACCCCAGTAAACAGGAGCAAGTGTTCACTGTGCTAACAGCACTTCCGAGCAACAACTGGCGGTGTTGTGAGCCCAGGCATGAGAAGACAACAGGGTGGAGGCAGCAGGACTTTTTGCCGTACACCAGCAGGGGAACAGCTGACATTACTGAACCCCAGTAACACAGGAGCAAGTGTTCACTGTGCTAACAGCACTTCCGAGCAACAACTGGCGGTGTTGTAGCCCAGGGATGAGAAGACAACAGGGTGGAGGCAGCAGGACTGTTTGCCGTACACACAGCAGGGGAACAGCTGACATTACTGAACCCCAGTAACACAGGAGCAAGTGTTCACTGTGCTAACAGCACTTCCGAGCAACAATGGCGGTGTTGGAGCCCAGGATGAGAAGACAATAGGGTGGAGGCAGCAGGACTTTTGCCGTACACACAGCAGGGGAACAGCTGACATTACTGAACCCAGTAACACAGGAGCAAGTGTTCACTGTGCTAACAGCACTTCCGAGCAACAACTGGCGGTGTTGTAGACCAGGATGAGAAGACAACAGGTGGAGGCAGCAGGACTGTTTGCCGTACACACAGCAGGGGAACAGCTGACATTACTGAACCCCATAACACAGGAGCAAGTGTTCACTGTGCTAACAGCACTTCCGAGCAACAACTGGCGGTGTTGGAGCCAGGCATGAGAAGACAACAGGGTGGAGGCAGCAGGACTTTTGCGTACACACAGAGGGGAACAGCTGACATTACTGAACCCCAGTAACACAGGAGCAAGTGTTCACTGTGCTAACAGCACTTCGAGCAACAACTGCGGTTGTAAGCCAGGATGAGAAGACAACAGGGTGGAGGCAGCAGGACTTTTTGCCGTACACACAGCAAGGGAACAGCTGACATTACTGAACCCCAATAACAAGGAGCAAGTGTTCACTGTGCTAACAGCACTTCCGAGCAACAACTGGCGGTGTTGTAGCCCAGGCATGAGAAGACAACAGGGTGGAGGCAGCAGGACTTTTTGCGTACACACAGCAGGGGAACAGCTGACATTACTGAACCCCAGTAACACAGGAGCAAGTGTTCACTGTGCTAAACAGCACTTCCGAGCAACAACTGGCGGTGTTGTAGCCAGGCATGAGAAGACAACAGGGTGGAGGCAGCAGGACTTTTTGCCGTACACACAGCAGGGAACAGCTGACATTACTGAACCCAGTAAACAGGAGCAAGTGTTCACTGTGCTAACAGCACTCCGAGCAACAAACTGGCGGTGTTGTAGCCCAGGATGAGAGACAACAGGGTGGAGGCAGCAGGACTGTTTGCCGTACACACAGCAGGGGAACAGCTGACATTACTGAACCCCAGTAACACAGGAGCAAGTGTTCACTGTGCTAACAGCACTTCGAGCAACAACTGGCGGTGTTGTAGCACAGGGATGAGAAGACAACAGGGTGGAGGCAGCAGGACTTTTTGCTGTCACACAGCAGGGGAACAGCTGACATTACTGAACCCCATAACACAGGAGCAAGTGTTCACTGTGCTAACAGCACTTCCGAGCAACAACTGGCGGTGTTGTAGCCAGGGATGAGAAGACAACAGGGTGGAGGCAGCAGGACTGTTTTGCCGTACACACAGCAGGGGAACAGCTGACATTACTGAACCCCAGTAACACAGGAGCAAGTGTTCACTGTGCTAACAGCACTTCCGAGCAACAACTGGCGGTGTTGGAGCCCAGGCATGAGAAGACAACAGGGTGGAGGCAGCAGGACTTTTTGCCGTACACACAGCAGGGGAACAGCTGACATTACTGAACCCAGTAACACAGGAGCAAGTGTTCACTATGCTAACAGCACTTCCGAGCAACAACTGGCGGTGTTGTAGCCCAGGATGAGAAGACAACAGGGTGGAGGCAGCAGGACTGTTTGCCGTACACACAGCAGGGGAACAGCTGACATTACTGAACCCCAGTAACACAGGAGCAAGTGTTCACTGTGCTAACAGCACTTCCGAGCAACAACTGGCGGAATTGGAGCCCAGGCATGAGAAGACAACAGGGTGGAGGCAGCAGGACTTTTTGCCGTACACACAGCAGGGGAACAGCTGACATTACTGAACCCCAGTAACACAGGAGCAAGTGTTCACTGTGCTAACAGCACTTCCGAGCAACAACTGGCGGTGTTGTAGCTTGCTCAGGAATGACAGCAGGCAGGTATGTGTGCATCTGCACGCACTGTGAGGCGGAGACTCTTGGAGCAAGGCCTGGTCTCAAGGAGGGCAGCAAAGAAGCCACTTCTCTCTAGAAAAAACATCATGGACAGACTGATATTCTGCAAAAGGTACAAGCAGTGGACTGCTGAGGACTGGGGTAAAGTTATTTTCTCTGATGAATCCCCTTTTCGATTGTTTGGGATATCAGGAAAATGCCTCATTCGGAGAAGACAAGGTGAGCGCTACCACCAGTCTTGTCTCATGCCAACTGTTAAGCATCCTGAAACCATTCATTTGTGGGGTTGCTTCTCAGCCAAGGGAATCGGCTCTCTCACAGTCTTGCCTAAAAACACAGCCATGAATAAAGAATAGTACCAGAATGTCCTCCAAGAGCAACTTCTCCCAACCCTCCAAGAGCAGTTTGGTGATCAACAATGCCTTTTCCAGCATGATGGAGCACCTTGCCATAAAGCAAAGGTGATAACTAAATGGCTCAGGGAACAAAACATAGAGATTTTGGGTCCATGGCCTGGAAACTCCCCAGATCTTAATCCCATTGAGAACTTCTGGTCAATCATCAAGAGACGGGTGGACAAACAAAAACCTAAAAATTCTGACAAAATGAAAGCATTGATTGTGCAAGAATGGACTGCTATCAGTCAGGATTTGGTCCAGAAGTTGATTGTGAGCATGCAAGGGAGAATTGTAGAGGTCCTGAAGAAGAAGGGCCAACACTGCAAATATTGACTTGCTGCATTAACTCATTCTAACTGTCAATATAAGCTTTTGTTACTCATATGTTTGCAATTATTATATTTCTGTCTGTGATAAAAACATCTGTCAAACACACATAAAAACCAGAGGGCAGCAGATCATGTGAAAATATAATATTTGTGTCATTCTCAAAACTTTTGGCCATGACTGTAATACACATTGTCTGTCCATACACAGTCTTGCTGGTGAGTTTATGGCTTGTGTTTGTACTGTATAAACAATGAGACAGAAATTGACTTTTACACAACTTTAGACTTAGGGCCCCGTCTCACATAGCGACACACGAGCGATCCCGACAACGATCAGGATCGCTGGTGTGTCGCTACATGATCGCTGCTGCCAAACAGGCAGCTCAGGTAGCGATCAGGACAGCGACACTGCGGGTAACGTCGCCTAGTTACCCGCAGTGTACATTGGATACCAGCCCGCTGATGCAGGGAGCTGGTAACCAAGGTACACATCGGGTTTCCAGGCACTGGGCTGTGCCTGGAAACACGATGTGTTCCTTGGTTACCAGCTCCCCTGCAGCAGCGCGCTGATATCCAACGTACACATCCGGTTTCCAGGCACAGCCCCGCGCCTAGAAACCCGAAGTGTACCTTGGTTACCAGCTGATCGCTGGTCTCCTGCCTGCCACACGCAGTGATGCGTGCTGGCCAGCGGGAGACCAGCGATCAAAAAAAAGTCCAGGCATTTCTGACACGACCAGCGATTCACAGCAGGGGCCTGATCGCTGGTACGTGTCAGACATAGCGAGATGGTGCTAAGATGGCTGTTTAGTAGCGATCTCGCTATGTGAGACGGGGCCTTTGCTTTACTAAACAGTCAGTTTGGTCATGTTCACACTTTCAGCATTTGGTCGGTATTTTACCTCAGTATTTGTAAGCCAAAACCCGGAGTGGAACAATCAGAGGCAAAGTATAATAGAAACATGTCACCACTTCTGTATTTATCACCCACTCTTGATTTTGGCTTACAGATACTGATGTAAAATACTGAATGTGTGAATTTGGCCTGAACATCTGTGTATCCTTAGTGGTACTAACACTGCCGGGAGATTGGCAATACCGCTAACAGCTGATAGAGCGGCAACCCGGCAGCGGGCGACCAATCACATCAGCTGCTAGCGGTATTCAAATCTGGTGCCAATACCGCTAGCAGCTGATTGGTCACCAGCCTTGGCGGGGGATTCAAATCCCCCTCCCCGCCATCTGAGCTAATGAGCGGTGCCGTGCGGGATTTGAATCCCCCGCCAAAGCCGCGCAGCCAGGCTTTGGCGGGGGATTTGAGGTTATGTGCACACGTTGTAGATTTGACTGCTGAATTTTCTGCACAAAAACAGGTCCTCTTGGCAGAAAACGCAGGTGCTTTCTTGATGAGGATTTGTATGCGTTTTTGTAAGCTAAATAAAGATATGTTATTTAACAAAAAAAAGGTTTGTGATGTCATTTCTTGTCCAACCTCCTCTTTTACATTTTGTCCAACCCATACTCCATTACACACACAGATAGATAATAGATAGATAGATAACAGATTTAGATAGATGATAAGATAATAGATAGATAGATAGATATAGATAGATAGATAGATAGATAGATAGATAAATAGATGATAGATAGATAGATAGATAGATAGATAGTTAATAGATTAACAGATAGAAAATAGATTAATAGATAGATAGATAGATAGATAGATAGATAAATAGATAGATGATAGATAGATAGATAGATAGATAGATAATAGATAAATAGATATTAGATAGATAGATAAGATAGATAGATAGATGATAGATAGATAGATAGATAGATAGATAGATAGATAGAATGGTACATAAATAGGTAAAGCCACACACACAAAATCTTCACACAATAGTGTTAATTTTTAAAAAACTGGGGAAAAAAAAGCGTGGACTCCCGCGCAATTTTCTGTGCCAGAGGGAGAAAGCCGACGGCTCTGGCAAATATTTCTAGCCTGGGAAGGGGTTAATACCCATGGAGCTTCCCAGGCTATGAATATCAGCCCGCAGCGAGCCTTTACTGGCTATAAAAATAGGGGGACCCCCCAAAAAATGACGTGGGGTCCCCAAATAATTTATAGCCAGAAAGGCTACGCAGACAGCTGCTGACTGATAGTCATAGCCTAGGAAGGGGCCATGGATATTGGCGCACCCCCCTGGCTAAAAATACCAGCACCCAGCCGCCCCAGAATTAGCGCATCTGTACAATGCACCAATTCCGGCACTTAGCCCCTCTCTTCCCACTCCCATGTAGCGGTGGGATATGGGGTAATAAGGGGTTAATGTCACCTTGCTATTATAAGGTGACATTAAGCCCGGTTAATAATGAAGAGGCGTCAATAAGACGCCTCTTCATTATTAATCTTATATTAATAAAGGGTTAAAAAAAGCCACACACATAAGAATAAAGTATTTTAATGAAATAAAACACAACACGGTTTTCATATTTTTATTACACGCCCAGATCCAAGCGATGCCGTCAATCTCCTGTAATAAAAAGTAAAAAAATAAAACAACCGTATACTCCCTGTCTGACTCAGTCCAATTAATAACGAATGTCCCATGATGATTTCCCCTATTGAACAGTGACATCAGGTGTCTCTTTTGAATCCGTGCCTCATATTTGAATCCAGCGCTGCTCAAAGCCGCGCGGCATCGCTCATTGGCTGAGCTGCCGCCGGCTCATCCAATGAGTGGCTCGGGATTCAAATCCCCCGCCAAAGCCACACGGCACCGCTCAGCCAATGGCGGGGGATTCAAATCCCCCGCCTCTCATTGGCTGAGCCAGCGGACGGCGCAGCCAATGAGCAGTGCAGCGCGGCTTTGAATCTCCCACCGCTCAAAGCCGCGCGGCACCGCTCATTGGCTGAGCTGCCGCTGGCTCAGCCAATGAGCGGCTCAGGATTCAAATGCCCCGCCAAATCCATGCGGCACCGCTCAGCCAATGGCAGGGGATTTGCATCCCGCACCTCTCATTTGCTGAGCCGGCGGGCGGCGCAGCCAATGAGCGGTGCCGCAAGGCTTTGGCAGGGGATTTGAATCCCTCGCCGTTCATTGGCTGAGCCGCCCGCCAGCTCAGCCAATGAGCGGTGCTGCGCAGCTTTGGCCGGGATTTGAATCCCGCGTGGATTTGGCTGAAATGCTGCCAGCTCAGCCCTCTCTTTTGAATCCGTGCCTCTCATTTGAATCCCTCGCCGCTCAAAGCCGCGCAGCAACGCTCATTGGCTGAGATGCCGCCAGCTCAGCCCTCTCTTTTGAATTTGTGCCTTTCATCTGAATGCCTCGCCACTCAAAGCCGCGCGGCACCGCTCTTTGGCTGAGCTGCCGCCGGCTCAGCCAATGAGCAGCGCAGGATTCAAATCCCCCGCCAAAGCCACGCGGCACCGCTCAGCCAATGAGCAGTGCCACGCGGCTTTGGCGGGGGATATGAATCCCGGCCACCATATCGGAATACCCATAACTTGGGTGTTCCAATATGGTGGTCAGAGTAGTTCCGGCTGCGGTGCATTGTGGAAGCGACACAAGCGCCGGAAGTTGTGACAGAGTTTATTGGTAATTATATATTAGATAGCATAGGAGGTAAACCAGGTCTTATCAAATTCAGATTATACACCTTTTTTTAAACTAAAACATATTTTTATAATTTGTGAGCTTTTGGACACGCAAAATATTCCAGGTATAGTGAATTCTTTGACCTTTAAAATGTAATGATCTCAATAGTTCATTGTAATAAAATTCCATTTACAGCCAATGTCAAGAGCTCACCTGTTGTTAGGGCTCACCTGGTGAAGTGGATCCACTAAGCCACAAATCAAGATTTACAAGCAGACTAAGGCCGGCGTCACACTACCGTAGAATACGGGCGAGTGTTAGGCAAGAAAACATTGCATAGCACTCAGCTCAGTGGTAATCTATGGGGCAGGTCACATCAGCGTTTATTTTCTCAGGCGTATTTGACGTGCGTGTAAAATCACAGCATGCTGCGACTGTATGCGTATATTGTCCGAGACTATGCAATGCGAGCCTATGGGTGCAAGAACAAAATTGTACAGCACTCGGACCATGCGAGTGCTGTCCGATTTTTACTCACCGATGTCCTTTGAAAAGCCAGCAATTCATGTGTCACGTACAGTAAAATCACACTGAGAGGTTAGAATAGAATAGATAGAATAGATATATACACATAGAATGCACAGATATATAGATGTCAGTGACACACCATACATATATATGTATTTATATTACAAAGATACATAGATATAAGAAATGCCGGCAATTCATCTGCCGTGTTCTGTAAAATCACTGCAGGAGCCAACAGGATAGAAGAGTCGGATTTCATACAGTAAATGCAAATCTAATAGGTAGATGTATAGATGTCTGTGACAAATACAGTTAGTACAGTGTGTGTGCAGCTTACTGTACATGTATTTAATTAATAAAAGATTATTTTTAGGAAAAAAATGGCATGGGCTCACGAGCAATTTTCGTAACCAGCGGAGGTAAAGCTGACAGCTGGGGACCGATGTTTATAGTCTGGGAAGGGGGTAATACCCATGAAGCTTCCCAGGCTATTAAAATCAGCTCACAGCTGTATAATTATTAAAATGGGAGACCCTTAAAAAAATGACTTAGGGTCCCCCTATAATTAATAACCAGCAAAGGCTATGCAGACAGCTACAGGCTGATAGGAAGGGGCCATGCATACTGCCCCCCTGGCTAAAAAAATTCAGCTCTCAGCCACCCCAGAAAAGGCCCATCTCTAAGATGCGTCATTTCTGGCACTTAGCCTCGCTCTTGCGGGCTGTGAACTCACAGGACCTGTCTGATGGCACCATGAGCAGGAGAACTTTCTCACGCTCACGGTGCCCTCGGACAGGGAATAGCAGTCACAGGATAGCCTCCAGATCATGGCTCTATCATGAGGGACACAGATTTGACATTCTATAAGATGCCAACTTTAAGGGACCACGGCCCTGGATGAAAGAATACAGATTTGCTTCATTGACAATCATTGATCCCATGGATATGTTTGGGGAAGTTAAGATTTGCGCCCACTGATCACCTGAGGACCATGGATACATTTGGGAAAGCCAGTATTGGGATCTAACAGTCATCTGGCTCCATGGAGATGTTCGGAGAAGCCATGTTGTGACCCTCTGGTCACCTGGCCTTGTACCTCAATGGACTGTCAGCTTCTTACCTGCTCTCTGTGCATGCCACAGTTGGGGTAATCTGCTCTGGAAGCTCTGAAGTCACAGCTGCTCTTATCCCAGCGAGTAAGCAAAAGGGTGAGATTCTGTAATTTGCACCATCTTGAGGTATTTGCTGGAACTGCTCTATATGTTATTGTTTGTTGGTGGTTCAATAAACAATTGCCGCACTGTTTTACCCTCACCCTGTGTTGTCTGAGTAGTACTACACTCACGGTAAAAGGAGAGCGAGCGTTTAATGGGATAAGCCCTGGTCCATGCGATGTCGGGCTAGCGAAATAGACCCCCGTGTCTCCACTTGAGCCTTACTGCGATCTTTGGGAGGCACAATAAACAAATCAACAGCAAGTCAAAAATTGGTCATATTTATTTTTTACGTCATTCCTTTATTCTTCGAGTGGAATCGATTACAGTGATATTAGCTTTATAATCCCATGTAAAGCACCATGGAATAAATGGCACAATAATAAATAATAATAACAACAGTTTTTTATGTTCTGTCAACAGAGTCATGTGAGGACTTGTTTTTTGTGTGGAATGAATTGACGTTTTTATTGGTACCATTTTCAGGCACATCATTATTTATTGGTATAATATTTTTTCCATTTTTGCTTTATTTATTTTGTGATTTTTTTTGTATTTTTCTTTTTTTTTTCATTTTACTTTTTTATTTAGTCACACTTTAACTTTTATCACTTTGGTAACTGGTATGATGCATTACAATGCAGCAGACCTGCAATATATTATAGCTGTCAGTGCTGCACTGACAGAAGCCTCTTAGACCATGCTGCTGGCATGATCTAAGCGGTCCACCTTTTGCTGGCCGACCCGGAGGTTGTCATGATGACCTCGAGTTGCCATAGTAGCGATCGGGCTGATGTGATGACCTTGCGGAGGCGCCGATCTGAAGGGAGGGGGAGGGGTCTCCACAGCCTTTTAAATACTGTGATCTCTATTTATCACAGCATTTAGGTGGTTAATAAGAGAAGTTAACAAGGCCTCGTGCTGGAGTCGGGACAAACGAATAACTGCCAGAGAGATAAAATATTTGGACCATAGCACTGATGTTAACAGTTTTTTAAACCTTCCTACCATCAAATAATTTTCACGCATGCTGACTCTGCCTCCAATGCCCAACAGCAGTTGTAATTACTACTACACCATTGACTTCAATACTAAAAACAAAATCCTAAAGCTAGATGGCAACTGGATTTCCCAGTTCCTGGGACAACAAAGGAGGCTGTGAACTCTGGTTAGTTTAGTTCACGATCTCCAGGTGTCCCAGCAGCTGGGAACTCCAGTAACTTTAACGTCTCCTGGCTGTATGCACATGTTGCGTTGTTACCGCGTTTTTTTGGCAGTTTTTAACCTAAGTTTTTGTACACCAATGAATGCTACTTAAAACTAATAGAAAAAAAAAGGAAAAAGGCTTAGTTAAAGAGATAGATGCAGAGAGAGAGAGAGAAAACTATCCGTCAGCTTTCTAGGAATAAATAAAAAAAAAGGCGTGGGGTCCCCCTTATTTTTAATAACCAGTGAAGGTAAAGCAGATCGATATCAGGCTGGAAAGGTCTACGGTTATTTTCTCCTTCCCAGCCTAAAAATACCAGCCCTTAGCCTCTCCATAACTAGCACTTCACATTAGATACTCCAGATCTGATGCCCTGTCTCAGCTCTTCTCAATTGCCCTGGTGCAGTGGCAATCAGGTAATTGGATCAGAGGTTGATGTCAGCAGCTGGCACCGAAACCAAGCCCTAAAGTTAGTAATGGAGAGGTGTCAGACACCCCCATTACTAACCCTGTAAGTAAAAATGAATAAACACACACAAATATGCGTCCTTTATTTTAACAAAAAATAAATCAAACACTCTCTTTCACTAATCTATTTCCCCAAAAAGATCCCACGCCGGTCCACCATATTCTAATGGATCCGCCGTAATGCACATCGATGTCCCCCATTAGCCCCGTCCAATATTCCAGCATATGGAACCAGCGAAGGTAAAGCAGACAGCTGCAGATCGATATCAGGCTGGAAAGGTCTACGGTTATTTTCTCCTTCCCAGCCTAAAAATACCAGCCCTTAGCCACTCCATAACTAGCACTTCACATTAGATACTCCAGATCTGATGCCCTGTCTCAGCTCTTCTCAATTGCCCTGGTGCAGTGGAAATCAGGTAATTGGATCAGAGGTTGATGTCAGCAGCTGGCACCGAAACCAAGCCCTAAAGTTAGTAATGGAGAGGTGTCAGACACCCCCATTACTAACCCTGTAAGTAAAAATGAATAAACACACACAAATATGCGTCCTTTATTTTAACAAAAAATAAATAAAACAGTCTCTTTCACTAATCTATTTCCCCAAAAAGATCCCACGCCGGTCCACCATATTCTAATGGATCCGCTGTAATGCACATCGATGTCCCCCATTAGCCCCGTCCAATATTCCAGCATAACGGACTTCATAGGCTGTCACACCAGCACACACTGCAGGATCTCGCAGCACTCCGCGATAATGGCAATGTCTATGACTGGCAGTGACATCAGTAAGGTTACCATCGGTCATACACACTCTCTCCCACTCTGTCAAACAATTTCTGTGGCTCGTCACAGCGGCCAGCTCTCGCTACTCTCAGCAGGAGAGCTGGCAGCGGCTGCTACAGCATTGGAACTTTGGAGTGGAGATCGTGGTGCCGTGGACTATGTCAGACATGCGCGGGACCTTTACTTTAGAATAAATTGCTAAATGAGGGGTATTATTGGAAAAAGTTTTTTTTTTAAATAAAGGACTTTGTGTGTGCCTATTTTTAAATAACCCCTCTGCTAATTAAGCAGAAATAAATTTTTAATGACTATTCACTTTTTCCCCTGCTCATCTCTTAGCGCAGAGAGATGGGCAGGAGAAGCAGTGAATATTCATTTTATCCTCTAATTTCAGTGGTCAGTGGGCTGAGCATCGGGTCTCTGGTTCTTTAACCTAATGACGCAATATGGCAGGCCAATCACAGTAATGCCAGTAGCCAACAATAACACGCATTGCCGAGCACGCTTGGTCATCACTATTAATGAGGCATATGGAGTTCAAAGTATGAAACTTGGTACGTAATTTGGGTTTCTTTCAAGCAGTGTTTTTGGCTTTTCAATCAGGCACAATAGTTTTGTAGATTATAGGGTCACTACATCTTTCTCTTTATGCCTGAAAATTGGCTTAAAGCACTTTGAATTGCTGCAAATTTTTAGAGCATCTCAGAATTACACAATTTTTTTTTCAACTTTTAGAATTTTCATGCAAGTTTTGGGCAGCCTCACCAAAATATCATAGCTGGGAGAAGATGGGGCAGGACATGGCAATGCTACACCCGCCTTTCAAATTCATCAATAATTGCAGTGTTTTTAAACCAGAAGTGTTAATTCAGTCCCAGACTGAAGTAATATATCTACTGAGGTGCACAGAAGCACACAACACTTATAAGATTTACCAAATTAATTAAGTAGCGTGCATCTCTTAATGAAGTCAGAGCATCCTATTGCTGCATGACCCTCTTTAAGACTAGTCTATGTGTTTTCAATTGATAGATGTTCTGCCAGACACCTTTTGTGGTAGCTTGTTGAAATGATTTCCCCTTACTGTCTGTACACTGCCATACCATATACATTACATGGTTGGTCGTTTCCACCTTTATTGGTATCTTTGTCTGACATTCATCTATATTGCCTGATGACTAGCAAGAGGTCTTCCAAAATTTTGAAATTAATAACCTACCCATACATCAGTTTCTCAGATCAATGGGCATCTCGCTCTAAACACTCCCACCATATTTTTTTATATTGACCTCTTATTTGAGAAAACCACCTCAAAGTTATTTTTTGAAATTGCAAGAATTGTAATACTATCCACAGCTGTCACGCAATATATTGCTCTATACTAGAAAAGTGTTCCAAATCCAAAACATTGCAACTCCTATGATCAGTGGAGGTCCTAGGATTTGGACTTCCACTGATCTGATATTAATAAAGCATTGTAAAACTCTATGATAAGATTTACGCAATACAGTTTAATTTAGATCATGATGCAACTTTATTTATCTAACATCAAAATTGGATCCTTAAAAGAGAACATGAACAAAGGAAAGCTAATACTTCTGTTTTATTTAATCCACTTCTGGTTTGACTGAAAAAGAAAGAACTTAAAATCTACATCAGTTAGAGGTAAAGTCAACTCTAGAATTTTATAAACAGCAAAATTGATGTTGAATATTTTTAAAAACAGGAATCTGGGGAGGAAGTAGCCAAGTTTACCAGGTCTTTATTTAGCGCAGAGTATGTTTTCTTCCTATCAGGAAACTTACATCAAACATATGTTATCTGGACAGATCTTGAAAATAGTAATAATGATCCAAAAAATAAGTTGAGCAGCTGCAAGTTTGCTGTACTCATTCACTCCACTCTTATGTGGAGATCCCTTTCACCCTGTCACCTAATGAAAACATGACAACTGCCCAATGCATTTCTGAGAAAAGCCAAAAGTCCCAAGCTATTATTCTGCTGTATTAGATATAGTAAGGTTTCCCAGCTCAAGCAGAAGCTTGAATAACACCCAAGCATGCTTGGATAACACCTGAGTATGCTCTTATAAGACATAATCCGAGCATGTTCGCTCATCACTATTAATAAAACAACTTTCATTAAAAAGTCTTCGGTGTCACTCAAATTAGTTGATGCAATAATGAATACACCCAACATCAAAACCATTATATCTAGTAATTTGTACGACCTCCGTGATTTTTAAGGACAGCAGGGCCGGCTCCAGGTTTTTATGGGCCCCGGGCGAAAGAGTCTCAGTGGGCCCCCTTAACACAAACCACGATTCATGATGCACAGATACTGCAGAGAAATATGGGTATAGCACAACACCAAACACTTCTCTTCTTCCATTACATAACTGATACCTATTGTAAATTGTACAATAGCTCAAAAACCTCCAAAACCTCACAGCGCACAGTACAGACTGGACAGTACAGTCTTCCATACAATATTATGGCACCACATAGTCTCCCCCTCATCACCCATATAATACCCCATGCAGGATGTCACCCCGCCATCCCCCATGTAATGCTCCATACAGAATACTGGACCCAATATAATGCTCCATACAGAATACTGGACCACATATATGCTCCATACAAAATATGGAGCTCTCCTCTACACTGTGCTGCGTTCTGCACTGTTACGGCTCAGGAAAGGGCGCTGTGGAAAGACTCCCCATTATCATCATCATTGTCTCCCCATCATCATCATTGCCTGCCCATTATCATCATCATTGTCTCCCTATCATCATCATCATTGCCTCCCCATCATCATCATCATTTCCTCCCCATCATCATCATTGCCTCCCCATTATCATTGCCTCCCCATCATCATCATCGCCTCCCCATTAATATCATCATCATCATTGCCTTCCCATTATCATTGCCTCCCCATCATCATCATCATTGCCGCCCCATTAATATCATCATCATCATTGCCTTCCCATTATCATTGCCTCCCCATCATGATCATTATCATTGCCACCCCATTAATATCATCATCATCATTGCCTCCCCATTAATATCATCATCATCATTGCCTTCCCATTATCATTGCCTCCCCATCATCATCATCATCATCGCCTCCCCATTATTATTGCCTCCTCACCACCATCACTGCCTCTCCTCACCACCATCACACATACAGCACCGCAGGCAGCACTCTCTCACATACACACACGCAGACACACACACACACCTCACCTGTCCGGCGTCCGCGCCCTCTCTGCCACAGCCGGCCGCTGAATGATGACGTCATTCAGCGGCGCTGCTGTGAGAGAGGAATCGCCGGCGCAGGCGCCCCCTGGAGCCCAGAGCTGCGGCAGCGGAGGCACGGGGAGAGGTAAGTATTGCTCCGGCTGCTGCCGGGGCCCTGAGAAAGTGGGGGGGCCCACTGGCGGCGCTGACACCGCTAACGGGCGCCGGGGTGCCTGATGGTGAGTGGGCCCCCCCCGCCTACTCAGGGCCCCGGCACTTGCCCGGGTATGCCGGGTGCTGACACCGGCCCTGAAGGACAGCACCAAGTTTTCCTACAAAAGGATACTGCCACAATTATATTTTACTGTAGGCACCATGCAGTTTTCTTTGTACTCACATTTGCGATATCTTACAGTTTTTAAGTCATCTGTTCCAAATCATTTACCTTGGTCTCATCACTGCAGAGTATAGAATCCCAGTAGTCTTTATAATTGTCAGCATAAACCCTGGCAAATTGATTTTTTTTGTGCATGGGCACTAAGAGAGGCTTTCTTTAAGAACAAAACCTGTACATGCCATCCCTCTGCAGTGTACGCTGTATTGTGTCAAACTCACGGGTTACACTCATCAGATTTGGCTTTCTACTCCTGTAGCTAACTGCAGTGAACATTCATGTCAATTTTCTTCAACCCCTCTCATCAGAACATGCCACTGTTTAGTTGTTAACTTCTGTGATCAGCCTAGATGTCTCTGTGAAATGGTTGCAGTTCAATCTTTTTGTATGACTTTTGCAACAGTATTGTGGCCCATAACTAAAGCTTTGTTGATATTCTTGCAGCCTTCATAATTTTTGTGCAAAGAAAATTTTTTCCTCAGGCCTTGTGACATTTCTCACCTTATGGGTCCATTGCTGACAGCATGAAATGGGAAGGGTTTTATTTGTTAAGCAATGCCCTTTTGCAACGGGGGCCAGGGCGGTAGTCGTAGCTAACGGTGGCAGTTCTGGCACACCCTGGCTCCCCGCCACATTAACACTTTGCAGTCCACTCACTTGTAGGTCGGGGTCCACATGGCCAGGGGTACTTTTCTTTCAGCATCACACAATGATAGTCAGAGTCCAGATTCATTTTCAGCAAAACAATTTTACTCAGCTTGTCCAGTTTAGTCACAGAAGCAGCACAAGATTCCTCGCAGAATATAATCATTCCGTTCCCTGTACTGTCCCTCAATCCTCCAGGAATATCCCATTTTCATACCGTGTCCGCCGGTACTGCAGCTTCCTGACTGGTCAGACTAACCCGCTTCAGGAATTTCCCGCCCACTTCCCTCTCCAAAGGTGAAGTTGAAAGATGGCGCTTCAAATCCTTTCCAGGCCATGGGCCTCGGACGTTAAGGGTTGTTCCCACAAAGTTAGCTGCTACCAATCTTATGCTGCCCTGATATTCCTCCACGACCTTGTGACTGTCAGCTCTTAGGCCCTGGACTGCTGGGCTCCTTGGCTTAAATGTTCACCAGACATGACTGCACTGTCTTGGCTCCCAGCTCTCACTGACTAACTCCAGAAACCTCCCTCAACTACTCTTCCTTAAGCCCTCCTAACTTGCCTAATCCTATTGGTCCAACTAATTCCCTATTCTATGCTACTGTGCTCCCCCTACTGGTCTAAGTCCTACACTGTCCCTATATCTTCACAACACATAAACATAGGTACAATGCAATACACATTATAAGACATATGGGATGTACCCGCTTTACCAGGAATGTGGGCAAGGAGCGCTGGGCATAAATGGACCCCCGTGCACCCATTACACTTTCATAGTCAACTATCTGCTGGACACCTATTAAATGAATAATTAGACTTACATGTGGTTGAATTCTTGTTAATTAGAATTTTGTAGTCTAAACTTTAGCTTTTTTCCTAAGAATTTCATTAGGTTGAACAACATATTTTACAGAGATGTGCTTTAGGTAGGAATTATACTGTACATTTGGGGTGGTAGGAGCCATCATACTGCACATAGGGGGCTGGGATGTCACCATCCTGCATATAAGTGGCTGTAGGGGCCCAATACTGTATATTGGGAGCTGCAAAGGCCATTATATTACATATATGGGACTGTGGGAGCATCATCCTGCATAGAGGAAACTGGTGGTGAACATCACACTGGTTATAGGGAACTCTGGGGGCATCACACTGTATAGGGGACTGTGGAAAAATCATACTATATATAGGAATCTGTACGGTAATCACACTGTAAAGGGCTGTGGGGCCACCAAAATGTATATAGGGAGGTGTGGGATCATCTTTCTTATATAGGGAGCTGTGGATCATACTGTGTGTATGTGGGGCTATGGGGGACATAATACTGTATAAAGGGAACTGTGAAGACCATCATACTGTATTTAGGGATCTGTGGGGCATCATACTACATATAGGGAGGGGGTTGTAGGGCAACTATATTGTATAAAGGGAGCTGTGGGGCATCTGAATGAATAAATATATATATATATTGTAAGCTTTTCAGGGGATATAGCTCTGGGATCGCCGTCCGGGTAGACGGAGTGGCACAGAAACAGTTCATTCAGACAGCAGTTCTGGTGAAAACTGGCCGCAACCAGCTTTATTAAAGTCCACAGCAAACAGATAAAAACAAATCATAAACATAAGACCTGGGCTTGTCCAGCCACTTACTACACTTAGATAGATTTCCCTATCTATCCGGGTCCCGACTCTAACAGCCTGGCCAAAACAACACATATGTTCAGCATTTACCAGCATGGAGTTTCACAGAGTCTCCTCCTTGTGTCTGAAGGCACCTTCAACGTCCAGACTTGAGAGAGCTCCCCTCCTATTCAGCAGCTGTCCGCATGGATTCTCACAGAGACTACTCCTGGTCCGGGGTACATCGAGCACCCAGACTGAGACAGCTCATATTCCTGGAGACTCCTTCCTGTGCCTGGACTCCTTGTCCAGACTAAGCGAGCTCTCTGTCTGTGTTCGCAGACACCTACTTCTGGTCTCCTAATTAACAGCTGAGTGGTTTCAGGCCTGAGCTGCAAGTGTGTACTGAATGTAAGGTGTAGTGACCTTTCTCTACCACTAGGTCTACAAAGCCACACATTTCCCCCATACCAGTCAGCAAAGTATCTAGGTGAAATGTACACCCCATTCAACACATATCCCTTCACTGTCTCACATATCCCCCCCTCTTCTCCAGACCGGAGGGCTGGTCATCCAGACCGAAGGGCTGGTCAACAGTCCTAAACAGACAGTGAACTCTGGACCAGTCATGGCCCTCATCAGCTTCATCTTCACTATTGTCATCTGTATCTTCACCTGAGCCATAGCCAACATCATCTTTCTCTTCATCTGAAGCATCCGCACTACCCTGTACCCTCCCAGGCCTATGCTCTCTGCGGGCCTCGGGTATCCTGCACGGTTTCATCTTGACCTTAGGGCCGGGCTCAGTTTCGGTATAGTGCCTCCTCAGAGAAGTACGACCGGGCACGTCAGAACACCTCTGCTGATTCTTCCTCAAAAATCCTCGTACCTCCTGTTCTTGGTGCACTGACCATGTGTCACCAACTATCACAGGAGGTATAGGGGGTTTTTCACTTTTCTCTAGTTCCCCTTGAACCTTCTTTACTTCATTGAGCTTCTCCAGAAGATGCTCATGGCTCTCATCACGCTCCTTCATCACAGTTTGGAGTTTTTTCTGAGAAGTAATCAATTCATCTTGTACCTGTTGGACGTCCTTTATGTCTTCGGCCCCTTCTTCAGGCTCTTCTGGTAGGACATGCTCAGAAGCCCTACCGTCAGTCTTACATTCTACTTCTTCAGTCACATCATTATGGTCTCCAATATCTCCATTTATTCCAGCTTTCAAGTTCTCCTTGATAGCTGCCTCTGTATACTCAGAATTCGCCGGTGTAAGGTTCTATGTATATATTCCTGAAACTCAGTTTGTTCGTCAGCCATTTTACTTTCTGTCTTGCTGCAGCTATCTTGCCCTCAGTCAAAATGGAGTTTCCAGCTTGCATGTTCCCGCCCTGATTCTCTCCTTTGCTTCTTAAGCAGCCACAGCTGAGCAATCAGTGCTTCAGAATCTAGCCTGCAGTGAACCTGTGACTTGACTCCTGTAAGCCTTGGACCTTGTACTCCAGCTATTCCTACTGAGGAACTCTGAAGCACTTGTGGACTCTGAACCCTGCTCTTTGAAAGACCCACGTTTGCATGGACTTACGGTAACAGAGAAGAAGATCCTGAATCTGTATTGGAGAGTGATTGCTGAGCTTGGATTACTCTGGCCTGCTGTGTCTCCTGTTTCTGTGTCTGCAAACTGTGTGACTATTTCTGCCAACTTGTATGAAGTAATACAGGACTTTTCTATATCAAACCTGTGACTCCTGTGTTTTCATCGCACCCAAGCACAAGACGCTATATGAACTGTACTACATACATTACAAGATTCTGAAGCCAAAACGTTAGTGTCTGCTGGGTCTGGAAGGCTGTGTCTGCTGTACTGTGGATATCAGACGTCCGGTTGTACTTTCTGTGATGACAGTGGTTGTGACTTCTCACAACCATTCCACGTGAGCAATTCCCTTAAGTTTTTTCTTTTTGCAGTGTTACCACAGGTAAACACTATTGTTTTTTTTTTTTCCTTTCTTTTCTCTTTTTTGTCTGCTGTAACTCTGGATATCAGATGTCTGGTTGAAACTTTCTGTGATGATAGTGGTTGTGACTTCTCACAACCATTCCAGGTGAGCAGTTCCCTTAATTTTTTTTTCTCTCTGCAGTGTTGCCACAGGTGAACACTATTGTTTTTTTTTCTCTCTCTCTTCTTCCAGTAATCCTGTCTTAAAAGATCTGGAAAATGGAGGCCCGCATAAAGGAACTTTGCGGAGTGACTGATAATATCCTTGCAGATTTGCAGAATATAAAGACCCGTTTTACAAATCTACAGGACCTCAATAATCACAATTTGCAAGTGGTTGGACAGACTACCCAGAATTTGCGAGCCAGGATTGAGGTTCTAGAGGGGCGAGTCCAGGCTCCTGCCGTAGCCCCGAGTGCTGGATTCCCAAGTTGCCCCCTTTTCGTTTTGGCGGTGAACGTGAGAAATTCAGGGGATTTATTAATCAATGCAATCTTTTTTTTTCTGCACATGCTTCACAATTTCCCACTGAACGATCTAAGGTGCTTACTATAATTATGTTGCTTACCAACAAGGCTTTAATGTGGGCAAACCCTCTGATTGAGACTGAGGATGATTGTTTGAATCACCTTGATGATTTTATTTCAGCCATGGGACAGGTGTTTGATGACCCCAATCGAGGTGCAACAGCTGAAGCAGCCATGTTAGCTTTGCGCCAAGGTAAGCACTCGGTAGCTGAATATGCCTTGGATTTCAGGAGATGGGCCCTTGATACCACCTGGGACAGTTCCGCCAAAAAATCTATTTTTCGAAAGGGGTTATCTCCACTGATTAAGGATGAACTTGCTCGTGCCGACCCTCCCACTGCGTTAGGTGACTTTATTAACTACTGCATCCGTATTGATACTCGTCTGACTGAACGCAGGCAAGAGAGATGGTTCGAAAGCAATCGTACTAACCTTTTCCTACCTTCCTCTCCAGCTAAGGAACCTTTGAGTAGGATTACACGGGAACCTGAACCTGAACCCATGCAGGTAGACTCTTTACAACGACGGGTTAGTGATGCACGCAAGGAACATCGTTTTAAGGAGAATCTATGTTTCTATTGTGGTAAGTCAGGGCACTTCATTATAAACTGCCCCAGCCGTTCTCGTAAGACTACTGCAGCACTCATTCATTGTGAGTGTTGCGAGAGGGGATCTGTCAGGTCCGAGCCTCAGGCTCCAGAGAGATCTGCAGCAACAGATCTTGATTTCTCGGACTTAAACTCCGTTACCTCTGAGGACGTTGACTGTGTAAACGCTGCCATTTTTCAAGTTTCCTCAGCGGTGTCCCAGCTGAGTTGTAAGAAAAACAATTCTCATTGCTTTCTTTCCATCAAACTCTGGGTTGACTCAGCTTGGGTGTCTAGCTCTGCTATGATCGACTCAGGGGCAAGTGGAAATTTTATGGATGTCTCCTTTGCTCTGAAACAGGGAATACGTTCAGTGAAGAAGGCTACTCCAGTACAGATGGAAACTGTGGATGGCTCCCTGCTGACCTCTGGACCAGTGGATCAGGAAACAGAGCCTTTGAGGGTTCTTATGGGTAAAGATCATCAAGAGAAACTGTCCTTTATGCTTATCTCTTCTCCCCACTTTCCCATTATTCTAGGGCTACCATGGCTGCAGGCTCAGAATCCTACCATTAACTGGGAGACCAAGGAATTACACTTTCCAGAGAAACAGATGAGTCCAAAAGTTTCAGCTTGCTCTGTTCCTAAAGGAATCATGTCAGTCCCTGAACTACCAGCTGTATACCAGGACTATGTGGATTTATGTGACAAGAAGAACGCTGACCAGCTTCCTCCTCACCGTCCATATGATTGTCCAATTGAATTATTGCCTGGAGCAGAGATACCTTTTGGTAAGATCTACCCCCTGGCGGGGCCCGAGCTAAAGGCTTTAAAGGATTACATAGATGAAAATCTAGCCAAGGCTTCATACGCCCCTCTTCATCTCCTGCAGGTGCACCCATCTTCTTTGTAAAGAAGAAAGATGGATCTCTGAGACCATGCGTAGACTATAGGGAACTCAATAAGGTTACTATTAGAAACCGTTATCCATTGCCTTTAATCCCTGAGTTATTGGAGAGAGTGCGACATGCCAAAATTTTTTCTAAACTAGATCTTCGTGGGGCCTATAACTTAGTCCGTATTAGACCTGGGGATGAATGGAAGACTGCATTCAGGTCACGCTATGGACACTTTGAATATCTAGTTATGCCTTTTGGTCTGAGTACCGCCCCAGCCACTTTCCAACACTTGGTGAATGACATCTTCAGGGATCTCCTAGATACATTCGTGGTAATTTATTTGGATGATATTCTAATTTTTTCTAACTCCACAGAGGAACATCATGGACATGTGAGAATGGTCTTGGAACGTCTAAGACAAAATCATCTTTACATCAAACTTGAAAAGTGTGAATTCCATAGGACCGAAATTCAATTTCTGGGGTATGTACTGTCTACACAAGGAATTAGTATGGATGGAAGCAAAACCCAAGCCATCAAGGATTGGCCAAGTCCTAGAAATGTGAAGGAGGTACAGCGCTTCATCGGTTTGCCAACTTCTATAGACGTTTCATTAGAAATTTCTCTGAGGTAGTGTCACCTATCACTCAACTTACCCGAAAGAGTCTAGGTTTTCCTGGACTCCCCAAGCCCAGGAAGCATTTTCCCGTCTAAAAGATAAATTTACCACTGCACCTATCCTAGTACATCCCAACCCCGAGCTTGCCTTCATAATAGAGGTGGATGCTTCAGACTGTGCCGTTGGAGCTATACTCTCTCAGAGAACAGGTGAGAAGAATGTCTTGCATCCCTGTGCCTTCTTTTCCCAGCAGTTGTCTTCAGCTGAGAGGAACTACGATGTGGGCAATAGAGAGTTGTTGGCCATTATTGCCGCCTTCAAAGAATGGAGACACCTTCTTCAGGGAGCTGCACAGCAAATAGTCGTCCTGACAGACCATCGTAACCTTGAGTTTATCAGGTCGGCTAAGTGCCTGACTCCTCGCCAGGCTCGCTGGAATCTTTTCTTAAACCAATTTAATTTTATCATCTCTTATAGACCAGGATCGCGCAATGGAAAGGCTGATGCACTCTCTAGGATTTACTCAGCAGAGACACGTCCAATTACTCCTCCTAAGACTATTCTTCCTGACTCTAGATTCCTAGGAGTAATTCATAATCAAGACCTACTTAAGGACATCAAGGAAGCATACCATGCGGATTCCTTTTTGGCACAACCCCCAAGGGACGTAAGTCTTGTCTTTAAGAATGGTGTGTGGATTCAGGGACAACGTCTGTATATTCCTGAAACAGTCAGATTAAGAGTATTGCAACTCATTCACGATTCCAAGATAGCTGGGCATAGAGGAATTCTAAAGACACAGGAATTTCTTTCTCGTTTCTTTTGGTGGCCCACTTGCAGGAAGGATGTTTTGAATTATGTCACTTCATGTGAGGTCTGTGCAAGATGCAAAACACCTCGCTCCTCACCAACTGGTCTGTTACAGCCTCTTCCCACCCCGTCCCGCCCGTGGGGATCCATTTCTATGGACTTCATTGTGGAGTTACCTCTCAGGGGAAGAACACCATTCTAGTGGTGGTTGACCGTCTAACAAAGGCAGCTCATTTTATCCCTTGTGTCGGCTTACCCACTGCAAAACAGACATCAGATTTGATGATTAAAGATGTGTTTCGCTTACATGGAGTACCGGATGAGGTTATTTCGGATCGAGGGGTGCAATTCACTTCTAGGTTTTGGCAAAATTTCTGTGCAGCATTGGACATTAAAGTAAACCTTTCTTCTGCTTTTCATCCCCAGACTAATGGACAGACCGAACGAACCAATCAAACCCTGGAGCAGTATCTCCGCTGCTTTATCTGCCACCTACAGGATGATTGGGTGGATCTACTTCCATTAGCTGAGTTCTCGTATAACAACTCTCAGAGTGCCTCCACTAAACAGTCTCCTTTTTACTCTAATCTAGGTTATCATCCTAAGGGTGAGTTTCCACGGTCAGTAAACGCTGCGTGTTTGGCGCTGTGCGCTGGCGCAGCGCCAAACACGCAGCGTCCAGATGTTACAGCATAGTGGAGGGGATTTCAAGGAATCCCGTCTCCACCATGCGTAACAATACGCAGGTGGCAAACCTGCGTAAACGGACATGCGGCGCGTCTTTTCAGACCGCAGCATGTCCTCGCGTATTGCGGCGACGGTGCGTCGCCGCAACAGAATTAACACAGGGCTATGTAGCCCTGCGCTCTTTCCGGAGGTGTTCCGGAGGTGTCCTGAACACCTCCGGAAAGATCGCGCGTCATAAAGGGGGCGGGGCTTAGACGGAGCGGAATTTCCGCTCCGTCCAAAGCGCTATGGTTCCGGACCGTGGAACCATAGCCTAACATTCTACCACGATTTCCCATAGAAACGCCTTTACCAGCAGTGGCTGAAAGAATCACGTCTTTACAGAAGAATATGGATCTTCTAAAGGAAAATCTGGAATCGGCTCAAGAAAGGTACAAGAAAGCAGCAGATAAATTTCGTAAACCTGCACCAGCTTTCAAGGTAGGAGACTTGGTCTGGCTGTCAACCAGAAATCTTAAGTTAAGGATTCCATCGTCTAAGTTGGGACATAAGTACATTGGACCCTATAAAATCAGTAAAATTATAAGTGCCGTTGCTTGTCGTCTTCAACTGCCCAGAACTATGAGAATCCACCCTGTCTTTCATGTATCCCTACTAAAGGCTGCGACACCCAATACGTTTCCTGGACGTTCCTCTCCTTGCCCTGACCCAGTGTTAGTCGACGGTCAGGAAGAATTTGTGGTGGAAAGGATTTTAGATTCCAGGTTGTACAGAAATCAGTTACAATATCTGATTAAATGGCAGGGCTACCCAGTGGAGGACAACTCATGGGAACTGGTCAATAACGTTAATGCTCCTCGCTTGCTCCGTCAGTTTCATCAGAGGTACCCACACAAGCCTGGTCTGAGGTCATCCGGAGGTTGTCCTTAAGGGGGGAGTAATGTAAGGTTCTATGTATATATTCCTGAAACTCAGTTTGTTCGTCAGCCATTTTACTTTCTGTCTTGCTGCAGCTATCTTGCCCTCAGTCAAAATGGAGTTTCCAGCTTGCATGTTCCCGCCCTGATTCTCTCCTTTGTTTCTTAAGCAGCCACAGCTGAGCAATCAGTGCTTCAGAATCTAGCCTGCAGTGAACCTGTGACTTGACTCCTGTAAGCCTTGGACCTTGTACTCCAGCTATTCCTACTGAGGAACTCTGAAGCACTTGTGGACTCTGAACCCTGCTCTTTGAAAGACCCACGTTTGCATGGACTTACGGTAACAGAGAAGAAGATCCTGAATCTGTATTGGAGAGTGATTGCTGAGCTTGGATTACTCTGGCCTGCTGTGTCTCCTGTTTCTGTGTCTGCAAACTGTGTGACTATTTCTGCCAACTTGTATGAAGTAATACAGGACTTTTCTATATCAAACCTGTGACTCCTGTGTTTTCATCGCACCCAAGCACAAGACGCTATATGAACTGTACTACATACATTACAGCCGGATTCTTCTCTTCCACCACGTTCTGCATCCCATCTGAGCTCCCGTGTGTCTGCAGCGGCAACGGAGTGACACATCGCTTTTCCCATTTGTTGGGACGTGGCTCCGATGTAGACTCCATGAAAGTGCGCTTGAGCTCACCAACGCCAGCCTGATGTCTCAAAATCTCATCTTGTGACTTATCCAGATCCTTGGTGTCACTCGGGAACACCGCTGGGGCTCCGGGCGCCGAACTTCCAGCCTGAGCTTCACGAGTTGCAGCTACTGATCCGAACCGCAACCCGTCCACGCCGCTGTCTTCGGCAGAAACAGATTCCTGTACAGAGTCAGTCCCCATATCTTCAGTCTTGTTCCTCACAGCTTCACTTGAGACCTCAGCTTCTGATGAGGCATCTGGCTTGGTGACTACCACTTCTATGGCTTTTTCCACCTCTGCAGCATGTCCCTCAGAGTCCTTGGCACGATACAGATCCACACCATACCTTGGTAACTTCACATTTCCAACAGCATCTACTTGGGCTGTGTTCAGTTTCAGAGTCCTGCCTTTAAAGCTCAGCTCTCCTCCTTTCACCTTAGTCTTCGCCAGGGAACCGGCCAACTGTAAAACATCTTCAGATGCCATCTTCTGTCCGGCTGTAAGGTCAGCATCAGCTTTCTTCTCAGGACTCTCAACCTCCTCTGCTACCATGCCTTCCTCATTTGCACTGGTTGCTTTATTGTCATCAGATGATTCACTATCACTACCACTATCCCTGTCTGACCCCTTTTTCTCAGCCACATCCGGCTCACTTTCAGGGTTATACAATTCATTCTCATTCACATCCTGCTCACTTTCAGGGTTATACACTTCATTTTCATTCACATCCTGTTCACTGTCAGGGTTATACAATTCATTCTCATTCACATCTTGATCTGGAACCTTAGTTAACATGTCATCCACAACATTAACTTCACCATCTGGTCCCTGGTTTCCCTCAGGTGGTCCCTCAAGTATGTGACTATGTGACAACCCCAGCACTATACTTCCATATAGCTCAGGTACTAGGAGCTGGCTCATGACCTCTCCCTGGACTTCAGTGTCCCTATACAACAGGTGAGTGTTTATGGCAACATGAGGAAACCTCTCATCAGAGCCAGACTCTTGGGAAACCTCATTTAGAACATTTATATTTTCCTGGGCCGTTTTAAGAGAGGGGTCTCGCCACTGCTCACTCTCAAAATTGTCACAGGACACAGGTAAGTCAGGGACACTCGGTTCCCGAGAACCACCATCCTCGTCTCCCAACATCACCTGCAAAGGAATTTCATCACTATCACAGTCATCATTATTATCAATATCATTATCATGATTATGATCAGTATCATCATCACTATCATGATCATCATCATTATCATTATCAGCATCAGCATCATTATCATGGTCATCATCATTATCATGATCATCATCATCATTATCATTATCATCATCATCATCATCATTATCACATAAGTTTAACGGCCCACTAGCATTGTGTTCCGCCCCTCGGACTGCGCACCCTCAATAGGAGCTTCATCACACTGTCCATCAGAAACATTTTTCCCCCAGAGATCCTTAGACCGGGGAAAGTCATTACCCAATATGACGGGGTGCACCAGGTTCTTCACTACCCCCACTTCATATGAAACTTCCCCGAGTTTGGGGACCAAGTCCACGGCAGTCTCTGGGTAGACTTTGGTGTCTCCATGGATGCACACCATACTCAGGTGCTTATCAGGGATGAAGTCCCTATCAATCAGGCTGTCCCATACGGAAGTCACTGGACTCTCTGAGTCCAAGAGGGCCTGTGCTGGGCAGTCATTTACAACCACCGGGGACCCCGGTGGTCCAGTCTCTTCGGCTGAGGTGGACACACACACAGGCTCTGCGCAGGGAGAGAGGGTTCCGCCAACATCACAACACATAGGCTCCCCCTCTATTGGACAGTTGGCTGCAATTTCACGACATCTCCAACACTGTCCATCACACTTTTCCACCCACATGTCCCCTCGGGCCTGAACCCGCTTATCAGCATACCCCATGTCCCCAACAGCTGGAACGCTCTTACCGCGAGAGTTCAGCGTCCGGGAACTCTGAAGTGACGACCTCTCAGACGGCTGGTCACGGAGACAGTCTTTGCTGGCGAAGGCCTTCTCCATCAGGCTGACCAGACGATTGGCGTCCTGGTGGTCTCCTTGTCCGACCTCTGGCTGTACCTCAGGAGGACATGCTCGGGTGTAGCGGTCCACTATCACCTTTTCAACTCCATAATCAGGTTTGCTGACTGCAGACTCCCAACTGCATCTCCAGTCATGAACTCCCCTGGCACGGTCTGTCACCGTAACACCCAGCCGGGTAAGAATCTACGCTTTCAGCTTGGCATAGTCTTGGCTGTCCTGCTCACTCAGGTCAGCATAGGCCCTTTGGGGTTCTCCAATCAGATAGGGTGCGACCATCATGGCCCATTCAGATAGGGGCAGATTCTCCTTCTCTGCCAGTCCCTCAAACCTAGTTAGATATACCTCCACATCATCACGAGGTGTCATCTTTTTCAGGGACCGTCTTACCGCCTTCTTTACAGCGGACAAGGCAGGTGCCTTCACAACATTACTCTGGGACGAGGTGCTGAGAGCTGCAATCTGCTCCAACAACCGGTTATTCTCCTGCTGCTGCTGCTGGCACTGCAGTTGCATGCTCTGCTGGGCCTGTACCAGGTACTCAACGAGCTCCTCCATACTGCCGGACTTATCTGTCTCAACCACGGCAGTCTTATGTTGCACATTAACTTGCGCCATTTGTTCAAACAGCGCCTCCATGCTGTCATCCATGCTGTCAGACTTCTCTGTCTCAACAACGGCAGTCTTCACTCAAGACATACACACTCCACAGTCTTTTCCACAGAAAATTCAGCTCTGCTGTGCAGACACTTTTTTTTTTTTCTCTGCAAACTCTATTAGGGCCACTGTCTCTTTAAGACTGCTCCAACAGACTTTTCCTTTGCTGCTGCACACTCCACAGTCTTTTCCACAACAAGTTCAGCTTTGCTGTGCAGACACACTTTTTTTTTTTCTTTTGCAAACTCTATTAGGGCTACTGTCTCTTTAAGACTGCTCCAACAGACGTTTTTTGCTGACACACTTTTTTTTTTTTTTTTTTCTGCTGCTGCTTCAACAGACTTCACCTTTATTGCTGTCTCTCGCCACTGTGCTGCACGCACATTCCAGCACCAATTGTATCAGCCACTATGCTGCCTGCATTCTCCACCAATTGTAAGCTTTTCAGGGGATATAGCTCTGGGATCGCCGTCCGGGTAGACGGAGTGGCACAGAAACAGTTCATTCAGACAGCAGTTCTGGTGAAAACTGGCCGCAACCAGCTTTATTAAAGTCCACAGCAAACAGATAAAAACAAATCATAAACATAAGACCTGGGCTTGTCCAGCCACTTACTACACTTAGATAGATTTCCCTATCTATCCGGGTCCCGACTCTAACAGCCTGGGCCAAAACAACACATATGTTCAGCATTTACCAGCATGGAGTTGTGTAGCCCAGCTACGCAGGCACACATAAAAGTCCAGGAGAGTGCACAGGAAAGTAACAGCAACGCTTGATATTCATTCACTGTCACTCACACTTCCAGACACACCCATCTGAGATATAAGGGGGAGTGACACGTATCTGAGGTGGTTAGTCAGTCAGCCAACCTAGGAGGGAGAGTAGTGGAATCTGGCTCCTGTCTTCGGACGGATCAGTTCAGTGTCAGTCCAAGTGGGACTTAGAGGATACTGAGGGCTACTCAGCGAGCCCTAGAGAAAGCTGACCTCGCCATTGAAAGTTCAAGTGTTTATGTTAAGAGCGTGAAGAGGCAGGGCGAAGAAGCAGGCAGTGGACAGGTATTGGATTACCTGCACTAAATTGCCGGACACCGGGGTCCGAAGCGTTGCTACAGTTTCAAGCTTAGTAACAAGAAAACCGGAGGCATCTGGACTACAGGTCGCAGAGAGCAGCCCTAAGTGTCAATACGTAACCGGAGTCAGGTGGAACAGGGACTTTGAGTCAAGTGCACGACAAAAGTAAGGACTTAGTTTCATCACTTAGAAGGCTCCACCACAACGTTGGCCGGGCAGTACAGCTATTGAGAAAGCTGGAGATTCAGAGTTAACTTCGCTTCAGGCAAGTTGGACTCACCTACATTTGAAGTTAAGGAGGCCTCTAACCTGCTCAGCTGTTACCGGAATGTGCACTCTCCACCCCGACCAGCTCCCCGGGATCTGCTTGAACCACCATCAGTAAAAGGTATGAAAAGAAGCTGCATTGTGTTTGGCTGAATTCTTACTACACCCTGCATCATCATCACCATAGACTTCCAGGGACCCGTCTCACCTGTGGGAGACTTACTACCAAGCTGCCCCATAACATCCCCTGTGAAAGTCCTTAGAGCAGCGCTGGTACAATTTACCAGAAACCGCAGGTGGCGTCACGAACTACCTATACCTAATAATCCCCTGTAAATATTCCCCCATTGGATGAGCGCCCGGGGCCACGGACCGAGTCCCGCTGCCAGTGACAAACCCCATAGATTCCCATGGGCTCGGCTCCGAGTACCCCATTGCCCGGTACTAAGTGCGACTCAAATCTTTGGCGTCACGAACAGTATGCGAAACTTGCAATTGTGAGTCCTGTGTGCCTATTGAACTGTTTATTTCATGAAAAAGACTGCTGCTTTTGGCGCCAAATACCGCCATTTTGCCGCTAAGTTGGCGCCCTCAGGCGCTGGTGAAGAAGGTGGGCGTGCATTCGTGGGCGTGTACCCCCCCTGAGGCGCGAAAGATATGGCCGCCCTCTCCAAATGTTACTACAATGTGCGGTCCTGCCCCTCTGCTAAAGAAATCCGCCTCCTCTTCATCCTCTATGCGAAGAGGAGGAGATGCAAATCCCGCCTCCACGGAAGAGACCAGATTGTTCCTGATGGAAACTACACTCTGGCCTGGGACGAGGTGGCAGAAGGACAAGAGCAGCTATGCAGTGGAGCGGTGGAGCACAGGCCCTGCTCCCCAGAGAAGCTGTTGTTTGAACCGGAGCCATCCCTAGTACAGAAACTTCAGCAAACTATGCTGGAGCTGCAGAAAGAGAATGCGGTGCTCAGAAGATTAATCCAGCGTCATGCAGACATGCAGGAGACGGAGAGACGCTGGCGTGCCCAGATACAGCGGCTGCTGTGGGACGCAGTGCTCTCTCCCACAAGCATAACGCCGTCACCTGCTTTTCCAAGTTCCCTGCTGAGGAAGGCTGAAGAGAAACCGGAGGCCGGCTCCAAAAGTGCTGATCCCGACTCCACCGATGATGCGGCGGGAGAGAAGGAGGCTGAGGAGGCCCTGCTCGTTCCGGAGTGCCAGCCAGGCCAGGGGGCCGCAGCGGAGTGCAGTCCCCCGGTAGGGACACCGGAGGAAACCCAGCCGTCTGTGATGGAGCAGCGACAGCAGCAGGTTAGTGCGTCCCCAACTGAGCCATTGTGCACACCTGCTTCCTGCTCTGCATCACACCAGCATTGTGCATCGGCATCGCCCCCTGCGTACACCTCCGTATCGCAATCTGCATCCCAATCTGCATCGCAATCGGCGACTTACTCTGCATCGCAATCGGCGACCCAATCTAAATCGCAAACAGCGACCTGCTCTACATCGCAAACAGCGACTTGCTCTACATCGCAACAGGCGAACTACCCGGCATCGCCCCCTACATCGCAATCAACCAAGTGTCCCGCAACGCAAACTGCAACTCATTCTGGATCGCAACCGGATGCGACTACAGTTAAAGCGCAGCTGAAACCTGCATCTTTGATGAAAAATTCTGATTTGCCTGAGACACCTGTTGCGTCCCCGTTGGTTCGCACAAGGACTGTGGCTACGCAAACGCAGATATCGGGCCATGACTTATTTGTTATGGGATCCAAAGGGCATCGCGTTGTTCCAGCCCCAGGAGTGGAAGACGTCAGTGAAAGTTTATAAAAGTGAAACCGGTAGGACCCAGACAGGGGTTTACCGCATCTAAGAAATGTATAAAGTTTGTTGAGAGAATTGCCATTTTTGCACTTTATTACTGTGTATGTATAGTGTTTAAATATTTAAAATAGAATACCCGGCTGGGTAAAGCAAAAGTTAAAGTGAGATTCAAAGAATTTGAAAAAGTTAAATATTCAATGTGTTGATTACATAGTATACCCCGGTTGGGTAACTTCAGTCGAATTATATGTGAATACTTGAAGAGTACAGATGTCTTTTATTATGTCATGGACTGAGAGGCTGAGGACTGTGCCAGCCCAGAACTTATCCTGTAAATAGTTGCGCTTTGGTGCATTATTTTGGTTTTACATGAAACCACTACTATTAATCTACCTCTGAAGAAAAACCCGTATGGTGGGCCTAGAGTGAGGTCTGCAGTCAGAAGTCCTGCAGCCCACCCAGGACCCACGTGGGAGGTTTTTGGTGCGGGTCCTCCACAAGTATCTTGTATATATGAGAATGTTTGATATTTTGATACTTTTGATACTTTTGTATCCTTCATTGTACAAATTGTAACGTTCAAGAATTCGTACCTCCCGGATGGGAAGAGTTATAATGTTGTTAATGCAAAACAAAATATTATTTTTGTCTTTTACAGCCCGGGAGTGCTGTGTTTTACCAAGGGGGGATGTGTAGCCCAGCTACGCAGGCACACATAAAAGTCCAGGAGAGTGCACAGGAAAGTAACAGCAACGCTTGATATTCATTCACTGTCACTCACACTTCCAGACACACCCATCTGAGATATAAGGGGGAGTGACACGTATCTGAGGTGGTTAGTCAGTCAGCCAACCTAGGAGGGAGAGTAGTGGAATCTGGCTCCTGTCTTCGGACGGATCAGTTCAGTGTCAGTCCAAGTGGGACTTAAAGGATACTGAGGGCTACTCAGCGAGCCCTAGAGAAAGCTGACCTCGCCATTGAAAGTTCAAGTGTTTATGTTAAGAGCGTGAAGCAGGGCGAAGGGCGCAGTGGAGAAGACAGAGCAGTGCTACAGGTATTGGATTACCTGCACTAAATTGCCGGACACCGGGGTCCGAAGCGTTGCTACAGTTTCAAGCTTAGTAACAAGAAAACCGGAGGCATCTGGACTACAGGTCGCAGAGAGCAGCCCTAAGTGTCAATACGTAACCGGAGTCAGGTGGAACAGGGACTTTGAGTCAAGTGCACGACAAAAGTAAGGACTTAGTTTCATCACTTAGAAGGCTCCACCACAACGTTGGCCGGGCAGTACAGCTATTGAGAAAGCTGGAGATTCAGAGTTAACTTCGCTTCAGGCAAGTTGGACTCACCTACATTTGAAGTTAAGGAGGCCTCTAACCTGCTCAGCTGTTACCGGAATGTGCACTCTCCACCCCGACCAGCTCCCGGGATCTGCTTGAACCACCATCAGTAAAAGGTATGAAAAGAAGCTGCATTGTGTTTGGCTGAATTCTTACTACACCCTGCATCATCATCACCATAGACTTCCAGGGACCCGTCTCACCTGTGGGAGACTTACTACCAAGCTGCCCCATAACATCCCCTGTGAAAGTCCTTAGAGCAGCGCTGGTACAATTTACCAGAAACCGCAGGTGGCGTCACGAACTACCTATACCTAATAATCCCCTGTAAATATTCCCCCATTGGATGAGCGCCCAGGGCCACGGACCGAGCCACCGCTACCAGTGACAACTCCCATACATTTCCATGGGCTCGGCTCCGAGTACCCCATTGCCCTGGTACTAAGTGCGACTCAGAGTTTCACAGAGTCTCCTCCTTGTGTCTGAAGGCACCTTCAACATCCAGACTTGAGAGAGCTCCCCTCCTATTCAGCAGCTGTCCGCATGGATTCTCACAGAGACTACTCCTGTGTCCGGGGTACATCGAGCACACAGACTGAGACAGCTCATATTCCTGGAGACTCCTTCTTGTGCCTGGACTCCTTGTCCAGACTAAGCGAGCTCTCTGTCTGTGTTCGCAGACACCTACTTCTGGTCTCCTAATTAACAGCTGAGTGGTTTCAGGCCTGAGCTGCAAGTGTGTACTGAATGTAAGGTGTAGTGACCTTTCTCTACCACTAGGTCTACAAAGCCACACATTTCCCCCATACCAGTCAGCAAAGTATCTAGGTGAAATGTACACCCCATTCAACACATATCCCTTCACTGTCTCACATATATATATATATATATATATATATATATATATTAATATACAGTACAGACCAAAAGTTTGGACACACCTTCTCATGCAAAGATTTTTCTGTATTTTCATGACTATGAAAATTGTACATTCACACTGAAGGCATCAAAACTATGATGACTGCTTTTCCCACTCTTGGCATTCTCTTGATAGATAGTCACCGGAAATGGTCTTCCAACAATCTTGAAGGAGTTCCCAGAGATGCTTAGCACTTGTTGGCCCTTTTACCTTCACTCTGCGGTCCAGCTCACCCCAAACCTTCTCGAATGGGTTCAGGTCTGGTGACTGTGGAGGCCAGGTCATCTGGCGTAGCACCCCATCACTCTCCTTCTTGGTCAAATAGCCCTTACACAGCCTGGAGGTGTGTTTAGGGTCATCGTCCTGTTGAAAAATAAATGATAGTCCCAACTAAACGCAAACCGAATTGAATAGCATGCCGATGCAATATGCTGTGGTAGCCATGCTGTTTCAGTATGCCTTCAATTTTGAATAAATCCCAAACAGTGTCACCAGCAAAGGACCCCCACACCATCACACCTCCTCCTCCATGCTTCACGGTGGGAACCAGGCATGCAGAGTCCATCCGTTCACCTTTTCTGCGTCGTACAAAGACACGGTGGTTGGAACAAAAGATCTCAAATTTGAACTTATCAGACCAAAGCACAGATTTCCACTGGTATAATGTCCATTCCTTGTGTTCTTTAGCCCAAACAAGTCTCTTCTGCTTGTTGCCTGTCCTTAGCAGTGGTTTCCTAGCAGCTATTTTACCATGAAGGCCTGCTGCACAAAGTCTCCTCTTAACAGTTGTTGTAGAGATGTGTCTGCTTCTAGAACTCTGTGTGGCATTAACTTGGTCTCTAATCTGACCTGCTGTAAACCTGCGATTTCTGAGGCTGGTGACTCGGATAAACTTATCCTCAGAAGCAGAGATGACTCTTGGTCATCCTTTCCTGGGGCGGTCCTCATGTGAGCCAGTTTCTTTGTGGTGCTTGATGGTTTTTGCAACTGCACTTGGGGACACTTTCCCAATTTTTCAGACTGACTGACCTACATTTCTTAAAGTAATTATGACCACTCGTTTTTCTTTACTTAGCTGCTTTTTTCTTGCCATAATACAAATTATAACAGTCTATTCAGTAGGACTATCAGCTGTGTATCCACCAGACTTCTGCACAACGCAACTGATGGTCCCAACCCCATTTATAAGGCCAGAAATCCTACTTATTAAACCTGACAGGGCACACCAGTGAAGTGAAAACCATTTCCGGTGACTACCTCTTGAAGCTCATCAAGAGAATGCCAAGAGTGTGCAAAGTAGTCATCAAAGCAAAAGGTGGCTACTTTGAAGAACCAGAATATAAGACATAATTTCAGTTGTTACACAGTTTTTTGTTAAGTATATAATTCCACATGTGTTAATTCATAGTTTTGATGCCTTCAGTGTGAATTTACAATTTTCATAGTTATGAAAATACAGAAATATCTTTAAATGAGAAGGTGTATCCAAACTTTTGGTTTGTACTGTATATATATATATATATATATATATATATATATATACACACACATATGCCATGTGTGTATATATATGTAAGGAGCTGTGATGGACATTGTAATACATATAGAGAACTATGGGGCCATCGTACTATGTATAGGTAGTTGTGGGGCCCATGATACTGTGTTGATCTTATTTGTTAAAATGTGGGCATTTTTACCTTTTATGGGGGAAGTTGGGGCATTATTAGTTTTTAAGTTGATACTCAGGGCATTTAGGCTGCAATCTTACTTTAGGGGACATTCAGGAGTCATTATTGCTTGAAAGGGCAATTGAAGATTCAAGGAACATATGAAGCATTGTTACTTTCTAGGCAGTACAGTGGAGGCATTATTACTTTCTATGGAACACTATTATTTTTAGAAACACTCTCTATCTGCCACATGGTGTGTAACATTTATTTGAGAAGGAGGAAATTAATTATACAAGGTTTTGAAGTATTGGGCTCACTGTTCCATTCTGCAGCACAGGCGGGATGAGTAGTTTGCGTAAGTTGAGAATAGATGGGGACAGTTCTGGAAAAATGAGGAATCAAATGTTCTTTCTTATAAACTCTGTAGTTTGTAGTGGGAAGAAGTTGTCATATTTGTCTGGGCCAGATAGAAGACAATAACAGAGAACAAAGAGAAGAAATGCAATCAAAAAGAACGTCAGCTGTAAGTCACTATATGGAATATTACTGTTCTGTAAGCTCTTAAATGGTTAAAAGGGCTGGTATAACCCACTACATGTTCATTATATTGGGGTATTTTTAATAGTATGTAA